>JAQHUG010000303.1:1091815-1127136 GCA_028555095.1 Dicrostonyx torquatus | reverse complement strand
TGCCAGAAAACAGCAAGAAGCTATGCTAAACTCTGTATTTTTTGTGTCTAGAATTTCTTTTAAAGCTTTCTCAGGTTTTACGTGGATACAGCCAATTGTTGCAGGGAGGGGTGACTACTTGTTTGTCCCAGCCGCCAGGCTAGCTTAGCCCCGAAATAACCACACAGAAACTGTATTAATTAAAACACTGCTTGACCCATTAGCTCTAGCTTCTTATTGGCTAACTCTTAATTTAATTTAACCCATTTATATTAATCTATATGTCACCACATGGCAGTGACTTACCATATAAAATTCCCAGTGTCTGGCTCTGGTGGATCCATGGTGTCTCTCTCTGCCTCTGCCTCCTTTCTCCCAGCATGCCATTTAGTTTCCCCCACCTACTTAAGTTCTGCCCTTTCAAAAGGCCCAAAGCAGTTTCTTTATTAACCAATGAAAGCAACACAAAGACAGAAGGACCTCCTACACCATTTTGCTTTTTTTCCCTTCCATTCTTCCTATATCACAGCCACAATGCACATGCATGCACAGCTACACAGCGACATATATTAATGCAAACATGTATCCATCTTGAAGAAATATACAAAGTTGTATGCATGGATATAGTTTCATGTCTCCTCCCTACACCACTGCTTCCAGTGGGGATAGATGCCTCGAGCTTTCTGTTGTGTACAGCACCTCCATCGCCCACATCAGTGTCTGAGGCATAGTAAGTGGTCAGTGAGCATTTATTTCCCCATTGAACCAATAATGGGGACAGAGCAATATTATCAAGTGGTGAGCTTATATCTTTGTCCCGTGTGCTCCTTGATGAGCTAGGGACAATGTCCTCAGTAGAAGGTATCGATTTAGTAATTTCATATAAAAATTGGAGATACTGTTAGAGGAGAGGAATACAAAAAGGGCAAATAGGGTGTTGATTACATTAAATTCAGTTCACTGAAGTCAGCAATTATTAATTGAATGCCTATTATGTGCAAAGACAAGAGCAAGACACTCGGAAGACTGTAGTAGACAAAGCAGATCAAGTACTTTGCCTCACAGCTGGCATCTTTTCATTTTTATTGTACTTGTTAGTAATCTTTTAATTTAAACTTTTCTGAGTGTGGTTTATTCATTCACTGTTCCCATTAGGAATCAGGACAATTATCATTGTCCCCATTAGGAGTTTTTGTCAACTTCCAGGATTATTTTTGCATTGAGTGTTGGTCTTAGGAAAGGCATGACCAATGTCTTTTTTATTTTTATTTTTTAAAAACACAGTCACCTATAAGGAAGTCTGGGGACTTACCTTCACTTACCTGGAAGGGCTCTGGAAACATGTGGAAAGGTGGAACTTCAATCAAAGATATGGCCCTGTTAGATTGGACCATAGGCAAGCTCGTGGTGGGGATTTTCTTGACTAATGACTAATGCATGAGGGTCCATCCCACTGTGGTCTCTGCCACTCATGGGTAAGTGGTCTTGGGTTGTACAAGGAAACAGTAGCATTAACTAAGCAGCATCCTCCATGGTCTCTGCTTCAGTTCCTGCCTCCAGGTTCCTGCTTTGAGCTGCTGCCCTGACTTCCCTCAGTGATGGACTGTTACCTGGAAGTATATGATAAAATAAACCCTTTCCTTCCAAGTTGGTTTTGGTTACTGTGTATTATCACAGCAATAGACAGCAAACCAAGGTGGGTGATACCTTCTGGGATCCCCTCTATACAACATGTGAGACTTTAGGGCCACTGATACACTTACCAGCTCTACCAGCCTCACTAGGTTGGGTCTGGGACCTACTAGCAGCAGGTTTTATTTCTTAGATGATTGTTAATTTTTATTTGCATTTTCCTTAATTCTGCTTTTGCTATCCCTCTCAGTCAATTGACCAGCTGATTCTCTTCCTCTCTGTGTTTCCAGCCCCCTTTGATGCCTTCCCACTATTAGGTGGTAAAGATAACAAGTCCCCTTTACAGTTGGGGCTGAGGTTAAACCTGGAAATGGAAGCTGAGTATCCCTAGTCATGCTTTGGTATTATTTATTTATTCATTTATTTTTTCCTTGCTGTCAAGAGATTACTCAGCTCTCATTCCAGAGTTCAGGAAATCTCATCTGCACAGAATCCTTTGAGAATTTGGTTAAAATGAGTAGGTTACAGAATATGCTAAGTTCTTGGCCAAGATAATGAAGGAAGCCAAAGAAAAATGCCAGGAATAGATTGCCAAGAAACATAGCTGTTCTCGCTGAGTGCTTCTACTTCTGACTCTGGAGCGATGGCTCAGCAGTTAAGAACACTTATTGCTCATACAGAGGACCCAAGTTCAGTTCCCAGCATCCACATGGTTACTCATAACTGCCTGTAATTCAAGTTCCAGGGGGAGCTCACACACATACGCACAAAATAAGATAGAAACTTTAAAAAGTCTTTAAGAATAACAACTACATGATGGAATCTTGAAAAATGAGTATCCCAAAGTCCCACACAGGTTAGTCCTGAGAATTACCTTCCTGAAGGAAGCACCACCTGTGACTCTGAAACTGTTTCCAAGGATCCTAAATTAAGAACTTCATGACCCACAGGGCAGCTGCACCTTCAGGGACACTCTCCTAGCACCCCTGTGGGCTCTATGCTTTCCTTTCCATACAAAATGAACAATCAGAGATATCAGTCTCTGGGACACAAAGGCTCAAAGAGTCCTTGGCCCCAGCCTTGCCCTCAAGGGTGAAGCTCTTGTTCTTCCCTAGAGACCGATGCCAAGTAAACAGACTTCTCTTTACAGAACCTCCACCTGCAGGTGAGACCTTCCCTTAAGAAGGGTGTGGCCCCATGTGATCTGATGCCTTAATTATGGAGCACACTCAGTACCAGAGTTTCCAGGTTGGAACAATAGTGGCAGAAGTCATGCTCCCGCCTCCCCCTGGAGGAGGAAAAGGAGTTTTCAAGCAGGGTAAGGGTGGGATGACAGCTGTTTCCTGAAGAAGAAGGTGATAACAATGAAAAAGCGGTGGTTCAGTAGCGTAGGCCAAAGGGAAGATGATGGGGAAGATTCAGGGATGTGGCCCTGTGATGATTCTGGAAACCATACCAGGAAGCAGTCTTCCACACTGGCCAGAGCTGTGCATATGCAAACAGATTTGCCAGGGGAGTCTGGGAAACAGATGGAAACAGGCAGCCTCAGTTGGAAATAGACATGCTGAAGGGCGGTTATAGTGCAGAATAAAGACCCCAAAGGCTTTACCCAGGAGAGCAGTGGGAGAGCCTGACACCAGAGGGAAGAGCACAGAAATCAGTGGAAGGGGACAGCTGGCAAACAGGAAGAAAATTCAGTGCCACCTCCCAGATTTTCCAACCAACTGGATGGTTGGTTGACCAGCTGTGAAGCAGACACACAGTCTGGGGGAACTCAGTTGAGTTAGGTTTTGACTATGCAGTGTTTGATGTTTAGACAGTTGTCTATTTCCCCAGATTTTAGTGCTTCAATAAAAATTCATATGTTGAGATAGTTTCTCATTAGAGAAAGTAATCAATAAGATTTTATTATATATACTTGTGGAGTAAAGTGGTGGTGATGGTGTGTGTGTGTGTGTGTGTGTGTGTGTGTGTGTGTGTGTGTGCGCGCGTGTATGCCTTGGGTAGGAGAAGTTCAAATCTGTGGAAACAGAATTACACAAATGTATAATACATAAAATATCCATCTATTTTGACACAGATTAGGTTATGTTTTTGCTCACTCGACTTGAACTAAAGGTTTCTGCTGTAAGTCTGCTATACGACTTGCTTTATAATACCTTTTCTTCCTTCTTCAGGAACTCCCTCCCACCTAACTTTAAAAGCAGATTCTTATAGGGCCCAAGGAACCACTCCGATTATGACAGTGCTAGAACATTAGAGAAGCAAATAAAAGTCTATCGAATGAAAAGGCCTGCAGAGACATCTTTCTCTGTCATCTCTGTTACTCTTGCTTAGAAACACAAGCACCTGGTTGCATCACTTCCTCCATTGCAGGTCTGAGTGCAACTGAAGATCACACAGCTCAGCTCCTGTGCCGGGGTCAGTGTCGCATACACTGAAGCAAAGCCTCAGGTGTCTTTGTAACCCATTGAAGTCTTCAGTTTGGAAGGTTCCTCCATCACAGGCTAGTGTTCTGCATGCTTTGCTCCCCATTGCTACCACCTGAATTACTCTGCGCATTCACAGGCTGGTGGGAGGACAATTCTGTATTCTGTCAATCATGTTTTAAATAAACGCTGATTGGCCAGGCAGGGAGTATAGGCGGGAAAACCAGACAGGAAGTAGAGGTGAGAACAGGAGAATTCTGGGAAGCAGGACGCTCCCTTGGCATTCCTGCACAGACCACTGAAGAGGGAATATGTGACGAGAAAGGTACCGAGCCATGTGGCTAACATAGATAAGAACAATGGGTTAATATAAGTTATAAGAGCTAGTAAGAAGCCTGAGCTAATGGGCCAATCAGTTTATAATCTTATGGAGACCTCTGTGTGATTTTCTTTGGGGCTTGCTGGCTGTGGGGTACCGGGCGGGACAGAAACCCCAACAAGCAGGCCCCTCATGTAAAAACAGGCATTCTCCCCTTCTTCTCTCCTCTTCTCTTCTCTCTTTGTGATAAAATTTTTATGTATTCCAAACTAGCTTAAACTTGCTACTTAGCTGAGTATGGCCTTACTACTCTGATTTTTTTTTTTTTTTTACTTCTGCCTTCCAAATGCTGAGGTTATGGGCATACACTGCCATGTTTGGTTTTACTGCTAATTTTTTCTTTGAGACAGGGTTTCTCTGTGTAATAGTCCTAGCTGTCCTGGAACTTGCTCTTTTGCACCAGGCTGGCCTGAAAATCACAGAGATCAGCCTGCTCTGCCCCCTCAAATGTCGGAGTTAAAGGCGTACGCCACTACCACCTGGCTTTACTGCTATTTTTAAAGGGTGTCACAGGCTTACCCTCTTTTCTACACTTCCAAGTCTCAGATTTTGAAGTAGACTTGCATTTCTCATCCTGTGAGGAGTGATACTAGTCTGCTCTGCTTTCAGCCATCTGCC
Organism: Dicrostonyx torquatus; assembly: GCA_028555095.1. Classification (NCBI taxonomy): domain Eukaryota; kingdom Metazoa; phylum Chordata; class Mammalia; order Rodentia; family Cricetidae; genus Dicrostonyx; species Dicrostonyx torquatus. The sequence continues at coordinate 1,122,099 of JAQHUG010000303.1, read as the reverse complement.
TAAGTAAGTAGGGCAAAACTCCCAAGTTTCTATTACTGCTGCCTCTGGAATATTCCTTCTTTTTAAAGACTGACCTTTAGTGATAGATATCAGATCTTATCACACAACACAGTCAGTTAGCAGGCACTTGTCAAATGCTCAGATTATAATGACACAGGCCCTCATGGATTCTGGTCTTTCCATAAGTGAAGTGTGTTACACAAGGCAGTAATTAGACTGTGAGTTTTGAATGGGAGGCTGGAAGTGGCTTCAGCTAGCTGGGAAAGGGTTACAGAGGCGGTGGATATGTACCGTATGCTAAGTCAGATTCCTGTTTAAAAATATTTACAGATCAGATACTCGATTATAGACATGTTCATGTACAGTAGCTTTTTCACTGACAAAGAGAATTTATACTTGGACATACTGCACATGGCAAGGAGGACCAAGTCTTTAAAACCCAAAGATGTCCCAAACACTATGGACCTAAACTTCCCTTTATAACACCGTGGCCAGTACCTTGTATAACTGTTTGTTCAAAGATGAATGGAATTTCAAGGGGTGCCATTGTATTTTGCCAAATCCCAGATACTCTACTATGAAGAATTTCTTCAGTCTTCTTGACTAAAAGGGCTTGGTTAGACTGTTGGGTTGTTTAATTTCCCCTCTATACTGTTCCTCGGTTTTTGGCTTGAGTTGATGAAGATTTTGTTAAATTCTAGCCAACTTATAGGTTATGAGTCTATCCTGATTACACAAGGAAGAAGGAGATGTCAGAGACGTAGGGCAAGTCTGTATTTTCACTTGTAAAGGTGTGGACCACAGCATGGGCTTCATGATGAAATGCAAGAATTTTGTTAAATTTGTAAATCTCAGGTAGACAAAGTTCTTGAGGCAGCACAGACTTCAAGGAAGCTGGAGGTTTGAGTCATGCATTCGCAGATTCAGAAACCCTGGGCAAATTATTCTACATCTTTACTGTCCACTTCCTAATCTGCAAAATTGGAATAATACTCCCTGTCTTCTGATCAACATTAAGTGATATATATTATAAAACTTGAAGCAAACACCAAGGATTCAAGAGATTATTTAAATGAAGCAACCATATCTATTAGGATTTCATTGTGGAGGAAAGGTTGTTATATAGTTATAGTGTATAAAATTTTGCCCAAATTGTGATACTCACAGCACTGAGGGAGGATAGCTTGACACATCTCCTGTCATTATAATGAAGTGTTGACCTGCTGCTCTGCACCAAGCAGCAACCATGCCCTCATAACACTTCCTAATGGTCTAAAGGTCATTTCTGAGAACTTGCAGCAGTAACACTATAATCAACACATATACATCAGCTGGTGCTGAAGACCCTTAGCACTGAAGCCTGTTTCTTATGTCCTATTGTGAAAGGCTAAAGACATCTGCTAGTGCTGGAACCCCACACAGATACAGGATAGTCTTGTGTATTTTAACTAAAAGGGCTCAGGGCTGCTCACCTCTATTTTTCTACTACACATTTGCCAAGATTCTGCCATCCTCTTGCGCATTACTGAAAGAAAATACTTGAATATTTTTATACAGCTATATGCCACTGACTGCACATGGTGGTCATGGAATTTCAGAGGTCACAAACACTGTAGGTATTTCCTATTTACCAGTAGCTTATTGGTTCAGCCATTTGGTATTTCCTACTTTCATGGCAATAGAGAAAGACCAAGTTCTCATCAAACCTGCATATTGGGGCTTTGTCAGCCTGGAGAGAATGGGATTGGTGTCAGGTGATGTTCCAGGCTGGGTGTCCACAGGAGTGGTGCAAGTGTTGCATGTAGTGGCACAAACTCCGTAACTTTTCTCCGACTCAACACTTCTGTCTTTCATCCATCCTGTACTCATCATCAGGAGCAAGGCTGGCAAAGATGAAACAGATTGTCTCCATGGGAGATGCAAATGCTTCTTGAAATTCAGCTGGAAAGTTTGCTGAAGAGCCTTTAGGGGTGAATCTGCAAAGAATTTCTGCAAATTTGTCACCTGAATAATACCTGAAATGAAAGAACAATACAAAACAGGGGGAAAGAAGACAGCGGCATGGGCAGAAATGTGTGTACGGTATGCTTTCAGGTGCCCTAAACCTTCTTAAGCTTGAAAAAACTGATCTTGGGTGTGACGGAATTCTTCTGGTTACGTAAGTCTTTGACATATAGTAAGCACTCAGTCCATGTTTACGAATCAAAAGTTAAGTTCTAATCTGGGGGGGAGTGTATAAGATTGAATATAAAGACAGCATTTGAGAATGTCATTTACCTTGTCATCTTCATATAATCTCTGGTTAATGCAGCCATTGTCCATCCCTTTATTTTTCGTGTGAACAAATACAGCACTCTTTCCACTCCCCCCAGAAGGAGTGACATGTCACAGTTGGGAGGAATCACAACTCCCTTTATCTAAATCCTTAATGCTGCAGATAATGACACAGAAGGCCAGTAAGTCCTTACATATTAATCCAGACTCCCTGTTGGCTCCATTGTGATCAGGCTCTCCAACCTTTGTCGTCCTGGTCTAGATCAGTTAGTTTGCATAACTCTATCCATTATGACATGTTTGTAAGCTCTTTCTTTTCTCATAGTAAACCTTCCCAGCTCTTGTATTGCCAAGCCCCAGTTAAAAGTTATACAAAGATGGAACTATAGAAACCTGTGCAGGAAGGAGAGACACACACACATGTCTGGAATAGGGGATGGGTTTTCTCTCTTCTCTTTGCTATTTTTTTAGCGCTAAAATTTATGACCCGTGGAATTAGGTGGCTGTGCTCTAAATTTCAATAAAGAGAGTATTGAATGACCTCTTCCATGATGCTTTTAGACTCCAGAGAAAAGTTAGCAAAGTTGGGTGGCACCGGAGCACAGAGGTCTGCATTTAAGATCTGCGGATGTGAGGTGGCTTTGGAATGCAGAGAGACCTCAGTATTGAAATCCTGGAGGCACATCTTTGGCTCTAGCTCACTGGACCCACATCCCCAGCGGAGAACACTTCCTAACCAACATCTCTTCACCAGTAGGCTCACCATTTAAATAAGAACAAAATCAAGCAATGGGGCCCAATTGTGTCTTCAATTGTAACTGTAAATCAATACTTTTTATTTTTACTTGAAGACTCACATGTGGAAAGCTGTTTAGACTTCTTCTATGAGTTCATCATAGTATGGTCTTGTCATACAGTTTTCCAACCTATTTCCTAACACACACACACTAGCCTATGAACTTTCCACAAACGAGTGTGATATTGGCTTGCACAGAAGAGTTAGGCTCTGCTGATTTTGACTTGACACTTTGGTCCTGAAGTGCCAATCTAGTGGAATATGGGAAGAACCAGAAATTCACAAAAATTTTCTTCTTTTCTTTCTGAAGGCAGAAAGTGCCAGAGTCTAGGAGAACCCCACCAAGCAGAGCTCCCAGCGACTGGTGCCCATTTGCTTTCTGTTATGGTGTATCTGTTCGTTAGTCATCAAGACCTGCCTTACAAGTTGCTTTTTTGGTCTTGGTAAGTTTGCAACAGTACTTTTGTCTTTACTGCTTCTGGCATGATGACTAGGTAGTGAGGCAGGTGTGTGCCTGGGACCCAAGGTATTTGGAAATCAAAGTTGCCTAACCCATTCACAGCACATGGTGACCAACAAATTGGTTTCATAAGGGACACATTCAGATCTTCCCGGAGCAAAGTCCATGTCTCAGAGAAATGAAGCAATTTTTCTCAAACCGTTTTGGATAAGTTTCAAAGTTAATTTTAAGAATGACATTCAAGATCACCAATTATTAGATATAAACATAATACTGTACTAAAAGTAACAATGCTGCAACTGTCATTATCTAAATGAGAATCATTAAAGGGTACTAAATTTCAGAAATGTTTTAAGAATATATATTTGAGTGTTTCTTCATGATTTATACAATAAAAGGGGCAGTAAGTACTTAGAGTGGACATGGCCAGTGAGATGACCAAAACCAGGAGGACTAGTCACAAAGGCAGTGGGCGACAAAGCACAGGTCGGCGCTTTGTAAGGCACAGAGTGACATACATGCCATTTTGTCCAAAATATATAACCTGGAACTAATCATGCGGAAATTTAAAAAATCCAGCTCAGGGATGTTTTACATAATAGCTGGCTGCACACTGCTAAAAGTCTTGAGTCAAGAGAGGCAGGGAACTTTTACTAGACCAAAAGGCAAAAGAGAAATGGCTATAAAAATGTAACCCAAAATCCTGGGTTAGACAATGGACCAAGAAAGGGATTTAAACAGCATTTGGAGACAGCTGAGGAAACTAAAATGTGTACTGTGAACTCTATTAACTGTCCAGATTTCAATAATTGTGCTATGGTAATATAATGGAATTTTATTTTTTCTTAGGAAATGTACAACTTATTTAGAGGTAAAGGCACAATGTATTAGACAGACAATTATAAACCAAATGAGACAAAATGCCAATAATTTGTAAATCTGCATAAAGATTATATTGTAATTTTTGTAATAATCTTAACAATATTTGAAAGACCTTGACACCGATTATGATAATGAAACAAAAGTTCTCTTAGAAAAGTCGTAAAGATCCCTGACTTAACGAAGTAAAAAGTCTGGATTTAGAAATAAATAACAATAAATTTGAAGACCAAATGATAGGAGAACTGTCAAAACAGGATCCACAACTAAAACATGTGTCTTCAAAACCATGTGTAAGCCATGAGAAATACGAGATAATTCAATTATGAAACCTGTCCATCGATTAAAAAACATTAGGACATAAAAGACATAAAACCTAATGCTAAAGAACATGAAATGATATTAACTTACAACCAACCAAAGGAAGACAAGTGGAAACAAGAGGGTTCGCTTCTGTATCACTTCAGCCAATATTAGCAGAATTGAGATTGGGGAAATCAAAAGTTGGAAGCACGGGAGTGGGGATGGGGGTGGAGGTAGGGATTGGGGGAGGAGGGTAGGTGAAAGGGAGGGGATATAAGGGAGAAAGGAAGAACCGGGGAGAGCCTGGGGTTGTGGGAGGGTGGAGATGGAGGAAGGGTGGATATTGGAGAAGGGAATAAGATATCTACATTAACAGGAGTCATTCTAAGATTTGCAAGAGACTTGTCTCTAGAGGGGATCCCAGGTATTCACAGGGATCTCCCAGCTACGTACCTGGGCAGCAGAGGAGTGGGTGCCTGAACTGAACTTGCCCCATAGTTACTTTGTTGAATATCTTAATCGTCACCATATAAATTTCGCATGATGGATGGAGATAGAGCCAGAGACCCACATTCACATCAGAACAAGGGACTGAGCTACCAAGGTCCAGTGGAAGAGCAGAAGGAGGGAGAAGATGAGCAAGGAAGTCAGGACCGTGAGGGACTGGCCCACCAACAGAGACAGTGTGCTTGATCTATTGGGAGCTCATCAAATCCAGCTGGACCAAGACTGAATGAGCATATGACCTAACTGGACCCTATGAATGTGACTGCCAGTGGGGACTGACTGAGAAGCCAATGATAATGGCACCGGGACCTAGCTCTTCTGCATGTATTGGCTTTTTGGGAACTTATTCTATATGGATGCACATCTTCCTAGACCGAGATGGAGGGGGGAGGGCCTTGGGCTTCCCATAGGGCAGGGTATCCTGCCCCATCTTAAGGAAGCAGGGGGAGGGCGGTGGGGTAGTGGGGGAGCGGGACGGCCGGGAACAAGGGGAGTAAATGTAAATTTTTCTTTTAACAATAAAAAAATATTTAAAAATTTATTAAAAATTAAAAAAAAAAGAAAATAAGGACGGTTGACACTTCTAGCTGCCTTCACTCCTCCCTGCCCCACCCACGGTCACTCTGCAGGAGGCTCCCTGTGCTGAGTGCTGTGTGTGCACCATCACTATGCATAAGTAGTGTCCCAGGACCTCCTCAGGGCGACTCTGCTCTCATGTATCCACATTCTATCAGTTTAGACTCCCAGAAGCAATGACAGAGATGGGAAAAGGTGGCAATTCTCCCCTTAGTTCTCAGAACTTTGGCTAGACATTCAGACAAAAATATGGCCTAAAATCCCTACCTCATGTCATGGACCAAAATAAATACTTTACTTAATGTTTTAGTCAGGGCCTCACTACAAAGTTGAGACTAGCCTGGACTTACCAGAGAAGTTTGGCCTCATGGTCATGATCCTTCTGCCTCTAAAGTACTCATTATGCCTGACTCCAAAGTGAATTCTTGATAGACTTAAAAAGAGTGAAAAATAAAGTCTAGAAGATATAGATTAACAACTATTTGCTCTCTCAAAAGGAGAAACTTTATCAACATAAAATAATGAAAGAAATAACCAAAGAAAGACTGCACTTGTTACCATGAGTACATGTTTGTCAGAACCAGTGAGCACATACGCACATCACGGACTCCTTGCCAGATGTGCTTTGAGGAAATGGTGTGCAGAGGTTTGCAGGCTCATAGTGATGTCCTCTGTCTCTTCCAACAAACCGCATGTTACTCCAGAGAAGAAACAGGATTTTGGATCTGCTAACACTTTATGAATTCTGCTTTCTTTCTGTTTTGATTGAATGAATAAAAGAGTAACATGTAGGTGTGGCCACAAGAAAATAATAGAAAGGCATAGCAGTCAGGCTTCTCATCTGACAAAACCGTGTCGTTTTAATGATAGACTTGCAACATGTAATGCTTGCAAGATAATTCGATTGACTGACATCTACACCCACATTTCCAAATTCACCAGGAATGTGGACGCACTGTGCTGGTATGTCCAGAAAATTGTTACTTGCAGGTTGTTATTTGGGAGATTAAAACAAACCAAAGAGTTTTGCTTTTCTTAAGGGGTAAATTACAAAGAAGCAAATCTTAACATTTGAAGCAACTATCATATAGGAATGTTTTTGGCATGGTTAAAACTCATAAAGAGTGGTAAAATTTATCAATTTACACTTAAATAATATTCCATCATTAGTTAAAATGGCAAGCTTCTTTTGCATTTAGATATGAAATTGAGATCCTGAGGAACAATTTGGATGAGTGGAAAGGGAATGAGGACACTGAGGAACTGGGGAGGTCAGTGACATTTTTCCATTTTAAATTGAAATTCCGTGAGTTTTAACTTTGGGTCTGTCTTTTTAACTTCCAGAGTCACCACCTTAGCACACACTCAGTGGTGATTTGTTCACTTATCACTGAAGATAAAAGTAACAAGAAGTCATGGTGCTGCTTGCCAACAATCCCAGCAAGGGAGGGGGAGTCTCAAAAAAAAAAAAAAAGACATGGACATAACTTCCAAATGGATGGTCTTTAGGTGTCTGGACACCCATGGGAAGTTTGGATCTGCTTCAAGCAGCATGTCTGAAACTTTCTGAAGGAAACTGATTTATTAAGATGAAGTTCTCATAGGAGAAAATTCACTTTGGTGTGGATAATGTTTTGAAACCACGGCCGCAGTCAGGTTTAGAACCTTCATCCCTCCAAAGTACTCAGCGAGCACTCTACCAACCCAATCCTGGAAACATTAAGCTGTTACGTTTTCCTTTTTCTTTTTTCTTCTTCTTCTTTTTTGCCTGTGATGGATGTGTACGCCCCTGGAGTAATGAAATATATACCTCTGTTTTGTGACTTGCTTCTTTCACTTAGCACACTGTTTTCACGGCTCATCCATTCATACTGTGTTTTATATAAATTTTAAAGCTGAGTGATATTCCATTATTTGAATGGGACACATTTTTGAATTATGTATTTGTCAGTTGATGGATGTTGTAGTTATTTCTACTTTTTGGCTATTGTCAGTAGAACTGCTATGAACACACATATATAAGGTATTTTTTATAGTTGACATGCTTTCATTTCTACAAGTATGTACCTAGGAACAAAATTATTAGATCTTTTATGTATGCAGCATTTGAAGAAAATGCTAGGGTGTTTTTAGTACCAGCAGCAACACCACCTTTCTGTCAACATGTGTTACTGCTTTCTTTCTCATTGTTGCCATTCCAGTGTCATTGAGGCTTTGATTTGTGTTCCCCAATAGTGAGAGACTCTGGGCATCTTAAATGTGTCCATTAGTCACCTCCATGTTTCTTTTAGAAAGATTTTGGCTGCAATTGCTTTCCCTGTTTTGAATTGAGTTGCCATAGGAGGCATCTCTATATCCTGGAGACAAGTGTTTAAGTGAAGATGAAAGTCATGCGTCTTTGCCTTTTCTATGTCTTGATAGTGTCTCCTATAGAACACAATTTTGATGAATTCCAGTTTTTTTTTCAGTTTCCCACCATATTTAACAAACCATGCCACTAATCCTCAAACCATAAAGTTTACCTTTCTATTTTCTTTAGAGATACTTTAGATTTAAATTTTGTCCTTTTGGGGTTGGCAAGGTAGCTCAGTGGGTAAAGAACTTGTGGCCAAGGCTAACCACCTGAACTTGACCTTTCATAACCACATGGCAGAATATTGTAACTGACTTCCACACACATGCATGGCAATGCATGGCCACACATATATGAACATAAATAATAAATAAATATGTAATAAAATAAATTTTGTTTCTTACATATAAGTCATTGTTGGATTTTGAGTTAATTTCTGTGCATGGTGCCAGGGAAGATCTGCCTTTATTGTTTTATATGTATAATCAAGACAGCAAGGATGGGCATATGGGTAGGAAGGAAATCAAGAATCCAGCAGTAAATCCTTGCAGCTCTCGTCAGTTGTTTTTCACAAGGGCACACAGAGAATTCAATGGTGGAAAGACCAGCTTTCCAGAAGAAGGCTTTGGTACAATAGCTATGAATTTTATTAGTCTTAAGGATAAACAAATTAAGTTTTTAGAAGTTTCAACTTTTTATTTTTTAATTGAAAAGATGTCATGCAATCTATTATGATCAAACTTTTCCCCTCCAGACTCTCCTCACATCCCTACCCACCCAACTCCATGTCCTTTTGTTTTCTTTCTCTTTAAAGAAAACAAGCAAGCAGTCAAGTAAACAAAAACAGCCAATCAAACAAGCAAAGCCCACAAGAATACTGCCTGCCCGCCTGCCTTAAATACAACCAGAGAGTGGTTGATTCTTCTCACGTGCTTGTGCCGCGGTTTCACCAGCGTTTCCCGCAGGAGGACGGCCATTGTAGCTCGCAGGTTTGGGGCTGGGTTGGTGTCTAGCTTTGTCCTCTGGTAGCACACAGAGGACATTCTTGTATCATCAACACTAGTCAACAGGGATGAAGCCCCTAGGTAGGCACGAACTCAACTTCTCTGTGTTCAGTGAGTTATGTAGGTGCTGTCTTCAACAAAACAGCCTTACCATCAATTTATGGAGAGCAACCAATTCCCTTGGAAATAGCCTGACATGTTTGGGAGTTGTCATGGGGACCCTTTGGCTAATAACTAGATGTAACCAGTTCCAGGCACTGGAGGTTTCACTTGGAAGTTAAAGATGTCTAGTTGGGGAATTGCCCCCCCCCCAGTATTTGGTGACTCTGTTTAGATTTCTTTTATATGTGTGTATATTTTAGGAAGCTTCTACAGTAATAGGTTTCCATTAGGCTCTCAAATAACCCTCAGTGTTAGCTGTCCATTCCTGTTCTTTCTATTACTTCTCTCTTCCATCTCCCTCCACATTTAATACTCCCCTTCCAGTCTCCCCTGTCTCTCCATAACTATACCTTCTATTTCCCTGAGACTCTTACTTGGGACCTAATCTCTGTGGTTACACAGATTGTAAAAGCATGCATATCAAAGGTATAAAGCTAACATCCACATAGAAGATAAAACATAAAATTTGCCTTTTTGAGTCTGGGTTTTCTCATTCAGGATGTTTTTTTTTGGGTCCGCCCAACTTACCGGTGAATTACAGCTTTTTTAAAAAAGAAATAATTACATTACTGAGGCATAATAATAACACAAAGATGTGATGAATAAATGAACAGGAGGAGAATTAATAGTATGGATTTAATTTTGACTTTTAAATAAAAGCCCAATTGTCATGAGGGAGCCCTAGGAATGTGAGGAGAACCAAAGCTTGAGAGCAAAGACGAACAGCATCGTGGCAGTTGAGTGTATGACGTGCATCCTTGTACATTTGTGACTCTAATGAATTAACCCAGTGGGCCCTGAAGACAGGAGAGGAGGAGGGGAACTCCTGGAGTGGGAAGAGGGTGAGAAGAGGGGCGAGGGAGGGGGATGGGTGAACATGACTAAAGTCCGTTATGTCAATGAATGAAGCTGTCAAACAATAAAAATTATCGTTTTCTCTGAGACCTTTAAAATGAACTATGACTAAAGAAGACTAAAATTAAAATTCTGATGCCATAGTAATCAGGAAATCTAAGAAAAGAAGCACAAAGTTTCAAGAGTGGGGATTCTCCAAGAGTTTGCTGCCGTCTGTCCCTGAGCGCAGGACAGGCAGCTTCGAGAAACCAAAGAGGGATGGGAAAAAAATAAGAAAAGTTCAGGCAGTTACACACTCACAGAGCACACGTGGGAACACCATAAGGTGGAAGGGTCAGGCTGTTGCACACTCACAGAGCACATGTGGGAACACCATAAGGTGGAAGGGTCAGGCTGTTGCACACTCACAGAGCACATGTGGGAACACCATAAGGAATAAAAGCAAGGCTCTTGGACATGGGAGAGCAGAGGACAGTGGGAGACATCCTATCAGGAACTACTGTCTGTCCTTCTAGCATTTTCCCTCCACTGCCTAGGCCCCCTCCACTTTCTACTTTCAAGTAAAAGGGCATCAAAACCCTGCCATTCTACTTGGACCCTTACACTCATGTCTTGAGTAGTGTTTTTCTAAGATGAGTTACATTCTTTGTCTCTCAAGGAGAGCACTCTCCCAGAAGCCCTCAGGTTGGAGGGGTAGCCGGGCAGATATGAGAGAGACAGGCCATGTGGACCAAGTCCACATGTGCTGGGTCACTTCAGTTCCCATTTAGTGCACTACTGATGGTGTTGCACATGGGAGGAACCTTCTTCCTAGGTGTTTAAAATAGCCCCGCTACCAGAAGCCAGGGCTTATACTCCAGAGAAGCTCAGCACAAGGTTATGGGGACATGCAATTCTGTGAGAGTCACAGGGAGGCTCCGAATTGTCTTTGTTCCCTTAAGAATACCCAGAAAATTAGGTGGTTACACCCTGTCCCCACCCCACAGTGACAGACTACTTGGAAGACTTCTTACACCCTGGCTTGAAGGAACCATAGACTATCTAAGTAGTTTCTTGTCAACTTGTATAGATCAATAATTTATTTTACAAGAGACACAGGGGTCACTTTCCAACCTCTGTTGGGGATTTCCCTTAGGAGATGAATGGTCATGTCTCAGTTTTGGGAAGAAAAGGCTTCAGTGTCAGCTGAACAGCACAGTTTTTGATACACTGATGGTGAGATTTCCCTATAGTACAATTGATGGAACATTCTGGTTTAGAACACTCATGAACCGTGTTCATAATTCAGCACCCACACATCTCTGCAGAGAGAGGGGAGCATTTGAGATTCATATCAGAAGTTAATAATAAAAGACTGAAATGACACAATTCATGTAAATTTAGAAGCCACCTTAATGCTAAATCAAGAGATAGATGACTAATCTATCTGTAGTTCTTCCAAATAGAATTTCAAGATATGGAGAAATGTTTAGATTGAAGCATTAAATTGAAAATGGACACAAATCACAAATGTAATCTGATCACAACTATGTAAAAAGAGCATACAAGTGAAGAGAAAATGATAGCTTTTTCTGGACTTGTAAATTATCTTTATTTTCTTCATTATTAAAATTTTTCAAATGACATCATTTTTCAAAATTCACTACTCTACTATCACCTATTATTTTTAATGTCTCCTCATTAAAACTTTAATGGCTTTTACAGCAATCTTCCTGCTTATATTGTTACTCCATGGGTTAGACTTATGGCCTTTACAGCTCTTTTTCTGGTTATACTGTTACTCTGTGGATTGGACCTGTCTAATGACAGCTTAGTTTTACTTTGTAACTGGTGCGTTAGCTGAAGTTCTTTTGGTCTCATGTTCTCTGGTCACTAACGGGGGTTTTCTCATGTCTTAGAGGATGGGTAATGATGAACTGGACTATGCTGTCCTCAGTTTTGGCAAAGGGTCTTTTTTGTTGAAAATCAACTTTATTTCCACACTATAAATCAAACCAAATGACCTCAAATATTTTGAAGCACCTCCAAGGATGTTATTATCCTTCACAAAATATAAACGTGTTTGAAAAATAGCCAGTGTTTTATGTTGCTAGATAGTATCTGCTGAATTGTGCAGGAGAATTAATTCATCTGTTGAAGCCTTACTGACAAAGGGAGATACTGGGAAAGGGAGCCACAGATGGAGAAATTGGGTCAGATGAAAAAGGAATAGAGGAGATAAGGAAGAAAGAGTTGAAGAGAATGAATGGGGGCATGAAAGAAAGAAGAAGAGATTTTGCTCATTGTTTATGTTATGTTTGAAGATGTCAGAAAAGATTGTCCTAGACAACTGTGGATCTGTGATCATGACCGAGGAGGTAACAGAAGCATTGAGAAGAGAAGTTGACAACAAACTATATAGCTATAACTTTCTACTTGGCTTGGGACCATATAGACCCATCTGTACCCAATCATTTGGTGCTGTGTTGGCATAGACTGTGGAGAATGTATTCCGTGTGTAGATTATAAGCTCGTGATGTGGCACTATGCTCAAAGGGCCATGTAAAGTGCTTAGGGAGAACAAAGAACAGAGATTCCAGGCTCTGGTCTTTTTAGCACCCAAATCATTAAAGGCTCTTCCCCCTAATCTATGGCTTTCTGGAAATAAACAGGCAGTGAGCCAGCTTGAAAAGAATCTGATTCATGATCATTATTTAAAAGTCGCAGAATTACTTGCTCAACACCACTCCTTACCAGTCTCTGCAGGTTGTAGAACTTGGCTGTACTTAGCTTGAGGTGCTGAACTGACTTCATCAGAGCACGGACTTCAGCTGGAGACGGTCCTCACTGGCTTACAGGTATGCATTGAGAGGTAGACAAGCTACCGTATGTAGTGTTGTCTTGATGTGGAAGCCACATGTGCTATAGATCTTTATTCTGGGGACTCATGGAAAATAGGTAGGTTTCAATTGCCACCCACTCTGTTACTTTCTAGCAGAATGACTGAACTGCTCTGAGTTCTAACGCTTTCTCCAGTCATGTTGAGATAGTGAGGTCTTCTACAAGTTATTGGAATCCTGAATGAAATGGTGGATGTCAAAAGGACTACTACATATACGATCTTAATGTTTCCATATCTAAATGCAGGTGATCTAGTCTGTACTGTAGAGTCCAACTACATCAGATGTCATGAGTACAGGGACACTGACATTCTCATTCTTCATGTACACAATTGATATTTTATAACTAATTGTTCAATAAGTTAACATTTGAGCTATTATTCTACAGCAGTTCTAAAAGAGGTTAGAGTTTTAGCTGGGAACTAGATCAAGAAAAAAACATATATTTTAAAATTGCATATATGTGTGTGGGGTCATGGATATGAGTTCAGGTATCCATGGAGGTCAGAGATGCTAGATCTCAAGGAGCTGCAGTGACATGCAGTTATCAGGCCGACATGGGTACCCTGAACTCAATCCTCTGCATGAACAAGTGTTCTTGGGCACTGCATCTCTAGCTCAAACCACATTTTATTGCAAGAAGCTGTATTTCTTATCAGTGTGTTATACATTTAGTCAGTGTAGGGCTAAGTTTTGTATTTAAGAATATAAATACTTCCCAGGCTTCAAAGTTATAATAGACCATCATTTAAAGCAAGGATCAGCAAACATTTTAGTAAAGGGTTAAGTAATAAATCTTGGCTTTGCAGGACATGTGTTTCTTCACAGCTATTCAAGTCTGCAAAGATAGAGCAAAGACAACGTTGGAAAGTACTATAACGTGGTACATTTACACAATGGAGTACTACAGAGCAGAAAAAAATAACGGCATCTTGAAATTTGCAGGCAAATGGATGGAGCTAAAAAACATCATTTTGACTGTGATAACCCAGACCCAGAGAGACAAATATCATATCTACTCACTAATAAGCAGTTTTTAAACATAAAGCAAAGAAAACTAGTTTACAATTCACAATCCCAGAGAACCTAGACAACAATGAGGACTCTAAGAGAGACATACATGGATCTAATCTACATGGGAAGTAGACAAAAACAAGATCTCCTGAGTAAATTGGGAACATGGGGACCTTGGAAGAGGGTTGAAGGAGGGGAGAGGCAGGAAAGGGATCAGAGAAAAATGTAGAATTCAATAAAAGTCATACATATATGTGTATACATACACACACACATATGCAATGGGTTGAATTTCCCAGGGGCTATATTTTGTCAATACTGATTAAAGAATGAAGCCCTGCTTTATAATTTTGGAATAGCATAAATATGTTCCATAAAGACTGATTTATACTTGTTTATAGATGAGAATATTTGCATTCACAGGTGTTTTGTTCAGGGTCCCAGGAAGTACAGCTCGGGCAGCTCTGGGTCCTGACTCCCATGTGCTCTGCTCCTATGCGCCTTCATCTTCTGCATTGCTCTGCTTCTCTAGCTGTCTCTGGCCTCCACCTCTCATTCAGACCTAGACAGGTGATGGTTATTTTTCCAGTCTGTGATTGATTCAGTTTATGCTCTGACGGAACTGAAGGCTTTTATGGGAAACAGAATGGATTGTGTTTGTTTTGTTGGTTTCTGAAACAGGGTCTCACATGTAGCCTTAGCTGTCTTCAGATTCACAGAGATCCACCTGCCTCTGTCTCTAGAGTGCTGAGATTAGAGGCATACACCAACATGTCCAGCAGAATTGGTATTTTAAGGTCAATTTTAAATTAGTGTGTCTTCTGACATTTTTTTCTGAGAATATGTTTTGTTTTCTTAGTATTGAGGTATAAAATTATATTTGGAACTTATTCTCAGCATCGTGCATGCACTGCTGTCACCAACAGGGAGCTTGCTCATGCTGTTTTGTACCAGCAGCTGACAATGGCTTTGGTTGGTGAGTCATTCTGTGTCTTTAGACTGTTAATCCCAGGCAGAAAAGTCTATTAGTCATCAAAAGGTTAATTGATTGGCGTATACCTCATGATGAGTTGTAACATATCTGGGAGGAAGCCATGCTTGATGAAGCAGGCACTATTTTTTATGGTGTGGTGGCAGACTTTTTTTTTTTTGGTTTCTCTTTACCTTACTTTGCACAGGATGCCCAGGCTGGTTGACCTCCAAAATTCTTTTATCACATGACAATGAGTATGTGTTTTCTCTAAATGCATCCACCAAATTCTAAAAACAAAGTTATGATTTAAAAGAGATAAAAAATCTTAACATATGTTTCAATATCATTAATTCTTCTGTGCTTGAGGTCACTGCATTAGTGACGAACTGCTCTGATGAGAATGTGTGACATCCTCAGAATGCCTGTCACAGACACCTCATGACATGCTCTTTCATCTTAAGTGGCAGTATGGCGAGCGGCTTCAGGACGCAGCTGTGTCTCACCACCCCAACTCTTTATGCTTTTCTGCAATCATCTGTAGTCAGATTTTTTTTTGGTTGGATTTTCCTGGAGTTTAAACAGATGCAATCCTAGATTAAAGATAATCAAATGAGATTGAATTTGCTGAGATGCCTAGAATCTCAGAGCCATATCAACAGACAACAATAACAAAAGGGAAAATCACAAATCCATGGGAATAGGTGAGAAGCTACCTTGCTCTGAGGTTGAAGAGTGACCTTTGTAAAAGACTGTAATGGTGAACAACCCACACAAAGCAGCCAGTGATCAGTTAGTATGAGGCACTCATTGAATCACATGTTAGATTTTCCACTGTCCTGAAAATCATTACCAATGGCTAAGGGGTGTTTGAAATTGTAGAAGAAGAAACAGATTCACATTTCAAGTCAGGGAGGGCGGCATATTAATAGGAAACTTTTTTCTCTTGTTTCTGTTGAGACTAGAGAAAGCCTCTCACGGTTTAGCCTCTAATTGCCGTTGATTGACAGCTTATGTTGTAAAGATGGCTTTAACTTGCTTTATTTGGATACTAGATGCATAAGTGGCTAATATTCTCCATAAAAGCGAATTTCCCTGTATCTCCATGGCTTACATTTGTGGCATGATAGCTCAAACAATACTGATGTCTGACAAGAAGTTAGTTAAAGAAGATAGAGGAGCTCCCCACCCCATCCCCAAAAGAGGATGGAAGAAGGGAGGGACCGCATTTGTTGCTAAGTCCTATTGGTCTCAGCGATTCTCTCGTTTCAGTCTTTTCTAGATGACCTGCAGCTCACAGGCAGGAGCTAGAAGTAATAACATCAGAACATTTTTGGGTTGAGTTTTAAAATACCTTCCCCCCAAGTTGTTGAATATGTTTTAATGAAAGCATCTATAGGAGTTTTATAAGAGAAAAGTGGAGGTATCTGAGCCCCTGAAATTCCTTGAGCAAACGTATTATAAATAGGCAAACAGGTCAGAGCTGAAGAAACCACAGTAGACAGCCAGCCTTTTCAGTGACATTGGTGTGTGTCCAGTGTATTTCTCTACTTCCTAACAATTAGACAGCCAGCCTTTTCAGTGACATTGGTGTGTGTCCAGTGTATTTCTCTACTTCCTAACAATGAGTTCTTTCCTAGAAGGTGCTTTCTCTGTCTCTCTCATTCATACTCTCTCTATCAGATTCTCTTACAACCTCTATCATCTGTTGGGTGTTCAGCTACCCTGGTCAGTAATCAAATAATAGTCCTCATCCCACCTTTGCACCGTTGTGAGAAAATAGTCCCACATTGGGAATAACTTAGCACTCACCTTGCAAGTCCCATATAATGAGTTGTATGTAGAAGCTTATAACAATTAAAAATCAGATATATGGCATCTAGGACAAGGACTATGTGATATGAATTAAACTTTACTTCCTTCCTATAGACACTGGGGTGAAAGGTGCTGGACAAATGTTCTTTTTAGGGATTTATAAAAAGATACAATTGGAAATAGAAAAGAAAATATAAACATATTATGTCAAATATTGAATTTAATTGAAAGCATAGGGCATGCGCGTTTGCTTTAAGAAATACGGCCACATTTTCATCTCCTCTCAATCAATCAATGATAATTCTACTCTAGATTTCAACATGGCACCTGGAAAAGTGCCAGCATGGGAGGAGCTGTGTTGATATATTTCCATTCCTGACAGGGTGTGGATTGAAACTTCCCTGGCCAGGGCTCAGCAGCAAATCTGAAGGCAAGAAGGTAAATGCTTTCATGCTTAATATCATTTTAAACAATGACGACCACACTGGAAGACCACTTTAAAGACTAGAAAACCAAAGGATGCAGTTGAAGAGGTGCTATATCCTATCTTCATTAAGTGGGATGCCCTTAAAAAAAGAGCATCTTGTTTTATGACGGTTTAGATTTTCTAGAGCTATAGAAATGCTCACTAGATAAAGGAACAATACTCTTTTCTTCAGGCCCCGGCTGCCCCATCAAGGAGTTGTTGTGTCTGATTGAGTCTTTAGAAGATGTGACTGATGGAATATTTTCATCTTCACAAACTTGAGTTCATGTCCCATCTTTTAGTACCTTATTTCTAAACTATAAAATGCAGTTTTATTACAATGTCTGTATTTTAAACAATATGAGTTTAACTATATTTTATATTATTCATTGGAAAACACTTTTGATTTTTATCTTTCACAACGTTTTCTTTGATTTTAGGCATAATTTCTATGTATCTTGCTATTTTCAGGGTTGAATGTCAATTTCAGTAGATTAGTATCGAACTCTGTGAAGTTGTGGTTTCATTACTGGGCTATTAGATGAGAAAATTATAGAAATTATAAGACCTGAGATATTTTTGGACTATAAAGTTTTTCCTATTGTATACAGGAAGTAATTTTTCTAAGTAATACATTTAGTGTGTGTGTGTGTGTGTGTGTGTAAGGATGGTTATGTAAATTGGTTCTTTCCTTGTACCTGGGATTAAAATCATACACTACTTTCACACTGTGAGTCATCTTGTCAACCAGGAAAGAATAAATTTATTCAGAACATTCTGAATTGTTAGGACCTCTATCCAGTTTTAACTTTTTACATTTTCCCTATCGAGGAAAGCATAATTTAATACATGAGCTGCTTCTAATGTAATAGAAAATTAATCACAGGCTGAATCTACTATAGCTGCAGCAGATGTCAACATGTTTGAATAATGCCGTGTAAAGTGTCAGATGTTGGAACTATGGAAACAAGGCAAATGAACCCATTAACACTTGTTACAACTTCTATGCACTGCCACTGTGTTCTCTATTGACAAAGTAAAGAGATGAATAAGAGCTCTGAGTTATGTTTGCAAGTGAAGACAGAGTATAAAGATCAAGTACTGTGGGTAATAAGGACCAGCAAAGAGATATAAATGCAGTGGTCTTCACATACAGTGGGAACTGGTTGACCTTTAAGGAGAAGAGGGCGGTGGAAAGGATAGAACGGTCTTGCATGAAATATAAAAGCCAGAAAGACAATAGATGAGATAGATCTGAGGTCTTCAGACCATCTATGAGGGCCGGGAATCCAGCATGGCTGTAGAGCCCATGGTTAGCCCTTGGTTCTGGCTCTAGCACCACAAAAAATTAAACAAAATAGAGCAGTAAATCAGCAGGTCGCTCCCACCAAACCAAACAACAGTAAGTTAAAAAGGGGCCTTTTCCAGACAGGGTTTCTCTGAAGCTGTGGAGCCTGTCCTGGAACCCTTTTGTAGACCAGGCTGGCTTTGAACTCACAGAGATCTGTCTGCCTCTTCCTCCTGAGTGCCAGGATTAAAGGCATGTGCCACCACCGCCTGGCTAAATGGTCCTTTTCTTAATAAAAGGAAAAAATATTAAGAATTTAAAGTACACAAGATATAGATAAAACTATACAACTGGGATTTATTTTCTTGTAAAGATTAGAAATTGATACTTTAAAATTTTATCTAAGATATGCTAATTCCAGTTTTTAGATGACAAAACAGCACCAAAATAATGAGAATTCTAAATAAAAAAAGAGTAAAAATATTTCTACAATAGCAAGTAACAGAAAGTAGAATTAAGGATGCAGCATTAGCTAGGGAAATACTTTAAAAGATTTTGTGAAACATATAATGTATATATAACATAAAGTATTAATGTAGACAATCAATAGATTTTTATGACTTTAATAGGGGACAAGTAGATATGAGAGCAAAATTAACAGAAATATCTAAATGGAGAAAACACTTGGCCAAATGTTCCCACACAAGCAAGGGTCAATGGAATATTAACTAAATATAGTATTATTGTTTTTATATATTTACTTTAAGAAATATTTATTTATTTGTTTATTTGTGTGTGTGAACATGCATGTGCATGTACCCATGTCACAGTGTGTAAATGAATTTCACAGGACAACATATAGGAGTGAGTTCTCTTGCACTGTCTGAGTCCTAGGGATCAAATTCAGGTCCTCGGGTTTGTCAGCGAGAACCTTTACCAGCTGAACTATCCTGACCCCACTTTTATATTTGAAATAATAATGACAAGCAGTGACATCATCAGAAGATAGATTATGATTCACGTGCTTCATCTGTAGCCCTGAGATGTAGTGTGAAAGATAAAACCTCATACATTATTTGATGTATAAATCTCATGCTGAGAAGTTTCATAAGTTAATAAGATGAAAGAGGAGAAAACTGTATTTATAAAGATGTTCACTTCGTAATAGAGAAAGATGGGAAACTAATAAAAACTGGTCAGTATGAAGACATTAGTTTAAAATGTGCATATATTCATTGAATTGTAACAATGTTAAAAGGAAAAATATGAAAACGGTTACATTGTAAACATACACGTAAGACTGGTGCACATATGTCTGAACTCACATGGACATGCAAGCATACATGCATGCACACATATATACATGAACACATGTACACACATGCACACACCACCCATTTGCACACATGTACACACACATGAAATGCATGCTGAAATAGCAAGACCTGAAAACACATGGAAAACAAAAACAGTGAGCCTATGAATATTATGTAAACAAAGCTCTTACTGTCATTATCTTTCCATCTGTATGATGACTTAGAATTGGAGAATCAAATTCTTTTATATCATCACATTCTTTATATTTTGTTAGAAGTGAAATAGTAAATCAGTAAATT
This sequence comes from Dicrostonyx torquatus, assembly GCA_028555095.1. Classification (NCBI taxonomy): domain Eukaryota; kingdom Metazoa; phylum Chordata; class Mammalia; order Rodentia; family Cricetidae; genus Dicrostonyx; species Dicrostonyx torquatus. The sequence continues at coordinate 1,101,882 of JAQHUG010000303.1, read as the reverse complement.
GGAAATATTGACAAAATTGACAGTTTTATTGACAGAAATGGGATTCTGTTACTTTGTCTCAATATAGCCATGATCAGAAAGAGGTGATCTTGGGGACAGTAGATTTGCAGTTATTCAAGAAGATCTTCCCAGTTAAGGTTAAGGTTATTTGCAGTCTAGGTATCTTAGTTTCTGTTTGTAATCACACAGGTTCCAGTGCAGTATGAAAACATTTTACAAGGTTAAATGCTATGAGCAATATTACCAGAGTCTTGTGAGGACACACCGGAGTCTAAGATACCCTTTGGCAGGGAAGTCATTCAAGGAAGTGCTAAGATGGACCCTCTAGGCTGGGAATTCTTTCTGCAAGTAGTTGCCTTGGTGAGAAACACAAGCCATTCATAACAGAGAGGTGGGTGATGGGGCACCCAGGATGTGGCACTCAGGTGCTAGCTTTTGTTTAGGGCTGGGAATCGTAGAAGGGAAGGCTAGGACCTGCTGCCAGGCCCAGGTGACTAATTCGCACACTACTGATCGCTTACTTTGAGAGTGTGAATTTCTAATCTTAAAAGATGGTGGGTTTTAGAGACAGTATTTGTAGAACACTGAGTACACCATGTCTAAGGGAACTTTGCTGTTTGAAAAGATTATTTCAGGTTTGTTTGGAAATAGTGATGACTGGGATAAATCATGTTCAAGTTTTTCAAGTTGTATCTTAAGAGGCAGTCTGTACTAGCTATCAATCATCTTTAGACTTAAGCAACCTCACTTTGAGTAGTGAATCTTTGCCCCAGTAAAAGGGAAGCACTTCCTCTTGGGGCTTGGAGAGCACGCCCTGCTTGTTTCTATAGTCTAAGTTTTACTGTGAGGTACTGTGCCTCAATTTTCCAATATTCTTCATTCTTGTACCAAACACAAACTGGCAATGTTTAAACTAACTGTCTTGCTTGATAATACATTTACAATACCTTTTATAATGAAATATATGTGTATATATATTAATGAAAGCTATCTTTATATATAAATCCACATGAGTGTATAACAGATATGTTTACCATGCAAGCAAACCCCTAGATCAGAAGGAGACCAAGAGCAGCATCTACAAGTCTCCTTCATGCTCAGGGACCAGGGTCCTCCTCCTGGAACTCATTTCCTATTTTCAAGCAGATTTTACTCCCCTCCCCCAAACCTGGGAACAGTGATGTGTTTTGTTGGCCATTTGAAATTTACCACAGTGGGTGCATTTACACCACAGAAATTAGCAAACACTATGTTATGTTTGGGGAGTCAGTCTGTTAGATCGCTAATGTTTCTACCTGAGACTGACCACTGCTCTCCAAACCCACCCTCAAGGGTAACTGTTCTCTCCTTAAGAAACCATACAGTGTTTTGGGAAAGTTATATGTTCTGTCAATATTTTTCAAGAGCAAACGTTGCTTCTCTCTCTCTTTTTTTAAATATTTATTTATTTATTATGTATACAATATTCTGTCTGTGTGTATGCCTGCAGGCCAGAAGAGGGCACCAAACCCCGTTACAGATGGTTGTGAGCCACCATGTGGTTGCTGGGAATTGAACTCAGGACCTTTGGAAGAACAGGCAATGCTCTTAACCTCTGAGCCATCTCTCCAGCCCCACGTTGCTTCTCTTTCAGTTCATCCTTTCCCACTGTCTAGTTTAGTACAAGAATTGTATAAATAGTGACTGAATAATTAGGATATCTTTAAATATGAAAACTGCATTCCTAATAGACCGACCAACCGACCAGCCGACTGACTGACTTTGAGAAGTTGGTTATTGGATGACATATTAACCAGGTTATTATATGTTCATTTTTTATATTCTAGACTTTTGTGTAAAGCCAGGAAGAACCTTCATATTGTATGCATTTACATCTTGTTAGTGTTGTGACAAAACTCTACTGTTTCTTTTTTCTGGCCATTTTCTGTTACAAACTCTTCCTTGAAATGAAGTGCTAAAGCCACCCAGATTGCACAGGGGATGAAAGCCAGTCTCTGTGGCATTCTAAGCCTTTCATACTCAGAAAATGAAGCTGGGGTACAAGTAGCCAGGCCAAGAGTATCACAAAAAGTGATACTTCAGATGTTTTGTGCAGAGGTGGTAGAGAGAGTTTGAGGGTATTTATAGCGTGAGCAAGACAGCATGAGCATTAGAAGCAAGTCAGAATATTGCTAGTTAAACAAGTCGTGACAGAGAGCAAGCCTGAGCATGCCTAGGTCCATAGCCTGGCTTTTCTCTTGGCTCACACTTGGTGGTGTGCAAGTCACTTCACTTCGTCTGTTCTCAGTTTATTTTTATTCTGAGAAGGGAGTTGGTCTACATGAGCAGTCATGTTCTCTATAAATCAGGGAAGCTCCAGTTCCCTTGGCTCTCTGTGCACTAATGCTGGGAATGAGCGCCCCTCCTGATGGCCAGAGGAGGTGTAGTACATCTCTACCTGCAGAATGGCCATTCGCCAGACTGAGACCTTTGCTAGCCAGGTCTGAGCCCTTCTTTCTGCCATTACTATCCTCTCTTGTGAGTTGTGAATAGACAGCCGGAGTGGCCGCTACTTCCTCTACCCACACTGAAGATACTCTCTGTGTCAAATGCTGCAAATTGAGCTTTTCGAAGAATTAAGGTGTTTCTTTCCTAAAAAAATGTTTTGATTAAATTAAGTCCATGAAATCCCCTTAATTAAGGCCATCAGCCTCCTTTCTCTACTTCACAGGTACACTTGTTACAAAATTGCTAACGGAAGCTGAATTTAAAGTAACTATAATGAATACAAAGGTATTTCCCAGCAAGCGCATGGTCAGGTTTCTGAGGTAGTCTGACTTTATTGAGAAACCCAGAACACATATTGTTGGAAAAAATGTCTACTTTTAGGGCAAATTTCTCCTGAAAAGCAAAGCAAAACAAAACAAAGCCAAAAAAGAAAAGAAAAGAAAAGAAAAAAAAGAACAAAACAAAACCAACCTCAAATGGCCTCTAAATTAGGCTTTCTGAGAACTGCACACATGGGTGCAGGCATTTCGTTCATATCCACCATTCCTTTGCCCTCTCCCTCTTCCCTTGTGCTCCGTTGCCCCCCTCAGATCCATGGCCTCCTCTTCCAATATATCTTACTTAGTTCAATTAGTCTTTCTTGTGTCTACTCGGGCATAGGGCTGACCACTTCCGCCACAGAGAGTATAAATACAGAGTTTATCTCAAATCCCAAGTCAGGAGCAGGAGTGGGAAGAACAAATCTGTTTCAAATTAGGCAGTAAAAGAATCGTAATACTTCTACTTAAAGGGGATTGAAGACACAGTGCGCAGCGGTGCGTGTGCTGTCAACCTGACCTCTGAAGGGGTGACACGGTTAAAACAGGGCAGTGTAACAGCATGTATGTGCACATGAACGCGTGTGTGATTTCCTTCTTCAATGCTCTCCTCTGTAGCAGAGGTGTGATGGGATTTACTTTGCGGAATTCCAGGATGTGAAGTATTTAACACATGTCAGGCATGCAGATCTGCCTTAAGTTGCTAGAATCCTTTTAAGCTGTGTTTCGTGAGCATAATGACAGCAACTATTTCTCAAGGCTTACTCTGTGTTCAGTGTCTGACATTTGTTGAAGGAACAATGTTTTGTTTTAGCGGACGGCTGAGCTCTACACACTATTCTGCTGGTATTTCTAGACTACATTGAGGGTGAGGCCAGGAATCGTTATTAGTGAAGTCAGTCTCCTGCTTTAGTTCTATTTTACCTGTGGTGTTGTGTCAAAAAAGAATTAAAGTCAATAGACTCTATACCCATGGTGGCTTTTAAGCTTTGTTACCTTTGGGAAAATACTGATGAGTGGCTAAGGTATGTTAAAGGATAAAGGTCATTAACTGTGGACATGCCACACAGTGATTTGCGGGACGTTTTCTCAGTCACAGTCCTCTGAAGAAAGCATAGGCAGAACCGGGCACGTCTCAGGGGAGGGAGAGAGAGCAGAGTCTTCGTGGCTGCTGACGTGATGCTAGCCTTCGCTTCACTTGACCTGAATGAAGTGGCAGGGCTGAGTAGACTTGTTGTTTTGAGTTCTGACCTCTGTTCTTACAAATGTGACCGCATCTGGACACAGTCTTTACAGATGTAATCAGGGTTAGAGGAAGCCATGCGGGTTCAGGGTCCTGAGTCAGCGGAAGAATAAATGTGGACACATGTATGTGGACATGCGTAGACGAGATATAAATGCCATATGAAGACGGAGGCAGAAAGATACTTCTGTAAGCCAGGGAACCCCAGAGATGGATGGCAACACCAGAAACGGGGGAGGCATGGGCCAGATTTTTGCTGAAAGCCTCAGGAGGAACCGACTCAGATGCCTTGATTTTGGATTTCTGGCTTCTAGTGGTGTTGTTTTCTGTTGTGCCTGTAAGTGGAGAGACTTCCATCTGTATTAACACAGCTACCAAGTCAGTTATTTATATGGAAGGAGGCTGATAACTTAGTTTCTAGTTCTTCCCCTCTCCCCTCACGCTGCTTCCCTCACCCTCGTCCCTTCTCTTCCTCTGCTTTTTTGTTCCCCTATTTCCCCCTCCTTTTCTTTTCTTATCCTCCCCAATCCTCTTTCTTTCCACCTCCTCTCTTTACTTCTTTCCTTCCTCTCTCCCCTTTCTTCATCTGACATATGTGAGTGTTCTACCACTGAGCTGCCCTTAGAGTCAATTTTATACTTCTTCACAAACACATTGAATAACTATGCATTGTTATGTCTTAGGCATTAGAAATGAGAATTGGTTGTTTATCCATTTTTACCTATTTACTTTTTTTCCTTTTCTTTTAGACGGTAACCAGTTTTGCAATGGACTCTCTTATTGCAGCAAATAGCAAATTTTGCTTTGATTTTTTCCAAAAGATAAGCAAAGATGATATTCATAAGAACATCTTTGTTTGCCCTCTGAGTGTCTCAGCTGCCTTTGGCATGGTGCGCCTGGGAGCTAGAGGTGACAGTGCACATCAGATCGACGAGGTATGTATCCAGAAGGATGCTCTCAGCATTTGGGCTTGGAAGCCTCTAAGGTTTCATTTTCATTCGTCTTTCACATGCGACTTCTCTATCCTCCCTGCCTGATAGTTTTTCCAATTCATCTTTATCTCTTCACCTCTGTCTTCATGCTTGTCACTCTTTCTCTCTACAGCTATTGCTACCAATACTGTTGGTAGCTTTTAATATGTGTATGTTTCATCTCTTTTTCCTCCACTAACTGGATGTGTATTAGGACCTAGATATTTATCCAATAGCTTAAGATCCTTCTAGACTTTCTAATTTCATTTGTCAGAAAATTCCATTGGCTTTTCTTTTGATAACCTCTCAGATCCAGACATTCTGAACTCCCTGAGCTCTGAACTCTATCATCTCTCCTGGCTTGTTTCTGTGAAGCATCCCATGCTGCTCCCATTAGCAGTATGTTTCTAGTACTCGATTCCTTCCCTTGTGAAAGGAAAATGAGTCTTATGCTGGGGTCTTTGTGGTTTTTTTTTTTCCCTTTAGGGTGTCAGTTTCTTTTCTATTGCTGTGACAAAACATTGTGATCACAGTAATGTGTAAAAGTAGCCATTTGGTTGGGCTTACAGCTTCAGAGGGTTAGAGTCCATGATGGCAAACAGAGGCTCGGTGGCAGGGACAGCTGAGAGTGCCCGTCCAGAACAAGGACCAGGAGGCAGAAAGAACACGCTAGGAGTGGTGCACGACTTGGAACCTGAAAGCCCACAACCGGCGATGCGCCTCCTCCAAAAAGGTCGCACATTCTCATGTTTTCTAAACAGTTCCACTAAAGAGAGACCAGGTATTCAAACGTGTGAGCCTATGGGGGCTGTTTTTGTTCAAACTACCAGAGTCAACACTTCGGTTTACTTTCGCCTTCATCATTGTTTACTACCTTTGAAGGCTCACTCCAATCTTCCAATCTAATGCTCCATCCAAGCTCCCACTCCCATAAATGAGCCTGGCACACTTACCCACAGAACTCATCACAGCACACGCGGTAACCAATTGCTGTGCATATGTTCTCATACCTTCTGAATACTGCATGTTCTCCGAGAGATTTTGTCCTACAGCAGCACCAGCCCAGAGTAGCCCCCAACAGATCTGTAGAGTAAGGGAGTGCCCGCGACAGAAGTGCTCCCTACCCCCTTCCCTCAGCTCTGAGTTTGAGGCTGGTTTCATACTCCATCAGCTCTAACACTGCACAAAGGTTGGGTGTCAACACACGGAGGAGCTGGATTTACAGATTAAGGCACAATTGTTTGGGGGTCACTATGCTCTTACATCTACTGCACTTGCTTTACCATTATTTCTCGTTCCACAAGCAACACTTAGCGGTAGAATGGGGCTTGCATCTTCCAAGACCACCTGGTGTTCTTTCTCCATGCAGCTCCCATAACGTGGATCTGAGCAGTGTGGGGTGTGCCTTCCTTCCCCACTTCCTCCAACGTGCTGAGCACGTGTGAAACTCCGGGTCAGTGCTGTCCAATACAAATATAACTCAAGTCACACGTGAACTTAAAACACTTTTAGTAGTCACATACAAATTTTCAGAAGACAAGGCTAAGTTTAATAACAAAATTTCGATAATTTAACATTTCCACAATACATAGTCAATAGATATTTTAATGAGATATTTTACATTATTTTTTGTCCTACCCTTAAGACCTCATTATTTTACATTTGCACCCAATTAAGACTGTGCATGGATAAGGGTAGGTTAATAAAGGCCCATAGCTCATGAATTCTTTCTGTTCCTTTATTTGACTATATTAATTCTAGTTTTCCTCTTTCCTTTCTTTGCTTGTGTTTTGGAAAAGGTGTCATACAACCTGTGCTGGCATCAGACTTTCTATGAAGCTGAGAATAATCTGGAACTTCTAATCTTCCTGCTTCCACTGGGGTTAAAGGAGTGTGGGGCTCTGTGCACCAGGCAAGCGCTCTATCCACTGAGCTCCTCTCCTGCGTAGTCAGAGGAGGAGGGCACTACCAGCCATACCCACTTCCTATTCTTCACATTACCTGAAAGGCCCTATATCATTATCTCACAGGTGTTGCATTTCAATGAACTTTCCACGAATGGAAGCCAGGAACCCAATGATCCCTGCTCAAAAAGCAGAAGAGAAGCATTGTCTGAGAGCTCTCCGGAAGGGCAGAAACAAGCACCAGCGTCCCAGGAGCAGCAGGCGAGTCTCTGAGTACTCCGCTCTTCACTCTCTGCTGACTGTGCCTGTGCTCTGCCTGAGCTTGGGGCAGGCTATGTCCTCAGTTGTCCCCCAGTCCTCTCTCCTCCCCAAACCTGGTAACACAGGACAGTGATGTTCCTTCAGTGGTGCTTCACTTCCTGGTTTTAGGAAAGCATGTGTTTTTTCTTTTGTTAGGATGAATCTACAGATGACAATGAACTGCTTGGCTGCTACTTTGGGAAACTTCTCTCCAGATTAGACAGAGCCAAAACTTATTACACCCTGAGTATGGCTAACAGACTCTATGGAGAGCAGGAATTCCCAATCTGCCCGGTGAGTTACAGGGATGGAGGTGTCCACAGAGCGTGCTCCCTAAGTAAGTGAGTAGGTGGATGGCTCACCTTCCCCATAGTCCATGGGGCTATGGACGACAACCTGCTTCCCGAGGTCCCAGACTTCTGTCTCCTCACCCAGTTTTCATGTTGGGTTTAGGAATCCACTTATAACTGGCACAGCACAGGCAGTAGGGTCACATAATTTACAGCCCATTGGCACACACATAACTTTGAAAGATGCTCAGTTGACTGTTTTCCCCAACCAAGGTGCATGGTGGTCACATTTTGTGGCTTTTCTACCTGTTGGCACTGCTCTAAGAACCTTTATTGTGTCTCCATTAGATAGTTCCCATGGGGACTGTGCTTTGCAGAAGGTTCATGGTGCCAAGAAAGGTGACCCCATCGAGTGCTCAAAGCCACAGGTCTTTTTTTTTCTGTGGCTAAGCAATTTTCACACGGAGCAGATTAGACTCCAATTAGGATCCAGTATCAAGAAAGTGAGCCACATTGCCAAAAAGTGTGATGTATGTGAATACAGGCAGATGTGGCACAGCTGGTGTGAACTGGACTAGTCAAGGGTGCTAAGGTCCTACTTTACATCACAATAAATTATTTTAGCAGGCTGGTATCTTAAATCAGCCTATAAAACCCTAGAATTTTGAGAATTAAATTCACACATGCATTTCATTTATTAAAGAGTACAAATCAATATTTTTGCTAATATATTATTTATTTAAAATTATACTTAAATGCAAACTAATAAAATACCCATCTAAACCATTTTAAAGTTTGTTTGTAAGTGGTATTAATTATATCTACAACTAACTATTATGCTTTTCATGAAACTTTGCCATCTCCCAAAAAGAAAGCCTGTGAACATTAAGGTGGCCACTCCCTTGATGTTAGGTGACCAGGAGTTTCTTTTTTGGGGTCTTCTTATTGCCATCTCATCCTGATTACCAGCACCTCCACATGATTTTGTCATGCTCTTTCCCATACATTTGAACTGGACAGGAGTACTTCGATGGTGTAATTAAATTCTACCACACTACGGTTGAAAGCGTAGATTTTCGGGGGAACACTGAGAAGTCGAGACAAGAGATCAACTTCTGGGTTGAAAGTCAATGCCAAGGTAAGAAGGACTAGCAGGGAGGCTGACATTCCTTTCTCTCTCAAACAAAAGCTGTGGGCCTACTTTGCAGGTTGCTCATCTCCTGCGGCTGTTTTCGTATGTGGTGTGTGTTCGCAGCTGTCTGCTGGACAGCATCGGATGAGACTGGGCACGTCCTGGGTGGTAGCTACTTACACGTCTATCATTTGTTTCTGCTTTTTGTTCCTTCTAGGAGCTCTGATTTTTTTTTTAAAAATAGTAACATTTTCTTCTCAATAAACTGAATCCTTAGGATGATGACTCTATATAACTCTATTTCATCTAAATCATGGTAGTATGAGTTTAGTGTTTTTATCATCAAAGTGTCATTCAAAACATTATTGATTCAAAATAGATAAGTTTAGATTATTAATGTTTCATAAAATTATGTAGAAACAAATGAAATTTTTACTAAAAAAAGAGAACAGTTTTGAGGATAGAATCTATTATGAGAATTGAATGAGTAGAAATTTAGAGATCAAAGTACTTTTAAGTAGCAAACTAAGTACGACATTCAATGGTAACCCAGGCATGTACACGTCTGTAATACCTACAGGGAATGAAACATTTGAGAGAGTAAATATTAAAAAGAAAGGGACATGAGGGAAAATAGAAACATTAAGTCTGAGAGTGAACAAGTTGGGATCTCTGATTTTAAAAGACTTTTGAAATTACTCTTATTCATTTATTGTGTGTGTATGTGTGTGTTCATGTGGGCATGAGCTCGACACGCACATGTCAGAGAACAACTTACAGGAGCCAGTTCTCTCTTCCCATGTCGATCCTATGATTTAACTCAGATTGTCAGGCTTATCAGCAAGTGGCTTCCCTCTGAGACACCTTGCAAGCCCATGACTTTTCAGGCATGTTTCAGCTCCCAGGGCTTTTATCACGGGCTTTCCTGTGAGTGGTCAGTGAGTTGCTGTCTCTTCCGGAAACACACCAATGTGTGCAGCACTGAGTACATCTTTGTACATAGCACCACAGCTCATCTCCCCTACAAAATATCCATATAAAATTGTATTTCATCCAGCATATTTGAATTATTGAGTACTCTTCTTTTACTTACAATATCTATCATGTAACATGATGACATAAAACTTTAAAAATTTTGGTTGAGAAATTATAATGTTGGAAGCTATAGTAGTACTCATATTGCATTACATATACTTAGAATTAATATGGAAATAGGCTGACCTAATAAGAATCTACTTATGCATGTATACTTTTAGCATCATTTTCTATGATAAATTAAGAATGAAGGGACACTAGGGAGTTTAGGTCAGGTCAGTGACTTACACTTCCATAGTGACATTTGTATGCGTGTTCACATGTGTACATAGTGACATTTGTATGCGTGTTCACATGTGTACATAGTGACATTTGTATGCGTGTTCAC
>JAQHUG010000303.1:1079530-1091700 GCA_028555095.1 Dicrostonyx torquatus | reverse complement strand
TTGTATGCGTGTTCACATGTGTACATAGTGACATTTGTATGCGTGTTCACATGTGTACATAGTGACATTTGTATGCGTGTTCACATGTGTACATATGGTTGCAGTTTGCTACTATTCTCCCACCTACCTTGCCAGCCCCTCTCCTATCCTGGAACAGTCAGTCCTCCTGCTTCCGTACCCTGTCGTCTATACGACTTTAGATTCTCTGTAGGAGAGAAATTGCAGCGTTTTATATTCCTTCCTCATCTCCCATTCGTGCCCTATTCCTCTAGAGCCCCCTCCACCCTCACATGCCCACCTTTCACACTCAAACCCAGCAGGAGAGGAGACCTGGCTATTTGTCTTTCTGAGCCTGGCTCATTTTGCCTACCTTGATGACACAGACTTCCATCCACTTTCCTGAAAATAACATAATTCCATTCTTCTTTATGGTCATATAAACCTTAAAATATTGTCTTTAGCAAGTTAGCTTTCCTGGTGTATTTTAAGTATAGTTGATATTGACATAATGTATTATAGAATCTATATACAGCCTTTCTCAATGTCCTTCATTAAGACCTCAGCCTGCGTTAAAGTGGCTGGTGATGTAAGGTAGGAAATGTCATGTCTTGAAATGGACTAGTGCTTGATGACACAGCAAAGACCACCTCTTGTCAATTTTAGGGATGCTCCCCATTTTCCTTAATATTATTTTAGAATGGAGGGTGCCTGATGAGAGTTAGTCTGAGGGATGGAAGGTCCCAGGATCAACGATAACTCACCTTGTTTGTTTCTGCCTCTTGGACATCTCCTTTTATTACTTACATAAAATTATTCCATTAAGAATGGAAGGCTATCAGCACTTCTGGGAGGCTTAATCATTATGTGGGGCTTAGAGTGTAGCCCTACAAATGAATTTATGTTTTAATGAATTATTCATTTAAACTGAAAAAGAGTGTAAAAACTTCTACAGAGTAAGTTTTATACTATGGCCTAGTCTCTCTCTCTCTCTCTCTCATATCTATTTATATGTCTGTCTGTCTGTCCACCTAGCTGACTACCTGCCTATCATCTATCTGTTTATATGTGAGAGCAGTTGTTGAACTTCAATAAATGCTAGAGAAAGGAAGTTCATACTGGAGTTAATCTTTCCAAGACATTATAAAATTCAGGAGATTGGATATATAATATAAAACATAAATCATAAATGTCTGGTGACAATTTGTAACCAAAAGTGGCCAAGAAAATCAGAGAAGATGCTCTGAATCGGGTCTTCCTCCAGGGGAGTGAGCCTTCTCCCCCAACAACTCCCACTCTCCTTCAAGCACCCATAACCCTTGAGGTTTCTTGGGTAAGTTCTTGAGTGAGACACTCTCCAATGTCTCCATGAATATCTTTCATGCAACACATGCTTAGGTTGTTCTCTGGCACCTTTCTTCTAGGTAAAATCAAGGAGCTGTTCAGCAAGGAGGCTATTGATAACGCAACTGTGCTGGTCCTAGTGAATGCGGTTTACTTCAAGGCCAAGTGGGAGAAAGAATTTGACTGTGAAAACACAGTTGATGCACCTTTCTCTCTAAGTGAGGTACTTACTGTATTAGGCTGTGGTTTCTAGGTAGCCCACTCCTAATTCTGCTAACGGTAACCAGTAGTGTCCAGACTCAAGCCTGATGCCTAGTTCTGTTAGTTGAGGCTTACAACTATAATAAACCATTTTGTGTTTACAAAAGGCAGTACCCAAAGTTCCCTGAACATTTTAAATATAGCTATTCTACAACACACATACATTTCAGGGCTTTACATACATACTCAGTGCATATAATCTGTTAATTAAAAGTTTGTGTAGATGGGCACATGTCTAGAAGCCCAGCATTTATGAGCCAGAGACAGTAGGACTCCCACAAGTTCAAGTCTATCTTTGTTTACACAAGGACTACTACAAATTTAGATCTATATATTAAGACCTTGCCATAAAAAATAAAATAAAACAAATGTATACACTTAAGAAAAGAGATGAGTCTATTCATTTTGAATGTGCTTCTTATCTCAGATAGTTAACACATGAGACAACTCAACTTACCTCTAAATTTTCTGTCCCCAACCCTAACCATCTTCCCCTATTTTTAATCTATCCTATATCCCCTAGTCAGAGATTGTAAACATTGAGCTTTTTGGGGGGGAAGTGGTCTGGGTGTTGTAGGCAGTCCAGGAAATAGAGCAGATCAGTCAGGTAGCTCTTGAATATTATCAGGATGTACATGGAAGATTTTGTTTTTTCTGGACTTGCTTGGGCTGAATTAGGGTATGGAAGATGTTTGGCTTGAAAATCTAGTAGTCAGTAGTCTCATGAGCTAAGGAACTGATGAAGGACATGGGAGGATAAAGAGTTGGCAAAGCCAGGGCTGCTTCATTGATGGGTAGGCAGAGGGTTATCGTAGGTTGGGTCACTGGTTTGACTCTGGACTTCTGGGGTAGATTCTTCCATTTTTGAAGCTTCCTCATCCTCAGGGCCTAGTCTCTTTCTCTCTCTCTCTCTCTCTCTCTCTCTCTCTCTCTCTCTCTCTCTCTCTTTCATCTATTTATATGTCTGTCTATCTAGCTGACTACCTGCCTATCAACTATCTATCTGTTTATATGTGAGAGCATATATTGAACTTCAATAAATGCTAGAGAAAGGAAGTTCATACTGTAGTTATTCTATCCAAGACATTATAAAATTCAGGAGATTGGATATATAATATAAAACATAAATCATAAATGTCTGGTGACAATTTGTAACCAAAAGTGGCCATGGAGCTCTCCATAATCTTTTGTGATTACCTCCATCTCATGCAGAATGAGAAGAAGACGGTAAAGATGATGAATCAGAAGGGGAAGTTCAGACTTGGCTTTATTGAGGAGCTGCAGGCTCAGATCCTGGAGATGAAGTACACAATGGAGAAGCTCAGTATGTTGGTGCTGCTTCCATCTCGCTCAGAAGACAATGTGAAGAGTCTTCAAGAGGTACAGCTTTCTTTCAGTGCCTGCACAGATTCCAGATCACAGAGGAGTAGCGTTAGCATCCATCATCCAGGAAGGATGCTATCTCAGCTAGTAGAGACATTGGAGACATGTGGAATCTGAATGAGATTGGATATCCATTTTTTAAATTATTTTAACCCAATGAACAAATGGCAGAAATGTCAGGACAAGAATCTGGATGCCGAGTATTTTGAGAATTTCCACAGATGGACCAGTTCCTCCTCTTAAAGTAGCTAGACCTTTGGTCTCTTCCATATCTGCTTTTTAGCTGCAAGTGTTTTGGAAACATGCCATTTGGTAGGAGTAGAACTATGGACACTAACAGAAAGGAATCAAAGAATGCTGTGGAGAGGGGTGAAGAGAAGATAAGGAGATAGATAAACAGAAATGGAACTGTTTCAACAGGGTAGTTATAGTAACTGCCATTGTTCACAATACAAGACACCCCAGCATTATTTTGATGTATGATAAGTGCATTACACACATTACTTTACTCCTCAGAAGAGCCTTTTCGTGTTATCTCTGCTTTATGGAAAAGGAAATTTCACTTAACAGTGGCCGGGCTGGCCTGAGCCTACCCAACTGAATTTTTCCTGGTCTTTGAGCATGAACCTGCCAATTACCAAAACACAGTGGGATGTTGATTGGCCTGAAATTTCAAGGGGGAAAGTTAAACAAAGTCTAGAGAGGAAAGATTGAAGTGAACCTATTTTGAAGTTTAGAGAAAGTCTCTGGAGTCTATGTAACTGACTATTAAACAGATTAGCTTGGGAACTTTGAAGTAACTGAGATACTTTTGCTGGCTTCTAATCTGACCTTAAATATCATCTTCTTATTATTATAGCTTGAAAACAAGATAAGCCATGAAAAAATCATGTCCTGGAGTAGCTCAGAAAATATGCCGGAAGAATCAGTAGCCATTTCTTTCCCGCAGTTCATCATAGAAGATAGCTACGATCTCAACTCTATTCTGCAAGACATGGGCATTAAGGACATCTTTGATGAAACGAAAGCTGACCTGACTGGAATCTCTAAGAGTCCCAATCTGTATTTGTCCAAAATTATCCACAAGAGCTTTGTGGAGGTGGATGAGATGGGCACACAGGCGGTTGCAGCCAGCGGGGCTGTTGCTGCCGAGAAGGCCATTCCATCCTGGGTGGAGTTTAACGCCAATCACCCTTTTCTCTTTTTCATTCGACACAATCCAACCCACACAATTCTTTTCTGTGGCAGGGTCTACTCTCCTTGAACGCCCTCTGGCAGTATGCAGTCTTTCCCCTTTTAAACGTGGATTGCCTTCTGCTGCAATTTCATGCCCAGGCCCCAAGCCTCCCCTGAGTTTTGTTCTGATCACCTCTGCCACCAGAAGCCGACTCTCCCGTCTGTGAATGAAGTAGTCTTGTTGTCTCCCGAATCTTTACCACCCTAACCTTTTAAGCATATAAATTCACCTTCTATGATCTGAATCTATGATAACAGACTGTTATTGCTTTTGTTTAAGTTACCCTCCTCCTTATGAAGAAATATTCTGTTTGCCATTAGATCATTCTGAGAGATTGAAAACTCAGAATGTGATTCAATGCATTTGGGAAACTTGGTTCTGCTTCTAGGGCAGTTATAATCATGGGTACCTCCTAGGCAAGACTCTCGACCCCTTTTCATGTGTGCTGTACTGCATAGAGTTGTCTTGTGATGTTTTTTCAGTCTAGAGAAGATACAAGCTAGACACTTATTTAAGCGATGGCTCAGGGGCGTGCATGTCCTCACCAATACTCATTTGGCCAGGAGAGTGACATCTCTTTTATGTGCTTGATTCTGACCCAGCAAAGTGGCAAGTCTGTTCTAAAGGTTTGGTTTCAGTTTTCTATAAGGTATTCTTTTATAATCATGCCTCTGAGACATCATTACCGTGAGCTTCCCCTATCTCTTTGCTCTCCCTCAGAGAATACCCATTTGCAGCTGGCTGATCCTGAAGACCAGAGTGCTGAGGCTCGGACAGGACTGGCCACCATTATAAATGGCTGGGAGAACCTGTCCTCTGTTCGCTCTTTCTGATGTGAACATTCTAACCTCCCAGAGGTATTGCTGGGCACACAGTGAGGGCAGTCCTTGACTGCCGTGTATATAGAAGCCTTTTCAGGAGAACTGCTGCTTCCCTGTCAAGTCCAGGCTGCTAAAAGATGGATGAGTGCATGTTCTGGGCCCAAGCTTTTAGAGTTCATGGCCTTGGGTGCTCTGGAATGGCCACCGGCACTTCCAAATGGGGACTAGATCAGCTTCTCCTCTAATAAGGAATCTTTTTGTTTGTGGGCCAGCTTCCATACCCTGCACAGTGACTTTCCTCCTCAAGCTGTCACGGGACAGGGGAAGGTGGCTGCAGCAGGGTTTTCAGGAAGCTGATCACCTTGGCTTGATCTGCTGTTGACCTCCTCCTCCCTTCCTCGTGACTTCTCATCGCTGTGAGAAACAAACCTTACATTTTTATACTCTCATCTTGTGTGCTTATTTATGAAAGAAAACAATTTAAAATGCTAGGAAGGAAAGAGCTCACTCTTTTAAAGGATTTATTTTTAAATTTTATGCGTATGGTGCTTTTCCTGCATTTTGTGCCTGTGTACCACGTGTGTACAATGCCCATGGGTACTGGATCATTTGGACTGGAGTTACAGATGGTGGTTATCTAACAGGTGAATGACAGGAACCAAACCCAGGTCCCCTGGAAGAACAAGTGCTCTTAGCTGTTGGGGCCTCTCTCCAGGTCTAGGAAGGATTCACTCCCCAGAGGCAGAAAGAACATTCAGGTCAGTGAGCTGTGTGACTGCGAGGAAGCCCAGTAGGTCATCATAATCATGACCATCGGTTCGTTCATTTCCCAGGGCGCAGTTCCCTCTGCCCAGCAGTATTGATGGGGGCAACAGATGGGTGATGTGCTTCATAGACAGCTGCTTCCTCTCTCACCATTCCAGTGTTTGTAAGAAAACTCTCGATTCACAGGCCTTAACAGCCTCTCATGTGCTTCAGACTCGCCATGATCTTACAGAAGCCTTAACATCCCGCTAGTGTGCCTCAGCCTCGCCAACCTCCTCTTTCTGATTCCTGTTTGGACTACTGCATCTTCCCCCCATCAAACACCTCCTCAAATTTTCTTCTTGATCTGGGCAAGCCAGAACTTGTGACTTCATATAATTACTATTTCTTTTTCAGATGTGTAGCACTTTAAAAACCAGTCTATCATTAGCTCAAGGCTGCTGCAACCTGGAAGCTAAGTGGGAGATGGACATTGTTTGGGTGGATTTCTTAGCTCTGTAGTTGAGTGACCATCCCAAATAAAGCAGAACTCATAAAGATAAAATGTGCTGAGCTGTAGAGCTGCTGGAGAAAAAGGTGTACTGTAAAGCAAGTAGATGTCAAAGGTGGCGAGAGGCAGCACTGGTGGCTCAATAGGAGTGCTATACAGGAGGCCCAAGTTGGCTCCCGCCTAAATTTTCCTACAAATAAAGGAAAGAAAAATAACCCGCCTGAAAACATAGTTAGAGAAATAAGTCAAATAAGAACGTTACTCTTATAATTTATGGGAAATAGTGGGAGTTGAAGATATAAAATGAGGGCTGGGGAGACAACATCTATAAAAAGAGAATGGAGGTTGGGGAAATGGCACCATGGGTAAAGCACTTGTCATGGAAGGGTGAAGATCTCCGTACACAGACAACTGGACACACAGCAGGTCATTGAGACCGGCAGCTGACACACAGCAGCAGTGTATCTACAGTCCACTGCTTATACTGCACAATGGGACATGGAAGGGAATCCCAGGGCCTTAGGTAGCTAGTCTGGTGGCACTAGTTGTTCTTTGCTTTACTGTTTTAGGGGGATGCCATCCATCTCCCAGATAAGTCACATGGAGGCTTATTCTTACATGAATGCTCAGCCTTAGCTTGACTTGTTTCTAGCTGGCGTTTCTTAACATAAATTATCCTGTCTATCTTTTGCCTGTGGGATTTTATATTTCTCTTTTTTTTTTTTTTTTTGAGACAGGGTTTCTCTGTGGCTTTGGAGCCTGCGCTGGAACTAGCTCTTGTAGACCAGGCTGGTCTTGAAATCACAAAGATCCGCCTGCCTCTGCCTCCCGAGTGCTGGGATTAAAGGCGTGCGCCACCACCGCCCGGCTTATATTTCTCTTTTCTATATACCTTCTTTTCTTTATTATTCCGATGCTGGTTGTATAGCTGGCCCCTGATGCCTTCTTCTCTCATTTCTTGATCCTTTCATCTTTCTTCTTGATTTCTCGTCCTATTTATTCTCTCTGCCTGCCAGCCCTGCCTTGACATTGACCGTTCAGCCCTTGATTAGACCAATGAGGTGCTTTAGGCAGACAAAACAACACAGATGTCAGAGTTAAACAAATGTAGCATAAAAGAATGCAACACGTTTTTGCGTGATTAAACAAATGCTCCACACCATGAACAAATGAAGTACATCTTCAACTAATTTTCTACAACATAATTGGGAGCAACAGAAGACCCAGCCTCAGAACAAGCGAGAAAAGGATTAACACTTGAAGTTGTCCTTTGATACACACACACACACGCACACACGCACACACACACACACACGTGAAAGATAGAAGGAGACAGAGACAGAGATGTAGAGACAGACACAGGAAGCAAACCCATGATTTATGATATTCCTGAAAATTGGACATGCCAAGAAATTTAACAAACAAGAGTTTGAGAAAGATAAAATGATGTCAATAGTGACTAAAGTATTTTATATATAAAAGAGAAAAAATAAACATATTTTTCCTTAGTCTTTGAGAATTTATACTAAAATAAAATTTGATCATATCCAATCTACTGCCTCTCCTCAATTTCTGTCCAACTACATTCACAGGTTAAAAGAGTTATTTTGTGTTGGATTTTGGAGAACAATTAAACCTAGTCTGTTGTTTTGAAAGAGAAATACACATTTAAAAATTTTCAGATCCAAGTTGACTTTTGGGTACAAATCAACAGGAAATTATTTTCTTATATTTCTGTGTATGTAAATGTGGGTTCTTTAACCTAACACCTAACACCGTGCTGCAAAGAACCGGGAAGTTAAAATGAAAGGCTCAAGAATCCAGTCAAGAAATTTATCCAGTAAAAATATATTCTCAATTTACAATTGCAAGAAGAAAAGAAACTCCTTATTTAGAATTTCTGCATCCCTAACAGCTGTAGGCACCTATCACTCTTCCCATTCACCCATGGGTTTTAGATGTTGAATCCATGTTTGGGATGAACTTCAAGTTTCAGAATAATAGTACAGTCACAAACTGTCTGAATTAGGATAAGCCCTAATACTTCCTGCATTGTTTGTGTTGCAGTATTGGTAGCCTCCATTCCATAAAACTACCAGCTATTCATGCCTTTCCCTCATTCTGAGATCCACGTCACTCTTATTCACAGAGAGCAAGTGAACTGATCATGCAGAGGGAAGTGTCTGAATCTAGATTTGATTCTGTCTCTTAGATGACAAGCACTGCTCTGCGCATCCTGCTAAGCACAACTCAAGGAGTCATTCCCTTGCATCTCTTTACCCACTGACCGAGGAGAGCTCAGAACGCACTTGAAAGTTTTGGTATAGGAATTGAATCTGGGTTTGCAGTGCCAGTGTTGTTGAAGCTCCGAGATGGAACATTCAGGAAAGTGCAGAGTACCACTCTGGTGGCTGGATTCAGGACTGCAGTGTCAGATGGGTCCGGTCAGTGTGCCAGCTGGAGCTGTGGTGGCTCAGTGGTACTTGGTAATCTCAAGGGAGATGAGATGTTTCAAAAAAAGCTTATGAGTCACCAATACACTTAAATGGAAACACACACAATGTCTCCCATTTTTAAATCTCCAAGGCAGGCCGAGGCCAAGCCCTGAAGGGTACTCATTCAGTCTGATGTGGGGTCACATATGCGAAGGTCAGCCTATCCCCTAGACCTACCCAGTACTGGACAGATATACTAACACAAGGAAGTCAACTCCAACACAGTTTCTAGATCAAAGAAAAGACTTAAAAATATGAAAGCAGTAGTCCTAACATTCACTAACTAAGGGTTGGTTCTTCCTGTGAATTTGTCAGTATAACAGATAGAGAGCACCCTGAGCAGGGTAACAGACTGCGCTAAAGAGTCAGTCAAGCAAGCGCTCCATGGACATCTATAAAACACAATGCAGAAAGCTAAATAAACAACAACAGAAAGAAATCAGAAATGATAGCCAGGCATTGTGGCTCATGTTTGCAATCCCAGCATTTAGAAGGCTGAGGCAAAAGGATTACTGTAAGTTTGAGACTAGTCTGAGCAACACAGTGAAATCCTGTCTCAGAAACAATGCTAAGAGTTGTGTGCATGGTGGTTTAAGAAATATAACCATGCATCATCAAGCATTTCAAGAATAAGGGAAGAAGGAATTGAGGGCAAGTATGAAAAATATATTTGCAGGACCAGGGGCTGAGCTCAGTGGTAGGAGCATTTGCCTAGAACTGTCCCGTCAGGAACCCACACTTCCATACTGTGGCAAAATTACACAGATCAAAGAAAAAAAGCATTCTAAATGCACTTATAGTTAAGAGAAATAATTCATAAAAGAGAATGAAAATCAGGATTTCCCTTGGTTCTTTGGTCTTGTAGACACAGAATAGTATTACAAAGCTCACGTTGGGGCTGAAGAGAAGGCAGAGTGCCCGAGAGCACTGGCTGCTCTTCCAGAAGACAGGTCTGATCCTAGAACCCCCAGGGCAGCTCATGGTTGATAGTAAATCCAGGCCCAGGGACTCTAGTGCCCTCTTCTGGCCTCTGCAGGAACTACATGTACACGATAAACAATAAATGTTCAGGCAAAACAACCAGACACATCAAACAAAATAAAAAAACCAAACCAAAACAAACTAATACGTTTGTCATGTAAACTGCTATTTAAGGTCGAAGGCACCAAAGAAGGCCTCTGAGTTAACTACTTGCTAACCCTAACCTTCAAAAGAATTTAGAAGTTTTACCTTAAAAATACAGAAGTTATGAATTTAGAAGAAAAATGAGTAGCAATTACAAATGGAGAAACTATGGCTTTCAATTAAGGTGGAATTAGCAATTGCAAGGCATTAACAGTTACAATTATGTGATCTGGACGTGAGTGGTGGTGTGCAACACTAATGATGCTAAGGGATGAGAGAGAGCAGAGGGATGGAGGGAAAGCCTTTGGGCTATTGCTCTATTTTGAGAGGCAATGGGAGAATAATTTAACTCTAGAAATTAATAGAACATGAAGTACAGGATTCATGCTGAACTATGGATAACCGTTTGAAGAACTGAGATGATTTCCAAAGTTATTAGGAAAAGAATACTGAAAAGCAAAGAAGGATGCACACGGAGTATCCACACAACAGTGGCCAGCACGTCCACACGGGACTGGCCTACGGAGTGAGCTGAGCTGTGTCGGTCGGGTGAAAGACACTGCGTTACAATGACAAGGATCCGGCAGCAAACTATGCACAGGAGACTGGAGGTGCTCAGGTTTCTCCCGGGAAGCAGGGCCGAGAGGATAAAGGCATAGACGCACAGATGGTTTTGGAGGAGATGCTCGGTGAGGAATTGCTCCTGGACAAGGTCCACGTGCTGTGTGTGCACGCCGAAGAGTGTCAGCGGCTTACAGTTGCACCAGCTGCTCCCGCTGCCACTCTTGCTGAAGTTTCTGCAATCTGGGTTTTCAAGTTAATCTGATAAATTATGATCCAAAAGTGTGTCCTCTAAATCCCTGACAGTTCAGGCTCCTCTTAGGGCTTCTTTAAAGAACACTTGTTGGGGTGTAGAGTGCTTGGTGTACAGATTTTTAAACTCTGTTGTTCCTCTGGGAGGCTGCGGATGTGCTTCATTCAAGTGGTAGAGGGTTTGCCTAGCAGGCAAGAATGCTGGACTTGATCCCAGCACCCCATAAAGAGGGCCTGGTGCATATATCTGTAACCCCAACGTGCGCGGGGCACACACCACACACACACACACACACACACACACACACACACACACACACACACTGCATAATATTCATGCATTCCATTGACTTCCATTTGCCTTCAAGAATTCTAAAGTCACTTTTCTGTACTTTATAATGGATGACTCTTCTAACCACCCCCAATCCTTCCCTTTCTTCCTTTCTTTGGAAATGTTTAAGGACAAACTTACTGGATTTATCTTAGTTTTCATCATGTACTGTCAGTTTTCCCAGTACATATTTCTAGGCAATTTCAGTGTATAGATTCAAGATTTATTTTATTTTTGAAATACTTTCTTGGATCACAGGTTTAAATAAAATTTCTGCCCAAAGATTTTATTTTCGTTTTTTAGAGACTACAATTTCACATTTTAAATGCTTTTCTGTTTTCTCTATTTTTTTTCTATCTGACCTTTTAACTCCATATTCTGTTTTTGTTCTCTATTTTTCTACCTCTTCTCTATGTCCCTTATGGTACTGCACCCTGTAGGCAACTTATTTAATCTCATTTCTGGGAAGAATTAGTTATTTCTATAATTTAATTTTTTAGTTTAAGACAACCAGAGTTTCATAGCTTTCTTTTTATTGTTATTTTTGTTATTCACATATATTCCAAATCATGTTTGCGGGCATCCTAAACATCCCTATTTCTTGTCAGATGTTGCTCAGAAATTCTGGACTTCAGGCTTTCTTCTGGTGGTCAACTTGCTGGGCAGGCTTCCCCAGTCCAGATGCTGATTTTGTTGCTCCCCACCTACCAAGTTTCAGGACTTGTTTCAGACTTCATTGTTCTCTGTCGGATTTTCCCGGGTTCATGTTCTCAAGGTTTTCAAAGTCTGGATTTAGAATTTATTTTATTTTTGATTTTTTAAAATAGATTTTAAAGGTACAGTTGTCCGTGTGTGCTAAAGTGTGGGATATATTCAGACTAGACGTGATTGACATGCTATGAAAGGGACAGGTGCTGTTACTTTGTTTTTCTTGGTTCAAGACTGCCCTCTTCTGTTTCTGTAGCCGAGTGCGGTTTTAGAACGGACACCCAGAATATGATGATGTAGTTCCTTTAGGAGAGGTAAGTACCTAGTGTGTGTGAGGAGAGCTAAGCACCTAGTGTGTGTGAGGAGAGGTAAGCACCTAGTGTGTGTGAGGAGAGGTAAG
>JAQHUG010000303.1:1050053-1075783 GCA_028555095.1 Dicrostonyx torquatus | reverse complement strand
GTCTTAGGTTGTCTCCCACATGGAGATTTCACCCGCTATTGAGTACCATGCATCTCATCTATGAAGAATCTATTCCGTGACCTTTCTTAGGTCGTCCCAGCCTGTCTGAGATCTTACTCTCGTCACTGGTCAAGTGCAGGGTAGGGAAGGAGCGCTCATAGGAGAATAACCAGTCATATTAGGGGCCAGACTCCTGAGTGGTCAGCTTATGATAGTGTACCTCAACCTGATGTAATTTGATTGTCTCCAATCTTTGGTGAGTAAATTGTGTGATTTTATTGAACATACAAGGTCCAACTGTAATAAGGAGAATAAGGAGAAGAAAAGGTCTGAGTAGGGGAAGGAGGTAAGGTAGGAATCCATGAAGGACCGTCCACAGGGCATTATCTTGAAGGTCTCCTTTCCAGGTCTTCCTGGAGTTTTTTGATCTTATCTCAGACAATTCCTGACTTATTGGCATAAAAGCAGCACTTGTCCTGAAAGAACAAGCAGATGCCTCTCTTTCTGCAGTAAGTAGGTCTAGCCCTTTTCTGTTTTGGAGGACCACTTTTGCTAGGGAGTCTAACTGGTGATACTGGAAATGGCCTTCCCATCATCAGTTAACTGAAGGAATAGCTTTCTAAAAAGATGTGAGGACAAGCCTATCCCTGTAGCCCCTGTAGCCATACTTGCAGTCACCTCCAGCCCAATAAGGAAGGATATCATTTGTATGGCCCTTTTAGATCTTCCTCCTATGTAGTCAAAGGAGGGCACAGGGACTGCCTCATCCCCAGGGATGATATCTACATCAGGGATTAACATGGCAGGGACACAAAGGCCTGTACAATTGTCAGGAAGGACTGTTCCAGCAGGAAGGCATTGTTGAGTATTGGCTGGTCACAGAAAGAGGGGTAATCATAGCCCACATCTGTGCCAGAACTGTTGGAGAAGGGAGGAGCCCAGATTTAGAGTGCTGGAGGGAGGGGGCCGCTTGTTCTTCCCAGCTGCCCAGCTAGCTTTCACCCAAAATAATCACAAAGAAACTGTATTAATTAAATCACTGTTTGGCCTGTTAGCTCTAGCATCTCATTGGCTAACTCTTACATCTTAATTTAACCTATTTATATTAATCTGTGTATTGCCATGTGGCAGTGGCTTACTGGCAAAATTTAAGCACATCTATCTCCAGTGGCAGATCCATGGCGTCTCTTAACTCTTCCCTTCTTTCTCCCAGCATTCAGTCCAATTTCTCCCCCTTACCCCCCACCTACCTAAGTTCTGCCCTATCAACAGGCCAGGGCAGTTTCTTTATTCATTAATGGCATTCAAGCATACAGAGGGAAAACCCACATCATTAGAGGGGGCATAGGGAGAAGCTGAAATGGGAAACATGGCCAAGTAGTAAAGGTCGTATCTAAAGCTAAAGCCAGTGGCCAAGGGGGTCCTGATCGGAGGCAGAGGGAGAGGCTGTCTGGTTAAGCACATAAAACACCATGTGCAGAAGAGATCAAGATCACCTGGGCTCTCAGGAAGGGCAATGGGATGGTAATTCAGCTCTGGGTGTTGGGCCAAGATGAGCTGCTCTATCACATGTTGGACTTCCTATTCTCTAACCTTGCCCTGGACACCCCCACCATCAGAGTAGCCAATGGGGGTGGTGAGGTCCCAGCAGACTGTGGCTCCTGGGGCTCCCATACAGGTAGAAAATTGGGGTCCTGGATCTCCCATTCCTCCTATGGACGTCAAACCATTTCTTGTGGCAGTCCAATAGATTTGTCCTGTGGTACCACGTATACATTGCTCTACAGAGGAGTAACAGGCCGAATGGATAGTCTGGTAAAAGACAGTGCAAGGGCAAGGTCCTGGCTTGCCATCTACCTGGGGTATAATCTTTAGTTTTTCTATACATACCCATTTGTTGGATGAGGAGACCAGGGATCTAGAGGTAACAATTAGGTTGGTGGCTATCTTAGAGTATCTGCGGGATTACTTGCCCACTTGTGGGCTGGGTCTTATATGTTCCTCCCTGGCAATCACAGGGCTTTCCCATCTGCTTATTGAGTATGGCCATGGCATCCTATGGGTCTCCAAATCCTCCATCACTGGGCTGGGCAGTTGTCATCAGCATCAGGATGAGTGGCAGCATTCACATATCTGATTGTTTCTGGGGGAGAAGCAGAAAGACACTCAGGGGTGGGACACTCCCTGGAAACATCACCATCCCCTTGTTGGGGTAAATATTTAAGATCTCTAGCCAGCACCCAGATGGGCTTCTTTTCATTTCACATCCAAATCCTCTTTCTGCAATGAGGAGTGGGTCTGTTCCTCTCCAGGCCGTAGTGAAAGGGTCCCTCCAGTTGACCCAGATAGAACTGTAGGTAACTGATAAAGACCAATGTTTTTGAAAAGGAGACAGGTATTTATCTTCTCTAGAAAAAATTAGAATATTTAGGGTCAATAATGCCTATCTCAATGATCATGCAGGGTAGAGACTCCCCCTTTTGTTTTTGTAATTGAGACTTAAGTGTTTGGTTGTACATTTCTACAATGGCCTGGCCCTTTGGAGTATATGGAATGCAGTGGACTGAAAAACTTTCCAGGTTTGTAAGAAGTCTATAAAGGTCTTAATGATGAAGCATGGGCCATTACCTGTTTTAATTTGGCTAAGTAAGCCAAGGGTGGCCAAGCATTGAAGCATATGGCTAATAGCATGTTTGGATTTTTCTCCAGCATGCACTAAAGCCCAACAGGCATGGGAGAAGGTATTCATGGAAAGAAAGATATATTTAAGCTTTCCAAATGGAGAATAATGTGTGACATCAATCTTCTAGAGATGATTGGGGAGAAGCCCTTGGGAATTATTTCTCACGTTTTGGAGGGGGAGGAATCTGGAGGAAAGGCTTGCAGAACCTACAGGTCTGGACAATCCTGTTGAGGTCTTTAATTGGTACCTATGGGAACCTGTGCTTTAGGCTCCTCCCGTTAACATGGGTCAAAAGGTGGAAGTGTGTAGCTTCCATAACACTGTTGCATTGAGGCATGGAAGCCAGGTGGTCAGACAGCTGATTTACCCTGAAGAGAAATCCAGGTAAGTTTTATGGCCTCTAAGATGTTGTAGGAAGATGAGATTGATTCTTTGTTTAAGTAAAAGGTGAACTTGAATCATAAGAGGGAATATTAGGGCTGGAGTCTAATTTAATATGCGCTTCAATTAGGCTGGGCAAAAGATTAACAACATAAAGGCTATCAGAGAATAGATTAAATGGTTCTGGTATAGAATCCAATGCCATAATGACGGCAAATAAATTTTTAAACTGTGTGGATCCTTCTGTCTTATGAGAGATTGACTTTATAGGTATTGGCTCCTCTCCAAACAGGAGAGGTGGGAATAAGACTAGGGAGGCCCCTAGGTGCTGCCAGAAAATCCAGATTGGGTTGAGACAGAAAAAGCTTAGTGGCTTCCACTGCAGTCCATTTGCGAGGGCCGAAAGGCCAATCAGTTTTTCCTAGGAATCCATCAAGGGCTATAACAATCGCTGCTACTATTTCTCTGATGCCAGGGGAAAATACTGATTTTAAATGGAACAATAAGGGAATGAGGTTCTGTGCCAAATGTCCTGACAAATTATCCCTGCCTTTAATGATGCAATCGGCTATCTGATTGGTCATGGAGTAGACCCTGGGAACTCCACCCACCTAGAGGTGAACCCAATGAATGGGCTCCCCCTCCTGTGCTAATAGTGTGGTACACAAAGTTTCCCCAGGAAAGATATATAGGGAGACAGGCAGGTCAGGATCAAACCTCTTTAAGGCCGCCATGCCAATGGCCTGTTGGACCTGGCATAAGATCTGTTGATGGAGAGAGGATAAAGTAAATTGGGAGGAAAAATTGAGGCCCTTTAGAAGTTCAAACAATGGAGCCAACTGTTCTGTGGAAACATATATCCATGGTCTAATGCAATTTATTTCTCCTAGTACCTTTTGGAAATGAGGTAGGGTATAGGAATTCTCAATATGTAATTGGGGTTTGGCTGGAGAAACCGAATTGAGGGACGAGATGGAGCCCAAAATTTTAAAGGGAGGGATAGACTGAATTTTATCTGGAGCCACCTTAAAGTTGTTATTCTTTTTTTTTTTTTTTTTTTTTGGTTTTTCGAGACATGGTTTCTCTGTGGCTTTGGAGCCTGCACTGGAACTAGCTCTTGTAGACCAGGCTGGTCTCAAACTCACAAAGATCCGCCTGCCTCTGCCTCCCAAGTGCTGGGATTAAAGGCGTGCGCCACCACCGCCCGGCAAGTTATTATTCTTTAGAATGGTAAGGCGATTAGCTGTGAGGTCACAAAGGCCTGATGAAGTGGAGCTTCCCCAAATAATGTCATCCATACAAATATAGAATAAAATATCGGGACATTCTATTAAGGAGGAAAAGATATGTAACATATAATACTGACACATAGGTGAGTTCTTAGCCATCCTCTGAGGTAATGTATCCATTCAAACCTCCGATCTGGGCCCCAGAGTTGAGGGCAGTGAGAAGGCAAACTTCGCCATGTCATCTGGATGTAATGGGATGGAGAAGAAGCAGTCTTTAATATCAAAAATTGTCAGGTAATAAGTGTTGGGAATGGCAGGTATCTGGGGGGGTGTGCCAAATGGGATCATCCTCTTATTGATTTTTCTTAAGTCATGTAAGAGTTTCCAGGAGTCATTAGTTTTTCTTATGACAGAAACAGGGGAATTGCAAGGGCTCACAGATGGCCAGACATGCCCCAATAACAGTTGTTTAACCAAGGCATCAAGTTGTTGCATCTTAAAAGAAGGTAGAGGCCACTGCTCAACTCATACGGGGTTCCCAAGTGCCCATTGGATCTTTGGCACTGGAGAGCAAGTAGTGGCCCTTAGGACTGGGGGTGAACCCGGAAAAAGTCTTGTATGAGTTTTTCAAAATATGGATCATGCTGATAGTTAGGATGGATGGCCCCTCCCTCTTCAAATTGTTGTTCATATTCCTCAGTATCAAGCAAGTCTTGGTGAAAGGCCTCAGCCTCCCTGAGGATATCCTGACCAAGGAGGTTGGCAGTCAGGCCAGAGACCACTAGGGTGCGCACCTCCCAGCGATTGCCATAGGGATCAGTCCAGGGCAGCCTTGTCTCCCATGATGTAGATTGCCTGCCCACACCAAGTTAGGGGCGACCCCGGGAACCAGCTGCCAAGGGGGTGGTGGGGCTCGTCTTTTCTGATGACCATGTAATTAGCCCCAGTGTCTATAAGGAACCTAAAGGTCCTATATCCAATTGTTAGGGCCATCTTTGGTCTCAGTCCGGTTATCAGAGGCACAGTCCAGGGTGCTTTGACCACCCTTTTCCTCTTATTTAACGGGGCTGGAGATGGCCCCTGGGAGAGTTTAAAGGCTCCACCTGGAGATTGAACTTGGACTTACAGTCTCTGGCCCAGTAAAATCCTTTTTTTTGCAGCAGGGACACGAGGTGTGGGGTGCACCATCTCTTGGGGAGGCCGACAAGGAGCCCTTGGTTTTATTAGGGAGCTCTCTCCTGAAATGACCCTCTCCACCACATCCAAAGCAGGTCCACTTTCCCCTACTAAAACCTGCTGAAGATCATTGACCAAAGTGATCATTTCCTCCTTATGGGTAGCCTGCATAGCAGGTGTCATAGCCCTCGTTTGGTAGGTGGTGGAGCCTACATCCTTTGAGGCAATGACCCATCTTCCCATGGATTGGTCTCTCAGCCCACAGCAGGCCAATTCATGATCAGTGTTCATTCCATCCCAGACTAGGTTCTAACAAACTTGTCATGGGAAGCTCACCAGGAGGAAATTTTCTCTTGATGCTCTCTGGCACTCCGTCTATAAAAGAGGCCACATCGTCACTAGACTTTAGGGTGATCCCCAAGAGCGGGATTCAGTGGGACCCTTCTCCTCTTTCTTTCAAGCAGCCAGCCCCAGCGCCTGATCCTGATGGGGGCGGGGATGGTGGCCTGTGAAGGCCTGTGGAAAACTGGTCAGAAGTGCCGGAAAGCATCCTGTAGGTGAGGGAGGTTGGGAGGTTAGCGGCCTGGTTTCTTTCAGCCTGAACCCAGCACTCCTCCCTGAAGAAGGCGTGCCATTTTAGGAACTGTGAACCTGGGAGCACAGTTCTCACAAGGTCTCTCCAGTCGCCTGCAGTACATGGTTGATGGACCAGCCTCTGGAGAATGTTTTCAGCCCATGGTGAATTGGGTCCATCCTCAGAAACAGCCGTCTTTAATTCTTTAAGGTCCTGAGCCTCCAGGGATACCAGCAGTTAGGTCAGTTACCCCTGGGGTTAACATTTACAGGAAAGAGACTGGGTACTTGCCTTCTGGATGTGCCCCCTCCACATTAGGGTGGGATGTGCAGAAGGGAAAGGGTTAGTAGGGGAGTCTGGAAGAGGGCCCTTTGAGGGCCAAGGGGTGCTATCGAAGGGATCAAGGGGTGGGTATAGGAATTATGCTGACTAGGGTGGCTCAGGAATTTGGGCTAGGCTCGGATTTCACCTGTGAACTATGCTGACTAGGCTGGTTCGGGAGTTTCGGGCTAGGCTCTGATTGTGCCTTTACAGCCTTGTTTTCCCAAGTCTCTTTCCCTTCTCCATGACTCTACTCAAAGGTCGTGGCCTGTCTTTTTCTCGTTGGAGGGCCTTGGTGGAAAGCAGCCCTTTAAGGCAGTGACAGTTGGAATGGCTCCCAGAGGGCAAGTTCCCCCTTCTCTACCTGAGCTCTATGGAGCAGGATTTCTACCTGGTCCAGGTATTCCAATCAGAGAGGTTGCCGCAGGAAGCCATGGAGCAATCATTTCTTATGAGGGCACACTCACCAATGGACTGAATAACTCAGCGTTCTTCCCAAGTCCTCACAGGGGGCACCAGTCTGTCAGGATAGGGCAGTGGCAGAGCTGACCCCGCTGGTCACTCCCTGGAGCTGACCAGGACGGTGGAGTGTCTATCAACGACCCAGAGCTCCTCAGGCCACCTGAGAGAAACACTGAGTCAGGAGTCTGTCGTCGAAGCAGGATCTCATTTTATTTTATCAGGCAGGGGGTTGTGATGGAGGTGGGAGTCTTGGGACAGGGCAAGGAGGAGAGAGAAATAAGGGCTAGTGGTGGCTGGGCGGAGGCGGCCTTAGGTCAGGCTGTGCTGAGTCACTCATCATATGCAGAAGTTGTGGCCAAAGACAGGTCACTGAGCCTCAAACTCCCGGCCTCATGAGGCCCAGCATCAACCCTCCTCCACCTTATCCACCACACCTCCTAATCCTTACAAATAGAGCCACTCCCTGTGAGCCTGTAGGGACTATTTTCATTCAAACCAACAAAGTGAGGAATAACATTAATGTGGGGCCATTAAAATACACATGTGTAGTTAGACATGGTGGTGCTTGCTGGAACCAAGTCAGTACTCAGGAGGCTGAGGTCGGCAAACTGCAAAGCGGGAGCAGAGCCCGAGACACAGAGAGAGCTTGCTTTAAAATACAAACCGAAAGCAAATGAAACTTCACATACAGCTTAGGTTTGTAGCTGCTACCGAGGTAAACAAAGCATTTCCTCAAAATGTCTGCCACGTGCCCTTTGCCGATGGTGTCTTTCTTCCTCAGCCTGTAGTGCTCCCGTGCAGAAACGCGACCATGTGCTAGGATTCTTTTATACTTAGATACTTTAAAAAACACTGTTTGTGAATCAATCCATTTTCCTTTCTGCTGTTTTCCACAATGTGAGCAGATCACAGTTAATTCTTTGTTTTGTTTTAAAGCTTAAGTGAGGACTTTGAGAGACGCGTCAAGGAGAGGCAAGGGAGAAAGAGAGACTGGGAGACAGAGGATGGATGAGAAGAGGCAAGGAGCGGCCTGACGCTTCAGAAGAGCCCTGGGGAAAGACCACAGTTAGTTTTAAAAATGTTGTTGACGCATTTGGCTTCTTGGTATGTGGCTATTTTGAATAGGGCTGTTGTACCCTTGTGCACATGACTCTTGGTGCCCTGCATGCATTTAACTAGACACTTGTTTGAGGTGGGATTGCCAGATCATGGGGTACATATGTTCAATTCTGACTAATGAAAGTGTTTACATTTATACAGTACAATCTGCTAATCTTGAGTATTATTGCCAGTGCTCTTGTGTGTCTTTGTAGCCCAGGAAACCTGTTGATAATGGAAATTTGCATATGGGTTCTGGGAATATAGTTGAGATTTCTTTTTCCCCACGTGGGGGTATCTGATGAACTCATGCCTTCTTTTGTGTGTGACTCACTGAATTCAACTAGAATCACCGTGCAAGCATGGGTGGGAGATAACCAGAGTGTGTACACTGGTTATTGGAGAAGATAACACTTCTCCCATTAAACACTAACTAGCAATGGTCTCTCAGGGAGAGGTAAGGCCTCAGTCTCCTGTCCTATTCCATGAGATGTTTATAGGGTCAGTCTTGTGAAGCTCTTATGCTGTGGGATAATCTTCTGTATTCTGTGAATGTGTACTGCTTTAAATGACTACTAATAAAGCTGGTTTGGCCTAATAAAACTAGGCAGGAAAGCCAAACTGAAAATAGAGAGAGGAAGAAGGATTGAGTTGAGGAGATGCCAGCCAGCGACCAGAGGAACAAGATATACTAGAGAACAGGTACATGACAAAAATCTAGATTAATTTAAGTTGTAAGAGCTAGCTAGTAATAAGCCTGAGCTATAGGCTGAGGATTCTATAATTAATATAAGCTTTTGTGTGTTTATTTGGGACTGGGTGGTAGGGATAAAAGAAAAGCTGTGCTTCTATTTACAGTCTTTTGCAGATAACCGAGCTATAGTAAGTTCATGAGTGCAATGGCCGTGGCAGGCCCAGAAGACACCTTTTGTTGCGTATCTCCCCATCCTCTGGCACTTACATTGTTTCTGTCTCATCTGCCCCAGTGTTCCCGAGCCTTGGAAAGGAGTTATAAACACCTCATTTGGCACCAACCATGTCACAATAATTTTATTCTTGACACTTTGACTAAGTATGAAGTTCTTGCATTAACCACCACCCACTGAAATAAAAAGTATCTAAGAAGAAGTCTGAATATCACTAACCTCAGATGGTGGTCAGGAATTGGGAAGGAACTATCATTTTACACCTGTTTTCTAAGGAACCACAGCTGAGTTATAAGTAGCTATTGGGTGATTAGATTCCATTCAGATGGGAATCATTGACCCTAGTAAAGCGCAGATGAAGGGGTAGATGTACAGGCTGGGTAAGGAATCTGAGACACCAATAGCATCTAGAACAGCATTATAGACTTGAAGAACAATGCTGTAAGTATAAACAATAGAAAAATAGATGCTGTAACAGAGCTGTGAACTGTGGTGGAAGTTAGGGAATTCAGTGTAGTCTGCTTCACAGTGTGCCTATTTAATCGTTTTATTCATTGGCACCAACATTTTCTTCACTGAGGCTGTTTTCAAACCAGAAAGAAGAGACTGATAATGTAGAAGATATGGAAGGAATCTCATGATTGAGGATTATGACAATACTGGGAATATGGAATGGGAATGTGTAACCAGGTGGAGACATTTCAGTGTCTACTAGTTTATAATAGGAGCAGTTCCTGTTGATGGCAATGGGTAATGTCTGAATGTGTAAGCAGGTCACTAAAAGACAGCAAAGAAGGTCAGAGAAATGGGAGATGCCAAGAAGACACATAGAAAGAAACCATGGAGTGGTGGGAGCAGTTAGAAAGGACAGAGAGGCCAGGTACAGAGGATCAGAGGGACCTACTGTTTGGAAAAGGGTCGTCCAAGCAAGATAGTGAAGTTGTCCAAAGGGGAGCATCGAAGGTAAATAAAGGGAGAATGGCTTGGAAGTAGCAAGAGTGGGATGGAGCCATAATGGACTACGCTTTCTGTTACCAGGATATGAATGACTGTGAAATGTCTGATCTCAGGGGAAGACTAAAGCTGAGGTAATGTTTCTCAATAGAAGCAGAGGGCATTTGCAAGTATCCACACAGTGGGGCAGTGAGTAGGCGGGGCTGGAGAGCTGGCTCAATGGTTCCTCGAGAGGACCTGGGTTCAATTCCCAGCACCCACATGACAGTTCAATTTCAGGAGACCTGACACCCATGGCAAAATGCCAAAGCACATAAATAGAAAAAATAAATTAAAAACAAAACAACCCAAAAAAGTGGATAGGCATATTAAATCATGTAATAGTATTGTACACTCAAGAATTTTATGCCATCAAAACCCATAACATGACTGTATCATTGACAGTAGGGTTAACTATAACTAATTAAAAACCCCTAATTTATTTCCATTTTACTGATGTCAGGGTTAACTATAATTAAATGCTAATTCTTTCCAATCCTTACTCAATTTGCATATTTCCAGTGACAATTAAAAAGGCAAAGCTAATTAAATACTGCTTTGAATTTGCTTTAAAGGGAATAATAATTTTTTTTAAGAAATAGAAAAGCCAATTGTGAATATTAAGATGGGTACATGAGCTTTGTCTTAAGGTTGCCGCTCTCAGAAGGCCCGTCTTCAGACTTGCTGGAGCTGCATTGCCTTCCCAGGAGCAGTTGCTTAGCAACGATAACAAACTCACATCCTTGATTAGACTGAAGCTGAGTCCCAGTCTTCAATGTTTCTCTTGTTCTTTTGATGAAATGGTAGTGTTAGTTGGGGTGTTCCAGGGTTGGCAAAACTGGATTTTGGAGGTGCAATTTCCTCCCGAGCTTTCCCTGCTTTGTAGATTGTTTTCCTAAACCCCATGGGGTTGTTCAATACTCATAAGTATTAGTATTTAGCACAGTGTTTGGCACATGGTAGACTCAATAATTATTTATTGAATGCATTCTGATGGGAGTTTTCTTAATTAATGGACAAATTTCTTGGTAACAGGTTGTGTGTATATGCCTGCAAGTTTGAAGTTGCCTGCCCAGACTTTTTTTTTCTAGTTCATGCCTAGCATAATTATGTTCTTTAATCTTATTTGCATTTGGCACTACAGAATAATACAAGTGCAAAAATACAGCTTCATATAGTGAATGGCTTGTCAGGACTCAGCACTGTTGATCTGTAGTAAATACAGCCTGCTTTAACTGGTGTTTTATTAGGATACAAAAAGAAGTGGTGCCCAGCCTTGTCTGTGCATCCATCATAATCACGTTGGGTGATTCAAAGCCTTGATGCTGACTCTTCCCACAGAGAGGCTTACTCTTTCTAGGTCAGCACGGGGGCAGATGCTTAAGTTGCTCCGAAGAGTGTGATATGTTTCTAAGGTGCAAAACTGCTGCTCTACAGAATCTTTCCCTCCCAGAACTTCCCTGCTATTGTTTAAGGATAAAAAGCATCTCCTGACTTGTTCCCTTGCCTCACAGGCTGTAATTCCCTTGGCCTGGCCATTAGCTGCAGCTCCCTCTTCGAGCTCTCGTTTGAACATCTGTTTTCAATCTTGCTTTATTCTCTGGCTGGCTTGAATGCCTTTGTGATTGGTTTCCAAGCAGAATATCCAAAGGACCTTGAAGAAGTTCACTTCCTGTGTACCTGAAGCACACATTATTTGTGTTAAAGTTGAAAATGCAGTTGCTGAA
Organism: Dicrostonyx torquatus; assembly: GCA_028555095.1. NCBI lineage: Eukaryota > Metazoa > Chordata > Mammalia > Rodentia > Cricetidae > Dicrostonyx > Dicrostonyx torquatus. Next base: position 1,064,213 of record JAQHUG010000303.1, on the reverse strand, counting down.
TAACTAAGCACATGACTTTATGACCATAAGGGAAATAGAAGGAATTAAGCTGTCAGTTTTCTCATAAACTTGTGTGCTGTCATTGAGAAAGCAGAGGCTGTCTCACTGGAAAGACAGACTGTAATGACTGGGAGAGGCGGAGAGAGCTTTAAATTAAAGGCCTCGGCTGCTCACTTCACATAGCTCCTTGTCCAGCCACTTCTGTCCCTTCAGGAGTCAGGTAAGTTCTCCCTCGGGTTCAGCTTAAGAGCCTGGGCTTTGAGAATAAGGATGTTTGCTGGTTTGAAATAAATATATTTTATTGTGTATAGACTCTTCTTGAGGCGATCTTATTTATTTCAGTGCCCAAATGGCCAATGTTTATCTTCTCCATCTTATTTGCCAGTGATTTAAATCCCTAAGTAAGGACTCCCTACAGAGAACTGAGGCTGAGCCTCCAACAGTGAACATAGGCTTGTGGGTTTGACAGCAGGGCGAGACTTAGGGTGTGAGGCTCTCAGGAGCTTTATTCATTGTAGTCTGCTTTGGGTTCCTTTAAAAGACTTTATGAAATAAATGTTGAAGAAAGCAGAAAGCTTATTTGTACTCTACTTCTTTATTTTTGGTGAATATTAACTGCTCTTTGAAAATGATTTTTTTTGTGAATTAATAACAGTAAGATTAGCTCACTGAGTAATTGAGTAAGATTAGCTCAAAAACAATGCAAAAAAGAAAAGTATTGGATGTAGTAAGAAAAGAAAACCACATCCACCTAACAATCACTGACTTACTCCACTGCCCTTCAGGAGAAAATTCAGTCCATAGTACACTTTTTGTGGGGTAGGCATCAGGAGTTAGGGAACTTAATGTGTTCTACTCTGGACTGGACTTTGATCTGTTCAGAAATGGAAATGTCAGATAAGAATACAACTGTTGTCGTTATAAATGAATCCGGTTTGGACAACAATGCTTGAACGTGGGGCCTGTGAGGCTACCTGTGCTTTGAGAACTGTTTTATCATGAGCTGGGTGCCTGGGTAACGTGTAAATCAGCAAGTCAAGGGCGGGTCTGTTCAGGGAGCTTATCATTAGATGTGGAGGTGGGAAGCAGACTCTGACTGTGGCTAAACAAGAGGAGAAAACCATTAAGGCATTACCCTACCTCCTGGGAAAATGAGAACTGAAAACTACTGAAAGAAGCTAGAGTCCAGCTGACTTATGTCTCCTATTATGGGAGCAGAGGTAGGGATCAGGTAGCAGTTCTGAGAGGGTCCGCAATGTCAGTGTTCTGGATAGATGAAGGAAGGTGTGATTGTAGCACAAAGCAGCCCAGTCCGGATGCTGTGTTGATTGCTAATGCTGTTGTAGATAGCCTGGAAACCGTCATGGACTCACTAGACACAGCAACGACACAGTTTGGCCTTGATCTTTTCAAAGAGCTGGATAAAACAAATGATGGCAACGTCTTCTTTTCCCCTGTGGGCATCTCAACAGCCATCGGCATGATCCTCCTGGGGACCCGAGGAGCCACTGCCACTGAGTTACAGAAGGTTGGGAGCGTCCTTTGCTTTTCAGGTGGAAGCTAGGTTTTGGTTTAGGGTTTAACCCTCTATCATTGTCCTGACTTGGCCAGAAAATAGATGATGGTGTGGAACAGTTTCAGGTCTCTCAGAGAAGGCCTCTTCCCCCCTTCGATACCACAGTATCATTTTCTCTTTGATGCGTGGAATTCCTTTGGGTGGGAGTGGCCCTGTCAAAAGCCACTATTCTTATATATAAAGTCTGAAAGCCCAAGCCACTGTGATCAGAATTTTGATTTCTATTAGGTCTACCTGACATACTGAAGATGACTAGGCTTCTCTGGAGATTAGTGGGCAACCTAGACATTTCCCAGGCTCATCAAGGAGATGATACCTGGGTATCTTGAAAAGCCTTTGCCAGCCTTCCCTTGACTATGGGAAATTTTTCTCTATTCTGACAATAGTGACACTGTTTTCTCTCTAGCAGGTACTTTACTCTGAAAAGGTCACAGGGAGTTCCAGAATAAAGTCTGCAGAAAATGAGGTGGGACATGTTTCTTTATCCTTTAGCGTGATTCCTTTTAGGTGTAGGATCAATGTAGGAAAGAACTAGAAAAAGCATACCTCATTTACTGTCAAGCGGTAGTCACTAGAGTCAAATAACATTTCTAGGCATGTTAGTCCGTCTTCTGTTGCTATATCAAAGTACTAAAGTCTGAAAGCTTGACAAATAGGAGCTGCTTTGTTAAGCTCATGTTTTTGGAGCTTGAAAATCCCAGACCAAGTGTCTTTGTGTTTGGTGTCCATGGAGAGTCTTCTGGAATACATTATATGTGAAGAATTAGGGGATGAATGTTGGTGACACACAGAAGGGGCTAACACTGTGTGCTGTTCTTGCTTTGGGATACTGCCATTAATCTCTTCTGAGGGAAGTTCCTTTGGTGACCTAGTCACCTTTCCTACTAGGTTCCTTAAGGGTCTCACCACCTCTTAGCATTGCTTTACCCGGGTTAGACTTTTAGAACATAAACTCCCGGGAGAAAACCAGTTCCAACCACAGCATTTGTAGTGTACACAAACAGTAGATTCTCAATAATGAGAAGAGCTCAGAACTTTAGCACACACAACCACTATGAATGCTAACACACCGACAGGTTGTTACAACAGCTGTGGGGTTACAGAGACTTGGGTAACGTTCTGATTTGAGTATGCTGGGACTTTGGGGCTTTGGCCGGTCATTCACTTTCTTTAGTCTTCTGTGACATTTATGATAGAATCATTTAGACCATACATTTAGTGCTGGTGGAAACTGAAAACAGTATTATTGCTAAACTGAATTAATATTTTGCTTCTCCTGCTAATATTTCCTTAAATACTGTCAGCACAGGAACATCGGCCATCTTCTAGATCTAGCTTTCTGGTATCTCTTGCTTGCTCTTATCAAATACGGGGTGGGATGGGGTCCATTAGTTCACAGGTTAGCATCCGGAAGTGACCCAAGGTCTCAGAAGGGCACAATTGCTCTGCCAAAAAGCACAACACAGAACCTCTCATAAAGTTATACTGTCAACCTCCCAACATTGTGAGCTGGTGGCTCCGTTTCAGCTGTGGACTTGTGCTTCCTTCTCGGGATTTTTAACTGAGTTAGATCAGGTGGCTGCTCTCACGTGCACTCAGCTACTCAACTGTAGTAGCTACCGGAGAACTTCTCCACACAACAGTTCCTCAGACTACACAGGCACCTCACCTGGGGGGCTGCCGTTAGCCTGGGTGGGGAGATTCACGACTGGGCGCAAGTTGCCTTTCAGTTCATATACCTGCCCTCTTCCACCATGAGCCAGTTCTGCCCCTTCCCTAGGAGGTTTTGGGAGCTGAGGAATTGAAGAGTAGAGGTACTGACTGCGACAAGACATCGGGGCTGGGCATGTTCCAGAGGCAGCTAGCCAGTCTCCTTTTTGTAGATGAAAAAGCACGATGAGGTCCAGCGGCAGGCTCGACATGTGCGTGAGTTCAGAGTATTCTGAACCCTTCTGTTCAAAGTGGTGCTAACATCTCAAGACGCTGTCGGAAGAGTACCTGCTTGAGGAACTCACTGCGTTTCTATGAGAAAATGACCACTGCCAATCCTTTATTCCCTTCCCTGAACATAAACCACTTTCTTGAGAGTGGACGCTCCATTCTCTTGAATTAGGAATTTATTATCCCAACGCACTTCTTATTTTTGCTACGAATGGCATCTTTTGCCATCATATTGCAGTCCTAATGGGTTCATTTTTACAGCTGTTTATTTGTTGTGTTAATGGGCCTTCTAGAATTTCTAGTAGTAAATCTTTTATTTGTATAATAATATATTTAGTCATGATACTTTAAAATTAAACACATTTGGTTTACTAATATTATGTTAATTTTTAAAAAGTTATAAATGATGTCAAAAATGTTTTTCTTGAACATTTCTGTCCAGTTTTAGTATCAAAATAACACTAGGCTTTTAAAATGAGATTATTATGTATTTTAAGTATATAATATTTTATCAGCTCCTCAGAAGTTTTACACATATATAAAGTTTGTTTAATTGCTTTCATCCTCCCTCTCCACATCTTTTTATATTGTCCCAGTTCTTAGTTATGCCCCCACTTTCATGTTCTTTAAAAAATGTAAATAAGCCACAGAGTCGAGTTTGTGCTGCCCATATACTCAGAAATATGGTGCCATCCCCTCGATCATCGGGACTCTAGAGAAGGCTGATGCTCCCCTCCCTAGAATCCATCAACTGTCAATAGCTTCTGAGTTAGGGCTTAAGGTTCTTGAGCCCCTCCCATCTCTGTGCTCGAACCCGGACTGGCTTAACCTTGTGTGGCTCTTGGGCAGGCAACCACAAACACTGTGAGTTCATGAGAACAGAGGTCTTGTCATTTCCTGAAGACACTTTCCCAACCTCTGGCTCTTACAATCTTCTGTGGTGGGCCCTGGGCCCTGTGAGGACACATGTGATACAGATGTCCCGTTTCTGACTGAGCACTTATTCTCTGTACTTTGACCAGTTTTTTTTTTAATTTTTAAATTGTGGATGTATTTGTGTAATTCAGAAACTCACCTAATTCAATGGGTAGAATTTGGATTAAAACTATTTTTACTTTTGCTATTTCCTTTTTTATGCTATTTAGGTTTTATTTACTTAGTGGATTTCTTATTAAAGAGTTGTTTTGATTCCATTCTCATTTCCTATGTCTAGTCTATGGTCAACACATCTTACCCTCTGGTATTTGAAATTGATCATCATCCAACATCTATCATATATAACGCTCTACTCCTGTCTGCCTTCCCTTTATGTACCAAAGCACAGTTTAACCTCTTTTTAGATCAGATATTCATATGCTTAAAAATCCCCTACCAGATTTTAAAGTGATTTTTGAACTGTAGAATTCTATGTTTTCTGTATAATTAGTTTTATAAGACAATTTAATATTTTCATGTGGTTTTTGTAGTTACTTATCATCTTTTCATTTCAACTTGAAGCCATTCGGAACTTCTTATCAGACTCCCTACTTTTATCTAACTGGAAAAGTATTAACTTCTCCTTTGCTTTCGAAGGACAGTTTTACTGGATATGGTATTCCTGGGGTATTCTCAGTATTCTTTTCTTTCAATATATTTTAAATAGCATATCAACCCTTTCATAACATTTTTTTTTCTGAGAACTCTGTCAATATAATAGATGCTCCCTTGAATGTAACAAGTTGTGTACTCTGGTTCTTGCTAGATTCCTTTTTTTTTTTTTAACTTTTTACAGTTTGGTTATGGTGTGTGGCTTCAGAGATCTTTGTAGCTTTGTCTTGGATGGAGATCTTTGAGTTCTGAATGTCTATTCTTGGTGAGAGCCAGGCCAATCCAAGACTTTCTCAGAGGCCCCTATGAAAAGGAAGCTAGTTCTGTTTCCTTCTTTACTTTCTCCTTCCCTCCTTGTCTCCATATTTTTACTTTTCCCCTTTCCTCTCTCCCTTTCCTCTTTCTGTTCTTTTGTTGAGACAAGGTACCACTATATATTCCTACTTGGCCTGGAACTTGCTATGTAGACATGCTGGCTTTGAACTCACAGAGATCTGCCTACTTCTGCCTTCTCAGTGCTGAGGTTAAAGACATGTACCACTATGCCCAACCTGGGAGATACATTATTGAAATGTACAAAATCTACTAAACAAACAAGTAAACAAAAACACTTTTCTGGAGATTGTGCGAAGCTTGTGCATGTAACACAGTTGGAGATTTGTGAGTTGCTACTTAGGCACTCTTCCTGTTGATTTCTAGTGCACTGCAGATTCAGCGCATGGGGACCTTGTTTGTTTCATAGCTTTAATTTAGATGAGATTGAGGCCCCCCCAGAAGTCAGAATGCTCGACATGTTTCCCTCTATCTTTCTCTCTTCTCCTGGGGTCAGAGTCAGGCTCACCTCTGCAGCATCCATGCTGTGCTGTTGGAAGGTGCTGTGGTTGTGAGTTCCAAGGGTTTCCCTGTTGTTTTCACCTTTACACACACTTAAGGATTACCGGGACCTTTGAATAGGTTTGAAAATTTCCCAAGGTGGCTTTGTTAGCATGAAGTCTCTTTGTCAGAGGCTTAGGCCGTGTATTCTTCCATATTGCTGGTGTTACTCCTTTGTCGTTTCCTTAGTAATGATTTACATTTGGTTGATGTCGTCAGACTGTATTCAACTCTGCTCTGCTTTAATGACTGTAGAGAACTCTAGGTTTATATTTCTGGTAGCCACTGAAAGATTCTCTTCTCATATTCTAATGTTACTATTGGCAAGCTGGCTTGCTTGATATCCTTGACAGCGATCTACCGAATTATATTCCATTTAAAAACATTTACCAGTATTTGTCTAATCATAGACTTCTTTTATTTATTACAACTTTGACTCACTATAATTTCTGAATAAAAAGTTCGTGCATTTCATGGTGCTCTTGGAGGAGTCACTTATGTCTCATGCACTCTGTGGGTCCCAGGGGTTGAACTCAGGGTGTCCGGCTTGCTGGGGGCAACCACCTTCAACTGAATCATCTTGCAGTACTTTCATGAGTTTTGACAGAAAACAAGACACAAAAATGATTCTGCACCATAATTTCTAATATTCTGTTGATAAGCTCAATAAAGATTTTTGTTTCCTTTTTCTAATTTAACTGTTTTTCTTCTAAAAATTCAGCATTCACAGCTAATTAAGATTTTTATATTAAAAGAACTCATACTTTTCATTATTTGTGAAAATTCCCAATCACTTAATTTTTGAATAACATAGCTTCTCCATTTTCTTCTTCATTGCCCTTTAAGAATGCTGGAACTCTTCTATTTCTCAGATTTCTTAATGTCAGGCGTATTTTCATCATTTTTTGTCTTCTGTGGAACTTGAAGACGGTTGTTTGGAGCCCTCTGCAGGTCACTAATCAGCACTAGTGACCAGCACTGACAAGCTGTCTAACCATGAGTAGACTTTAAATGAGAATCAAATATGGATTTATAGGAGTTGTAGTTCATTCAAGCTGAAAGCTATACACCATCACTTGTTTCTTGAGCATGCTTTCTTTTTCCTCCTTTTTATTAAAAATAGATTCTTTTCTCATACAGTATAGCTTAATTATTATTTCCCCTCCTTAATTACTATTACTACTCCTTCCTACTCCTTCCAGTGCCTCTATATCTACCCTTCCATCTGGGTCCATCTCTTTCTGTTTCCTACTAGAAAAGAATAGGCTAAAAGATAATAACAAAACATAACAAAATAAAATATAGTAAAATAAAGCAGAATCATCAATCTAAGTCAAACAAAGCAAACAGAAGGAAAAGAGTCTCAAGAAAAAGCACAGTAATCAGAGACCCAAGAGTTCCATAACAATACTAAACTGAACGCCGTAATATATGTGCAGAAGACCTGGTGTAGACAATGTTGGTCCTAAGCTTGCTGTGTCAGTCTCTGTGAGTCCAGAGGGGCTTTGCTCAGTTGATTCAGAGGGCCTTGTTCTCCTGTTCACCTAGATTCTCTCTGTCTTTTACACTCTTTCCATCTCTTCTTCCCAGGGTTCTTTGAGCTCTGAGGAGAAGGATTTTTTTGGAGACATCCCATTTAGCAGCTAAGTGCTCCAAAGACTCTCTCTCTCTCTGCACATTGTTTAGCTAAGGGTCTCTGTATCTGTTGTCATGTGCTACAGGAGGAAGCTTGCTTCTCCAATGATGAATAAGGCACTGATATATGTATATAGTAGAATGCTATTAGGAGCCATAGTATTGTTTCTCTTTTAGACTAGTAGTATTTGGTTTTATCCTAGGTCTTTGGGCTATCTAGTTTCTGTTTCTTGGATCTCCCAAGTATCAGCTATGGCTTCCATTTTGTGGAGTGGGCCTTAAATCAAATCAGACATTGGTTGGTCTGTGCCACCATTGCCCTAGCATATTTCACAGGCAGGATAGATTGTAGGTCAAAGGTTTTGTGGCTGGGTTTGTGTTTATGCCTCTCTTTTGGTAGCACACACAGTACCTTCCCACGCTAAGGACACTAGAATGCAGGGGTGAAGTTTTCATGTAGGCACCAGCTCCACTTCTCCATGTTCAATGATTTGTATGGGTGTTGTCCCTGGCAATTGGATCCAATGTCAGTGTGCAGAGAGCACTCCGTTGTCTTGGCAACAGTCTATGTTCTTTTGGGATTTTCCCAGGACACCCTTAGCCAAGGACTAAACTGAATGCAACTGAGTGCTGATACTGGAAGCCTTGTTTGGTGACAAGAGATGGCAAGTTGGGACTCTGTCTCTCCTATTATTAGCAGACCTCATTAGGATATCCTTCACATATTTTAAACTTTTACTGCACTAGGTTTTCATATTATCCCTCAAACGCCCCTCAATTCCATCTGTCTCTCCCTGCATTCCTTCCCTTGACCCTATTTTCTTTCCTTCCACCTCATCCTTCTGCTCCTGTCCACACCCACATCCATTACACTTGTAAAATCTGTTCGATTTTTTCCATCCCAGGGAGATCCATGTGTTCCCCTTAGCTCCTTCTTCTATACCTAACCTTTCTCAGTCTATGTATTATAGGATTATAGGTTGCTTATCATTTATTTAATGGCTAATAGTCATATATAAATGATTACTTGCAGTATTTATCTTTCTGGATCTAGGTTACTTCACTTAAGGGTAAATTTTCTAGTTCCATCCATTTGTGTGCAAATTTCATGATATCATTTTTTTTAGACAGCTGAGGAATACCTTATTGTGTAAATGTACCACATTTTCTTTATTCATGTTTCAGTTGAGGGACATCTAGGTTGCTTCCAGTTTCTGGATATTATGATAAAGCTGTTATGAACACAGTTGAACAAGTGTCCTTCTGGTATGATTGAACCATATTCCCAGGAGTGGTATAGCTGGATCTTGAGGTCGATCAATTTCCAATTTTCTGGGGAACCACTATATTGATTTTCAAAGTGGCTGTACCAGTTTGCACTCCCACCAGCAATGGAGGAGTGTTTCCATTCTCTGTTTAGACCTGTGCTCCATTTTTAACTGAATATTGGGCTTCTTGATATCTAGTATTTTATGTTCTTTATATATTTTATATATTAGCCCTTTATTAGATGTAGGGTTGGTGCAAATCTTTTCTCATTTTGTAGGCTGCCATTTTGTTCTATTGGTGGTGTCCTTCGCTTTACAGAAGCTTTTCATTTTCATGAGTTTCCATTTTTTTTATCTTAGTGCCTGCACTATTGGTGTTCTGTTCAGGATGTTGTCTTCTGTGCCAATGCAGGGTGATACATATGGATCTATTTGCATTCTTCTACATGCAGTTAGTTATCCAGTTTTTGCAGCACCATTTGTTGAAGATGCTGTCTTAAATTTTAAACTTTTATTCAAGGATAGACATTCTCCAGAAATTTTTCTGTAATAGAGAACTGATGTGAACATCTAAATGTTTGTGTCTGTCTTGTGGCTGCTTGCTTTTTTCCCATGAGTTTGACTTGAGACTTGTTTTTTCACAATGTATGATTTTGGAACACGATCTTGCACTTGGTTGATGACCTTGAGACACAGTGAAGCTTGTGATGTAGTCAGTTTTGTGATGAAGACCTTTTTACTCTGGAATAGGATCTTTGTGTTCTACCAACTCCAGGTCACTATCAAGATAGTAAAACTAAAACCCCAAGCCTGTTTGAAAACAGGGTTTTCTTCTTTTCCCTTATTTGCATGTCAGTTTAGTCCCAAATGACTCGTTAGGAAATTAGTGCACATTAAATTCTTAATTCCCAAAGGGTGTGATGCACCTGACCTGTTCACTGCCTGTCCCGATCAACCCAAGGAGCAAGAAACTGACTGCTAGTCACCTAGCCTTTCATAACAGTACTGAGGCAGCAAAGGTCAGCCCCGTAGATACTGCCAGAATGGTGGGGATATGTATTTGCAAGTCAAATGTCTGCAAAAAGTTATCAGTTATTTGCAAAATTTAGCTATCTATTACTTTTTCTGGTATAGTTGTAGGCAGTTGGGGTGTGAACAATGAAAATAAGAAATACAATAAAGAATTAAATAAATATTTATGCATCATTTTGTTCAGGAAAATGACTTTTTAGTTCTCATGTGAAATTAGGAATAAATCACCCAGTTTAAAGCTAAACTGCATCTCTCTGCATCCTCTGTGAATTATAGCAACCAGAGCCCACACAACAAGTCATGAGACAATGTTCTGCTCTGGTCTGAGAAACTGTTCTGGCTCACCCGGCTTTGCCATGCAGTCAAAAAGCTGGTACCCCCTACAGAAGATAGCCAGAAGGTTTTGATAATTATTTTTAATAAAACAGTGACAAATTTCATTTTAGTTTGGTTTGCAGCTCTCATAAATGATCACTTTTTTTCATGAAAAATTATCCCAGTGTCAAGGGAGAGGAATTATTTAGGGGATCCTTTACATTTCACAAGTGTTTAGAGTCTGTGAGAAGATAAAAACAAATATACAAAACACTTAGCTTGAGACCCAAAGTGATAGCAAGGTCAGAAAGTAAAGATTTGTGGTAATGGGGGCTGCTAGAGGCTTCTCTATGAAGCTCAGGTTGGGTTTGACTTGCATCTATGTTTGTAGAAAACCAGATGTTGTCCAGAGACCAACGGACATTTACATTTTTGCTCATAGAGGAAGGACTCTAGCCACATCCTTTTGGAAGGGAATCTAGGCTTGCTTTTGCCAAGATAACCCACTGAGTTTTTGTCTTGATTTTGAAGATTGAGAAGACAGAAGAAATACATGACCAATTCCAAAAGCTTTTGACTGAAATAAGCAAATTCCCTAATGATTATGAACTGAACATAAGCAACAGGCTGTTTGGAGAGAAAACATACCTCTTCCTTCAAGTAAGTTCTGTTGTGCAGGCCACATCTATGTGTGGTAGCAACAAACGGCCACTATCCCGTTTAGGACTGAGTTCTGGGGCCATGCTTCCAAGTTGGCTGTGCCATGGTGGTGTTTTACTAGTCTTTCTGAACTGCTCTCCAGACATGCAGCTCCTTTTGGAGTTCAGGGAGCCTATACCTGACTTTTGCTTTAATCACATTGCACCTGAATGGCAGTATGTGGAAGCAATAAGAACCATCTTCCCAGGACCTAAACATTCCAATTTTGACATTAGTTTTCCTAATGAACAGACATATTTATTAAGAGGTATTTGTACTTGACAAATTCTTCAATCTCTTTCTATTTCTTCCCCATCTCTCCTAAAGAAATACATAGATTATGTTGAAAAATATTACCATGCATCTCTGGAGCCTGTTGATTTTGTAAATGCTGCAGATGAAAGTCGAAAGAAGATTAATTCCTGGGTTCAAAGCCAAACAAATGGTAGAGTATGGATGGGTTTTTCACCCAAAAGCACACTTCTTGATCACCAGCTATGATAAATGTCTTGGGCTTGAGGCTGCATAGAAACCAGACAAATGAACTTTCGGAGGAGCTAGAGATGAGTCAGGCAAGGATAGGCATAAAGGTTGGATAGGGTGCTTCAGGGGTGGGATGGTCTTAGCATATATGGAGAGATGCAACACTGGAAAATTGTTTGCACAAGCGGTGAGTCACACTTCCCTTTGTTGTTCCGGGGCTGGCATCATGTTTATTCTTTGTATAATAGACTTCCTCTCTGAGTCTGGAGCCCCAAGTGTGAATGGCATGCAGCTCCAACTCTCTTTGTTAAGTGAGGCATACACAACTTTTCCACCAAGACTTGTCTGTACCTACAGCTAGGATTACTCAGGCCTCTTGCCCACTTGAGCAAGGGATGATTAAATTTTCAGACACCTCCACTGTAAAGTTTTGATGACTATCTTTTCCATCCTTCTCTTATCATTCTCTGTTACAAATCAAATATATTATAAATATTAGAGAAACATTGAGATAGAAATCCTCTTTGGGGAGAAGTAGGTAGTGTCTACCATTTTCTAGTACTACTATTAATGAGATTTGTTGTGATGGTGAATATTTTTTCTTTGTATTTTATTTAAAAAGAAATTAAACAACCAAAAAGCAAGGGTATATTGAAAGGTTGGATGAACAGGATTTTCAGTATTTAGTGTAATGTGAACTGAATAAAAAAAATGAAAGTTTCTGGCACCGAGGAGATGCCCAAACAGCATGACTACTACAGTTTGGAATCCCAGAGCCTTTGTATGTAGTCAGAGACGGCTTGTTTGTGTCTCGACCTCCTGGACCTGAATATTTCCATAAAACTATATTAATTACAGCACTGTTTGGCTGGTGTCTCAGGTGTATTCCTAGTTTTTACATCTTAACTTAACCCATTTCTATTATTTCATATTTTACCCCCAGGCTCATGGTTTGCTAACTCTTGCTTCGTGGGCAGGTACATGGCATTTGCCTTCTTCAGCAGCTACGTGGCATCTCCTTGACTCCACATACTCTCTAGAGTCTGCCTATATTCTGCCCTGCCATAGGCCTAAGCATATTTGTTTATTAACCAATAAGAGCATCATATATACAGAAGGACATCCCACATCATATGTAAAAGCTGAGCATAGTGGGATGTGTCTGTAACTAGCATTGGGAGTTACAGGGTGGGGAGAGGTGGGCCAGCTAACCACTTGCATTGGTGAGTTCTTGGTTCACAGATCACCTTTGTCAAGGTGGAGTGTGACAGAGGAAGAGAATTTAATGTTGAACTTGGGGTGGACAGGTCAGTACTCCTTCTCATACATGCAACTTTAAATATTTTTCTTTTAAATAATTTCTGAAGCAGAGGTGAGGATTCTGTTGAATAGATAAGAATAATAGCTAAAACAGAATGCTTCAAATATGCCAGGTAGTGATTATAGGTCCATATTAAAACATGCAGTCGTTTCAACAACCCCATGAGGCATGTTCTATTTCTGTTTGATAAAACAAAAACTTAGGCACTCAGTGCAAACAAGTTGCCTAAGATTCCTTAGCTGATAGTAAGGACAACTGCATGGAAACAGAGACAATATGAGGATTTCCCAGCAAACCCTTGGCGCACAAGGTCCCCGGGTATTGACGTGGCTGCAGTGTCAATGGTGCTCCAAGTCCACCTGCATCCGTATCTGTTACACTATAGTCTGTGATTTGCAGGACAGAACACTCTTTTCTGTTTCTCTGTTTTCAGAAAAAGTCAAAGACCTGTTTCCAGAAGGCTCCTTCAGCAGTTCCACCAAGCTGGTGCTCATTAATACAGTTTATTTTAAAGGCCTGTGGGACAGGGAGTTTAAGAAAGAGCATACCAAGGAGGAGGAATTCTGGCTGAATAAGGTATGGTCCTTTATATGTGGTCATTTGGCCAAATGTCTATTCAGTAGCTCAGACCTTTGTGGTTGTATTATTTGCAAGAGCTACTTGGGTGCCATATAATTTTCTTAAGGTTTTTTATCTCTGATTATTTGTTGCAGAACACAAGTAAACCTGTTCAGATGATGACTCAGTGCAGCTCCTTCAGTTTCACCCTCTTAGAGGACCTTCAGGCCAAAATCGTGGGGATTCCATATAAAAACAATGATCTCAGCATGTTCGTGCTCCTGCCCAATGACATAGATGGTCTGGAGAAGGTAAACCTTGACACCTCCTGGCCTATATCATTTTTTTTTTATTTTTCAAGACAGGGTTTCTCTGTGGCTTTGGAGCCTGCGCTGGAACTAGCTCTTGTAGACCCGGTTGGTCTCAAACTCACAAAGATCAACCTGCCTCTGCCTCACCAGTGCTGGGATTAAAGGCGTGTGCCACCACTGCCTGGCGCCAATATCATTTCTAAGACTCTGTATTGCATCTCTTGTACCCGGGGAGCCTTGGAACATGGCTTCTGAACAAAATTTGATGCCTGGCTGTGTCACTTGGGAAGTATTTCTCATTTTGTGAAGTGACTACGCACAGATCTCTATTGAGAAAGAGACTTGTTGAGAATAACTAGAATGCAATTGTGTGGGGATGAGCTAAATGAATATTTTAAGTTGTATGGGGGTGGTTCTAAAGAGTCTCAACCATGCTGAGTAGTCATTAGTCTCTATGAAGTCTTTGCCTGGAAAAAAAAACATATATGCATGAATACAAAGCTTTTGCATGGAATTCAGTAAAGCCCTTGGACTTTGCATTTCTTCTTTTGATCTTTTTTT
>JAQHUG010000303.1:1006065-1022437 GCA_028555095.1 Dicrostonyx torquatus | reverse complement strand
TGTGTATTATGTATATGAGACAAAGCCTATTCCTGATTATATCTTGAACCTGTATGAATAATGAAGTCAATTCTGTATCATCTGGTATAAATTCAGCAGTTTCAATATTTAAGACAATTCTTTCTGCATATTGTGAATCAGTAATTATATTAAGAGGTTCTTTAAAATCCTTTAGCACCATGAAAATAGCATATAATTCTGCCTTTTGGACAAAATTATAAAATTTTTGTTCCATCTTACTTAAATCTTCTGATTTATAACCTGCCTTTCCTGATTTATTTGCATCAGTATAGAATGTGCAGGCTCTAATTATTGGTGTGTCCCATACAATGCAGGGAAGGATCCAAGTAGTTCCCTTTAAAGGTTAATTCTATCACTTTTGGGACAATTGTTATTAAAAAAATTAACATAAGCTTTTTGCCAAGGTTCATTGTCTTCCCATATTTTTTTATTTCATCAGTAGTAAAAGGCACTATAATCTCTGCTGGGTCTATCTATACCTGCTAGTTGACAAAGTCTCAGTTTTTCTTTTATAACTAATTCAGAGACTTTTTTACATAAATTTTCAATTTTCTTTTTACTTGGTTTATGTGTCTGAAAGTTCCCTTTTAAGATAATATCTTCCCTTGGCATTAAAATTCTTATAGGGGAAATTGTGGAAGATTTGGATTCACTTTAACCACATGTGTCCCTCTAAGTTTTCTTCAACAACAATCGATTCCTTTTCTGCTTCAACTGTTAGTTCCCTGGGACTTTTTAAGTCTTTGTCACCATCTAAGGTTTTGTTTAAATGAACTATTAAATCAGGTGGTATCCCAATACCTGGTCATAGACTGGAAATGTCTCCTAACAATCTTTGAAAGTCATTCAGAGTCCATAATCAGTCTCTCCTAATTTGTGCCTTTTATGTTCTAATTTTCTGTAAACCTATTTTATAACCTAGGTAATTGACAGAATCTCCTCTCTGTATTTTTTCAGGAACAATTTCTAATCCCCATTTTGGCAAAACTTTCTTTACTTCTTCAAAAATTTCTTTCTAAAGTATCTATGTTTGAATCAGATAGCAAAATTCCATCCATGTAATGGTAAAATATATATTTAGGATTTTTTTTTACATATTATTTCCAATGTCTGGTTTACAAAGTATTAGCATAGGATGGGACTATTGGGCATTCCCTGTGGAAGAATAGTCCACTGGTATCTCCTAGTAGGTTGAGAATTATTATAAGTAGGCACTGTGAAGGCAAATTTTTCTATCCTTTTCTTGTAAAGGTATAGTGAAGAAACAATCTTCTAAATCAATAACCACATTGGGTGCCAATTTGTTGGAGGAAACTGCTTGTTTGTTCCTGGCTTATTGACCCTAAAATAATCACACAGAAATTATATATTTAAATCACTGCTTGGCCCATTAGCTCTAACTTCATATTGGCTAACTCTTACATTTTAATTTAATCCATTTCCATTAATCTGTGTATTGTCCTGTGGCTGTGACTTAACAGCAAAGTTTCAGCAAGTCTGTTTCCAATGGCAACTCCACGATTTCTTCTTGACTCTGCCTTCTTTCTTCCAGCATTCAGTTTAGTTTTCCCTACTTACCTAAGTTCTGCCCTATCAACAGGCCAAGGCAATTTCTTTATTCACCAATGGTATTCACAGCATACAGAGGGGAATCCTACATCATATTCCCTAATTTTTCTCTTATTATGTTCAGTGTATCTGGTTTAATGCTAAGGTTTTTGATCTACTTGTACTTGAGTTTTATACAGGGTGATGAATATGGATCTATTTGCATTTTTTACTTGCAGACATTCTGTTAGACCAGCACTTTTTGTTGAAGATGCTTTCATTGTTCCATTGTATATTTCTGGCTTCTTTATAAAAAAATCAGGTGTCCATAGATGTGTAGATTTATGTCTGGTTTCTACATTCAATTCCATTGACCAATCTGTCTATTATTATGCCAATACCTTTAAATTTTTAATACTACAGCTCTGTAATACAGCTTGAAATCAGGGATGGTGCCAGGGGAACTCTGAAGAAGAGGGAAAAGATTGTAGAAGTAGAGGGGTAGAGGATGCTACAAGAACAGGGCTCATAGAATCAACTAAGAAGGACTCATAGGGGCTCACAGAGGCTGAAGAGACAAATATGGACCCTATGTGGGTCTGTGCTAGATCCTCCACTTACATGAATGGTTGTGCAGCTTGTTGTTTTTATGGGACTCCTAACAGTGGGAGTGGGGAGTGGAGGGCGACTCTTTTGTCTGCTTTTGGGACCCTTTTCCTCCAATTGAGTTGCTTTTTTCAGCCTTGATATGAGGGTTTGGGCCTAGTCTTATTGTAACTTGTGATGCCATGCTCAACTGGTACCCTTGGAGTCATGCTCTTTTCTGAAGGGAAATGGAGGAGGCGTGGATCTGGGGAAGAGGGGAGGTAGAGGGGTGGTTGGGAAGAGTGGAGGGATGAGAAACTAAGGTTGTGATGTAATGAATGAGAGAAAAATTAAAAAAATGGAGTCAGAGAAGCTGCCCTGGGATCTTGTTTGTAGTGAAGTCTGACAACAGTCACCAAGGTGGACAGTTGCTGTGACCATTTTGTGACTGTCTATATTTCCCCGTGTTCTTTCCACTTTCATCCTTGTCACAGCCATGACTGTGGTTGTCTTGGTTTATAGAACATTTAGCTGTCTTTAATAACACCAGGCACCATAGCTTACAGCAGTGCAGTTCACCCTGATGTCTTCTGTGTGTTGATTTTATTTCTACATTTATCATACATTCCATAGTAAGTACTTAACTGTTCTTTTTGCTTTAAATAGTTACTTTTTAAAAATTGACCACAACATCTTTTATATTTGCCCACATATTTAATATTTTGTTTATTCTTCATTGTTTGAAAATATGTCACTTTCTGTGTTTTTTTTTATTTTATTTTTGTTTTTCTACTGTGTGACTAAATCTTAGGAGAAATTAAATTCACTTACTGATTAGAATCATAGGGTGACTTGGCCTCTAAAGGTATTTAAGAGGGAATCATAAGGAATATGTCACTGGAAAGTTTTTACATCATTTGAAAATCTGAATTCCTGAGCTTCAGTATGAAAGAACATTGTGAAAGTAGGGGTAACTTTTGCAGGGTAGCTGGCAGCTCTGAGAGATCAAATCAATGTAAAAAAAATTAAAGCTGAGTATTCCATGCATGTATTTGTTGTCTATTGGTGAATGAAAAGCCCACTGACACAGTGGCAGACAGAAATGAGAACCTTTTTATCTTAAGTATGCGTAAGTAAGCCAGGCGGTGGTGGCGCATGCCGTTAATCCCAGCACACGGGAGGCAGAGGCAGACAATCACTGTGAGTTCGAGACCAGCCTGGTCTACAAGAGCTAGTTCCAGGACAGGTTCCAAAGCTACAGAGAAACCCTGCCTCGAAAAACAAAAACAAAACAAAAAAAAAATTAAATATGCGTAAGCTTTATTTGTTAATCATAACAATACACTTGGAAAAAATTAAGTAAGGTTTTTAAGATACAGGTTTAGAGTTATAGAAAGCAGACTGGATGGAGGCTGCACCAGCATGCTTATTATCACACGTGAGCCATGTGCAAACTCCTAACACAAGTGTCACTTTAAGCTCCCAATAATCACCCAGAGGTGGCTGAAAATGCAGACTCTCCCCAAGAAAGCACCATGTGATTAGGACAAGGAAGCTAAATGACCAAGGCAACATGGGAACCCCTTGTTTCAATTCCTTTGTTCAAATGAGACACAGAAGCCTGAAGACATCAACAGCGCAACAGAAAACTTGACATCAGTTTAGTCTGTGCTCAGGCTGCTCGTCTTTCAAGTGTCACAAACCTGCACTTTCTCGCCCTCAGCACTCCTGGATTTTCCTCCCTGTGGGTCAGTTAGTATTCTATGACTGACTGAGATACAGTACTTGACAGACACAACTGAGAAGGAGGAACTGTCCTTTCCAGTCCCTCATCAGGCCGCTGAGGGAAGGGGGTTGCATTTTAATTTGTCTCGCATGGTGCTAACAGCTCCTTTACAGAAATGCTATAGTCTACATAGAGCCACTGGATATTACAGATGAAATCTTAAAGAGCCTGAGTTTACTCATAAATTCTAAGTGAGATAATAATTCACTTGTAATCACTTCTTCCAAAAACGTTGTTTTATGAAACACTACTTCTTACCAATTTTACATAACTGAATAATTTGCATTTCAGGAAATGATAGCTTTTGACTTTGTCTTGAGGTCAATAGTTCTCTAGAGATTAGTTAAATAAGTTCTCTGTTTTAAAGCAAAACCAGGGAAGATGGCTCCTATGTGTCATGACAAGAAAAGAGTGGACTCTCTCCCAGGTGAAGCTGCTCTTTTCTTTTCTTTTTTAATTTAAATAACTTTTTTTTCATTTATTTTACATACCAATCAGTTTCTGCTCCCTCCTCTTCTCCTGACCTCTCCCCTTTCCTATTTACCTCCTTCCCCACCCACTCCTCCTCTGTCTCTATTCAGAAAGGAACAAGCCTCCCAAACATGTGCAAAACATGGAGCATCAAGTTGAGGTAGGACTGAGCGCCTCTCCTTCGGGCCAGGCAGGGCCAGGCAATCACCAAACGTCAGAAGCTGTCCTTTTCTACTCCAGAGTTCACACCATGAACACTCAGCTATGGAATCCCATGATTTATTGTGCAATTTATGAACACATAGAATCAATTTTATAAATACATTCTAATTCTGAGCCATATTTGTTACTCCAAAGATTACTAAAATAAAAATCCCTATTATTTTTGCTTGCTTGAAATACCTACAAATGACTTATAATTCCAAAATCAAAACAGAACAAAAAGCAAATAAAATAAAACTTTTTTATGCTTATCAGCTTGTGCCCAGATAGCTGTGACCTCTCTCATGGGATCTTAGTCTCCTCTAGGCAAGTCTGCCCCCGACTCTGCATTTCCTACTACATGTGGAATTGTCAGAACCATAAACAGGAAGTTGGATTTCTACTGATTTTGAAAGTCGAAGTTTCCCTGACCGGGACCACGGCGGAGGAGGGTAAGCCTTCCTAACCAGACAGATTCACCATACCTAACACCTTTCTGTAGCCCTTGAGGACTCCTTTCAAGTTTAGAACACAGGATGGGTGGATAAAAGATGAAAGGAAGGATTAGAGAAGGCAAGCAGGTTTTTCCTGCTCTGTCAATTTGCATCCAAAGCAGATCAAAAGAGATGACTAGCGTCTTTGCCTAAGCACTGTGAGAACATGCTCATTTCCACTGAGCCCTGAACATCAGGGAGCTATTCCAGATTCTTTACTTCTGTGTGCTCTGTTGGGTTGCTGTAGTTTAAGTATTCCTCTACAGATAGGGTCTATGTATCCACCCAGGTACAGGCGAATATTTTTTCTCTGTAAAGACACAAACTATGTCACACTCTGCAGACTCACTGTCTCTTTTAATGAACTCATCTGATATTGTTAAAAGTTAAAACCATTGGTTTTCTCTTACAGATTTGGGCTCAATGTTTCTAATGATTTTTATTCAATCTGAGTTTGGATTTGAAATTTGGGTAGTTCTATTTTAGTTGTTAAAGAGTTAACCCCTTCTATTTTTATTTATTAAGAGCCCTTGTAAGGTACTTATGTTAAATTTTGTTACATAATTTTCTAGGTTATTAAGATGACCTACAGAGTGTTCTGTGGTGATGGAATTATGATGCTAGAAATATTAAAAATTGCGTTGTGCAAGGTACTACATGCTAGCTGCTATGTTCAAATCCGCGAAGGACCCCAAAAGCCAATAACGAGTCCCATATATAAAAGCGAAGAGCCTTTATTTTATGTAAGTTTGCAAACTCGGTCTCTCCGCATGTCTAACATATTAGAATAAACAAAGAGTCTCGAGCTCAGTTAGAGTTGGGTTTTTATAATAATAAAGGTGGGAGTGAGGGGTTTCTGAGGTTCAGGACCCCTGATTGGTTGACATTTGTCTAGGGGTGTCCTGGTGAGTGTGTGCTCACAGGTGGTCCTATCTACAGCGCTTGGAATGCTAGGCATTTCCTTTGGATGGTCTTATTCTTGGGTGGTGCTTGGGTAATCTCAGTTTGTGGTTCTTCCGGCAACTAGGTTTGCTTCAGGGTACATATTAACTAGTGAGATAAGAAAATGTACTAATTTTGCTTAATGTGACTTCATTTAATTTGTATGTGACTACAGCTGGCTAATGATTATTACATTGGACAATACAGATCTCTATTCAGGGCTCTGATAAAGTAAATTGTATTAATACATTCCTAATTTATCTTTGCTAAAAATATTCCTTTGCATTGTGGTATTTAAAATTTTCTTTGTGTTGGATGCTTGGCTCAATGGTAGAGAACTTACCTAGTATGTAAGGCCTTGAGTTGAATTTTTCCACCACAACAAACAATTCATAAAGTTTTCTTGCTACTAAAATAATAAAATAAGCACGTATCTGCATACCATCCCAGTTTAGCATAGCTGAGTTTGTTTTGAATATCTCATTCCATATGATTAATATATTTCTACCTTATATTCATTATGTATGATTGACCTCTTGCAATTGAAAATACAGTAAAGTAAGTTGAAAAAAATCATTGTTTTATTGTTAATATTTTCTATAAAATCTCAAAATTTAGAAGCATAGGAAGATCCCTAGATGTCTCCTAAAGTCAAAGAAGTGTAGGTGCTTTTAGTAATCAGTTTAAAGAGAATGTATAGTTTCCTTTAACTCATTTAAAAACAGATCATGAACAGATAGATGGTAGTTTAAAATAAACATCCCCTCATCTTTTCACTGAACATTTTTCTTTTCAGAGAATGCTTATATGGGTATACAGAAAGAAAAAAAAATAGAGACATTCTGCTTTGACCACTACATTCTCAGTGATGATTCTGAGATGGGAAAGAAAAGCAAAGAAGAGAAACGGTTGTTTCCAGGTCTCAGTTAACCACAGCACCTTTGCTAGCTTACCAGAAGCGTGTAGAGCAACAGCCTTAAGGAGAAGACATTCTGCCAAAGAAGAGGATGCTGTTGGTCTTGTTCTGCTTGATGAAGAATAGGAAAGGGTGATCACAGGAGAAATCTTCAGTTATTAATGCCGATGTTAAAG
The DNA here is from genome assembly GCA_028555095.1 of Dicrostonyx torquatus. Lineage (NCBI taxonomy): Eukaryota > Metazoa > Chordata > Mammalia > Rodentia > Cricetidae > Dicrostonyx > Dicrostonyx torquatus. The sequence goes on along the minus strand of JAQHUG010000303.1, from coordinate 1,015,297 downwards.
ACACTTCTACCCCCGTGGCAGCTGCAGCTTCTGTTCCCTCTTCATTTACTTCCACAAAGGACTTGTGTAAAACTTTGGACACCACGAGATCTTGATTGTTACTGATGCCTGAGAAGTCGGCCTTCTGTGCAATGAAAGCATCCACCATCCCCATGTGTTCCAGTGGAGCCGGGAGGTCATACTTCTCTTCCACTTTGAAACGAGGTAAGGATAAATACACCTCTATCATGTCCATATTTTGTGGGCTTGTCCACTCTATTAGCTTATCTGTCGTGAGATTAGCTTCAAGCTATAAAAATAGAAGAAAAGAAAATGCTGTGATTAACTAAAAGCCTATAACTCACATGAGCAATGAATTAAAGCAAACCTTTAGCAATAAATATTATGAATGCTGTATTATATAAATACAACACATATTGATAATTTAGTATAGATATTATTGATTTAGATAATTTAAAATTAGATATTATTATTAGCAAAATTCAAAAACAAGATCATCATTTTGTATAGATTATTGTTTATGCCACTAGCCACCTATGTTACTTTTAATTGATGTATCTTTATATTTTTCTGACATCATTACCTTCTTTAATTATTATATAATACTCAAGGTTTTACATTTTTATTCAAAATATTCATAAAAATTCTCTACATTGTGATTTATTTCTTTCAACAAAATTTGACTTGCTCCCTATTATTGTCATGAAGTTAATATTTAATGTGTATAGCTCGACCTAATTACTAATTAAGCAAGTCTTCAGTGTGTTTCAGGTTGTAATATAGAATGAAACACATTATCTCCTTTAAAATTTTTTATTATTTTTATGTTTAATTATTTTCACTAGTGTCTTTTTAAATTTGATATCTTAGGAAGAAATTAGGCAACAGAAGGAAGAGTAGGAGACACAAGCTTCACCTTCCTCAGGCCTTCGGTTTCATTTGGTAGAAGGATAAACATGCTCAGCTCTTTGCCTTTGTATGGTATTTCCACAATCTTGGCCTGCACATCCTCCAGTCTGTTAAAGTTAAACTCGTTCTTTTGTTTCATCATCTGGACAGATTTACAAGTATTCTGTAACAAATCAATGCATCAGCACATTCAAGGGAGACATAAGGCAGCATAGGCAGTGTTGTTGCGATACCAAACACATCAACATCCTATGAGGAAATAATTCTTACATTTTGTGAAGTCCAAACAAAAGTTTCTTTACTTGTCCTTAGTTCAAAAAAGTTATAAGAAAAAAAAACACAAGACTTATTTTATTTTGTACTTTCCGTGGTATCACTTACATTTGAATTGAATTATATACGGATCACTATATGACATTATATAAATAAACTGAAAACAGTACCTCATTAAGCCAAAATTTTCCTTCTGTAGTATGCTTTTCATCAAATTTGTGATCCCACTGTCCTTTGAAATACACTGCATTCACGAGAACCAGTATAGTGCTACTGCTCAGGCTCCCATCTGGAAATAAGTCTTTGATCTTTCCTGCCAGGGAAAGAACAAAATGCCTATCATCAAAGTAGAAGGAACTTGTCTGGAGGATGCTCTATAAGAGTTCACCATTGGTCACTTATCACTTATTCACCCAAGTCATTAATTGAAGGACTCATTGACTTGTTTGTAAGACACAGCCTTCCTCTCGGTGCCTTATGGTTCACTTGGGGTGGACAACTCTTGTCACAGGAAAGACATTTAGGCTTTCTGTATGGGTGATTATGGCCAACTCACAGTGAACACTGACAAGCTGCTTTGTTCCACTCTATGAACTTGATTTTGTTCCTTCCTCTCTCTGTAACTCACTTTTTTTTTTTCAATTTAAGGCTTACTACCCAAAGTGTTATTCTACCCAAGGCCTGATTGTTCTTTTATACAAATGAGAAGAACTCTATTGTCTGAAATGCATTCCTGGTAATGCCAAACACTACTCAAGGTGTGTCCTGTTCACTCTCATGTTGGACTTCCTGCAGGCTTGGCCTGCAAGAGAGTGAGATTATGGGATAGGTGTCTACAGAGAGGAAACTTGTTGAGATTTCTGCTCAAAGTAGTGGAGACAGCATGATAAATCCTTTCAGGAGCTCAAGGTGCAGACATGCTCTGAGATGAGAAGTACCTTGTTCTTGACTGACAAAAGAGAAAGGGACTTCTAACATTTTCTCTTAGCTTTCCAGAGTTGGCTGTGATTTAAAAAATTGATATATCAAAACATGTCTGGGTGGGGTCTTCAGATTCTCAAAAATACCACTAACTAAACTAAATGAAAATGATTCTTCTGTGTCCACTGGCTTTCTTTTACTTTATCCATACTTTATCCTGGCTCACTTCACATTTATGGAGACCATCCCATCATCCCTGGTACTTTCTGCAGTGACCCTCCAATACAGTACCATTTGTTTGACTTTCTACCCAGGAATTAATCTTCTTTTCACTTTCATCTGCAGCATTTACAAAATCAAGCGATTCCACATTGGCTTGGTAAAATTTCCTAATGTCTTCCAAAAATTCCTTTGAGATGTGAAGGAACCAAAAAGAAGAACAATTTAGATATAACTTAGATTTCATTATTTGTGATACTATTATAATATGATAGCAGACCCTGACCATATCTGCTATTTTATGAACACACAGATTTTGACTAAGGTATTAATATGTAGGCAGTGTGAGAACACAGTGAAGGCTGGTGTAAGAATGTCAGTAAAGGTCAATACTTTATGGTAAAGGAAGGCAGAAAAGATTTCATAGTAATAAATCCTGAGCTAGCCTACCACTGAGTTCAACCACTACATTCCTCATTTCATTACATCTTCAGTGAGGGAAATGCTATATTTCCTGGTACCTTCCCAATTCTCTCCAGGATTTCCCCAAGCCTTGCCCACTACAGAAACATCCCGCTTTCTAGAAATCTCCTGCTGTGCTCTCTGTGATTGAGCCAGCACTGGTTCATTACTAACATCTCATGACGAGATCTGCTCACCTACATTCTTTTTCATGGGGCTGTTCCTGAGCCTATGCTTGACGCATACAGCATTGGACTCTTGGACAATTCAGTGGCTTAGAACTGTGACTATGGGGCTGCTGCTCCCTGGGCAAATGTTGTCTCTCTGAATCTACCTGGTCTCACTCTTATATATGGCCATTCAGACGTGTAAGACCCAGGATGCTGATTACAGGTATACAAAGCCAGGTGCAACTTACCTGGAGAAATGGGAACTCCTTTGCTCCATAGATACCGTTGGCAGCCTTCAGGGCATAAGCATCATGGGATTTGTTTAGTTGAGTCATAAACTTTTGAAATTGGTGATGGACATTTTCTGATGTTTCATCCTTCAATGTAAAAAATGGGTGTACATTGAATCACTCTGCTAATGTAAGTACTAAATTCAAAACAAAGAGCCAAACATCTGTAATCTCAAAGACAACTTTTTGAATATTCTCTGATAACTGTTGTATTTTATCTTAAATATTCCCAATTTACATTCAACTTCTTCCAGAAATGCCCTTCTTCTTCTTGTTCTTCTTCTTGTTCTTGTTGTTATTTTTCTTGCTCTTGTTCTTGTTCTTCTTCTTCTTCTTCTTTCTCCTTCTCCTCCTCCTCCTCCTCCTCTTCCTCCTCTTCCTCTTCTTCTTCTTCAAAAAAAAATTTCAATCTGCTACTTTTGAACTAAATATGCAGTGCTTTCAGGCTGTCTTTACTTAAGTTGTCTGATGCTTGAAATTCTCTGCATGTAAGATAGTATGTGCCCACTGTTCATTTGACAACTGGACTACATGTTAGTAATCTAAGACTGAGTGCAATCTAGATAAAAACAAATAGGTGCAGAGAATTTAATGGCCTCTTTAAAGAGATGCTGCGCTGCCAAATTATGAATCTAAATATTTTTGAATCAGGATAACTTTCTTTTCCAGCTAAGTGGTTAGCATGGTTAAGGTTCTAAACCCATACAGATGTGAAACAATCATTTTCCAAGATGTACTTGAATATGTGATTGTTAAATTAAGATAAATTGTAACATTATCGTGATAATGACAATTACTGTTATCTTACAATAACAATAGCTAACATTCATTACACTTTCTTATTTATTGCAGTTCAAAGATCTTTGTAAGTGTTTGCTTGTATATATGGAGTCATATTCCTTTTTAATTCCACTTTACTGGAACGCAGTCCCAGTGATTCAGGTCATTTGTGCTTTGTTCATGCTTTCTGTTTGTGAGGTGCAGAGCTAGAGCTGAAGCTAGGCCACCCTACTCTAAATCCAATGCTGACCTTCTGTGGGTAAAACAAAATCATAAACATACTGACTACAAGAAAAAAATGTCGTGCTACTCCGTGTTTTTACCTCTCTTGTTTGGAAATTCCCTTACAGATTGATTTTTTTAAGTTGTGAAATGTCCATTTAAAATTATAATGCTTCAAATTATAAACACAAATGTTCTCTTTAAATTATCATGTTAGAAATCTGCAGCTCCTTTAGGCATGAGGTGCCCTGGACTCACATGACAGGCTGGAGATTTTTCTGTTGTCTTCTTTGTGGCTCCATTGAATTGAAGAACCTGGAAGAGATAGCAAGCGGATCAAAACACTTCACTGAAAGTTTTGTCTAAGTCCAATGAAACAAAAAACATGGAAAAACAGATGAAAAAAAATGAAAAACTCCTCTAAACTTTAGTACAAGACTTTGTATGAAACACTAACAGTTGATCCACATGCTTATTTGCTTGTTGCCCAGGAAGCACCTCAGTTCACCCCCAGAGTTGACACAACCCATGGCTTTCGTCAGTGGTCTCCACAGTTTATGCTCCTCACTTCTAGCTGTTGGGCACATGAAGGCAATCATCCTCGCCTGGCACCCAAAGCCTGTCCCGGAAACGTCTGGATCATGTTTGGGAAGGGTGTGTCCCTCCCATAGTTCTGTGCTCATCACCATGGCAATGACCGATCAGCATCTTGTTCTCATCTCAGACCTCTGGCTTTATCATCATCTACGTGCACACTGACAGAGTGATGGAGAGACAAGTTCAAACTGGTCAACGAAATGAAGCTTACAGCTACCTTCTCAATTTGCTGTCTGGTGTTTCCTTTGGCTCCAAGCTGGAGCATTCCTAATGCTGTCATGATACTGATCGGGGAGTAGAAGATGTTGTCCTCTGTTTCCCTGAGCTGCCGGTACAGCTCCAGTGTGAATTTCACAGTTGCCTCAGCAAGCGAATGCATGGTGATCGTAAGGTCCTAGAGCAGCATAAAGTCAGCACAAAGTTCAGAATGACTCACTAAATAGACCTTCACTCTGTAATGAGCATTTCTTAAAGGAAACGACACATCTGCATTATAAGATTCTGGCAAATAAAATTATTATTATTTTTTTAGCCTTCCGCAATGTACATATGCTAATCTTCTAATCAGAATTTAAAACAGTGTCTTTAAGTCTTTTGCAAACGTCTTTCCTTCCTCACCAGCTGTGCTCAGTCTTGGCAGACAGGTTTTATAATGAATTCTAGGATAAGGATTTTTATGGCTAGCATCCAGTTAGCTGTCTAAAATCACATCTCAACTTTTCCTTTAAGATACTGTAGTTGCCAGATACAGTCCTTGCATGTTCGAGAGAATACATATGTTCACTTGAAAATAAGTAAGATATAGATGTTTACTTTGAAATAATTATTTTTAAATAAATAACAAATTAAGAGAAGGAGGCATTTAACTTTTCCTTAGCAGATCAAGAGAATTAAAACCAGGCAAAATATCACATACACATGAGATGAAACACATCATTGTTATCAAATTACCTCAAAGGTAATTTATATTGTTTAGCAATAGTGGCTGGAAAGCACTTACTTGTGTTTCTGAAGGAAGAAGTGGGCCGGAAGGATGCGTCTGTGTGGCTGATCCTGAGATCTGAATATATAGCCCGTCTTTTTGCCACCACTGCCTGTCATTTCAGTCGTACTTCAAGTAAATCAACTTCAGATGTCGTAACCGGGTTAGCTTTTCAAGCATGCACATTTGTGAGAAAAGACTGGCTTAATATCTTCCCACTCTATTTCCCTTCTCCACAGGACATACTCTGAATAGAATTTTAACTGTTGTTAATCACTGACTCATCAGAATTGCACATAGGTACTTTTTTAGTGGCAATGACATTACTTTAAAACTTCACCCTTGCTGTGTTCCTGACCACTCTGTTTTTCTGTGTGACACCCTCTTCAATTAGTCCATTTACTACCTTTATTTTAGGTTGCTGAATTGCCTTTAGGGCACACTTTGAATGCCAGATAGTTAAAAAACTTAGCTACCTTTTCTTCATGAAAGATTCATTATTCCTGTTAATTTCTTGAGTAATTATTTTGTGCAAAAAGGAAAGTAATTCTAATTCTACTCTGATGAAATGCTGAAGATTCTAGAGAACGGGGTTTTTAGTCTTTTTAAATCTGGGATACTCTGTCTTGCTGCAGTCACTTTCTAGTCCTCCTAAAGCCACTCCGGACTTTTCTATTGCTTTAAGAATGTGATAAAATTATTTATCTTCTTTTCTTTCTCTGTAGCTTTGGAGCCTGTCCTGGAACTAGCTGGTCTTGAACTCACAAAGATCTGCCTGCCTCTGCTTCCCATGTGCTGGGATTAAAGGCTTGTGCCACCACTTCCCGGCTTATTTATCTTCTTGTACTGACATTTCAGTAACTGGAAGAGCAGTTGAAACAAATGAGTCCATTTGAATGGCATTTTCCTAAAGGTTTATGTTAAAAACAAACAGCAGAGTGAGTGCTGTCTGCCGAAGCAAGTTACCTTGAGTTGTCCAGAGATGCAACCTCTCCTTTTCACTTCATTGATAAGACACCGATTTAGCCTCATGAATGTCCACATCAAAAGCATGCGTGGAATAGTGGAAGACACTGAAGTGTTTTACTAAGTTATTTATGTGAGATGCCAATTTTCATTTGATAGTATAGATTTTTAAATCTACACAGTTTAATATGTTGTTTTTCAACGTTCACTTGATTGTATGAATTTTTAAATTTCTCTCTTAAATTCTTTGCCAATCTATTAATTGTTCAAAAATGTTTTATTCAACATCCATATGTTTATGTCTTTTCTATCTTTTTCTTGCTATTTATTTGCAGTTTTATTCAACCATTATTCAACAGAATATAAAAAGTTATTTTAATATGCTTGCATTATGAACACTGACTTTATGACTTCTTTTGGAGGAACTCAATGGGTGCACAGGATATGTGCATCCTGTAGCGATTTCTGCAGATATCTGTTAAATTTCATGAAGCAGTTCCAAGGTCAACAGAAGAAATAACAAAGAGCTGAGTTAAAATTAGTGCAATGGAAACTGAAAGAACAATAAAAAGGATCAATAAGACAAAGACTTGGTTCTTTGAAAAGACAAGCAAGTTTGACAAGCCCTTTGCTAAACTAGCCTAAGACAGACAGAAGACTCAATACAATTAAAGTGATCCCGCTGAAGTCCAGATGATCACTGGGAATGTTTGAAAAGCTTACTGTCTTAGAATTTCTATTTTGATGAAACACCATGACCATCAGCAATGTCGGGCGGAGGGTTTATTTCACTTCCACGTCCATGTCACAGTCATCATCAAAAGGAGTAATGGCCTGGATGCCAACGAGGCAGGGGCTGATGCAGCGGCTGTGGTGGAGTGCTGATTACTGCCTTGCTTTTATGCTGGGGCTGCTCTACTTCACAGCTTCGGCTCTTTGGGATCATGAGCCTATCTTACTGACACTTCCAGGTTGCTGGGATCTTCTGCTGCTATTGGATTTCACTTTTACCAGTAGCCTCTCCTGGGAGCTCTTCATGTACTCTGATTCTTACACATGGTGCTGAGCCTCAACTTCTCTTCATGACCCCTTCAGTCATGGCTTTCTTCTACAACCGAGGCTGTGCCTTCACCCGTGGCCTTTCCCAGTGCCGAGTCCCAGCTGCTCTCTACACGCCTTCATGCCTTTAAAACCAGCACCTGCTGAGTGATGCTTACATATTACTATGTCTGGCTGCAAGCAGAAAATACATCATTGTCTTCATCTTGGACTGTAGTTAATGTGGGCTGACCCTAAGGAAAAATACCCAAATTTATGATCCTTCGTGGTCCTGGTAGCTTAATCACAGTTAATTCTTCAGCCACAACTGAGCATACACCACAGACTTTTAATAAAAAGTATCACCCAAGTAGCTCTAGTAGAGTCTTTTGGGGACTTTTAAACTTCCCCTTGAAACCTCACTTACCAGACCCCATCTCTCAGCATTATCATCTAAGTTCTTATTAGCTGATTAAGCTCTGAACACTCAATGATTTTCCAACCCAAGTTCCAAAGTCCTTCAACACTCACATTCCAATACACCGGAAAATTTGGAAGAAATGGGCAAAACAACAACAACAACAACACACATACACACACACACACACACACACACACACAGAGAGAGAGAGAGAGAGAGAGGACTTACTGAAATTGAACAAGAAGTTTTAAACAACTACCTAAATAGATCAATTCTACACAATGAGATTGGAACAGCAATGTAGAGTTTCTCAACAAGGAAAATCTTGGGACTTAATGGACTCCCTGATGAACAGTATGTATGTATGTATATGTATGTATGTATATATATATATATATAATTAGCATAAAATAATCTCTGCTATTCCAGAAAATAGGAATGTTCCAGGGGCTGAAGAGATGGCTCAGTGGTTAAGAATGCTGGCTACTCTTCCAGAGGACCCGGATTTGATTCCCTTCTCTCACATGGCAGCTCACAACCATCTGTACCTTCCTTCTATGGGAATCTGAAACCCTATTCTGAATTCTATGAGTACTGGGAAAACAGTCAAAAGATCCATACACATAAAATAGAAGTAAAATAAAATAAAAAATAGAGAATATTTCAAACTCACTGTATGAAGCCAGTATTAATTACCCTGATATAAAGACTGGGTAAGGACAACACACACACACACACACACACACACACACACACACACACACACACACACGGTGCAGAAGAAGAGTCTCACAATAAAAAAGTATACTGCATATTCCATGTAATAACTGTCAAAATTTCAACAATAGTATTCAAAGAATAGAAAAAAAAATCAATCCTAAGATTCAAATGGAAGTATAAAAGACTCCATAAAAAAGAAATCATGAGCAAAAACCACATCAGAGAGAGGGCTGATCTCCAAAATATACAAAGAACTCAAGAA
>JAQHUG010000303.1:942812-981297 GCA_028555095.1 Dicrostonyx torquatus | reverse complement strand
ATCAGGGAAATGCAAATCAAAACGACTTTGAGATGGTAATCTTACACCTGTCAGAATGGCTAAAATCAGAAACACCAAGGATAATCTATGCTGGAGAGGATGTGGAGTAAGGGGAACACTCCTCCATTGCTGGTGGGAATGCAAACTTGTGCAACCACTTTGGAAATCTGTGTGGCGGTTTCTCAGGATACTGAGACTCAACCTACCTCAGGATCCAGCAATATCACTCTTGGGAAGATACCCAAGACATGCTCAATTGTTTTTCATTTGTCAAAGTCACAGCCTATACAGCTCCTCAATAGAAACTAGCTGTGTGACATTTCCTTGTTCTATTTTTTGAAATTTTGCAGTGTCTGCTTTATCATGGGCAGGGACAACATCATATCTTGTTTTTGCCTGTATTTTTTCCCACTAAGCTAACCTCTATCATAATCAGTTACTATATTTATTAAAGACCCTCAGCCATCAAAATTCTGTTTAAACTCATACTATTATTGCATAAAATCATGGTTTCAGTTAAACAGTACAGCTTAGAAGGAAGTCATCTTATTAATAATCCACAGGTAAAAATGCCCAGTAGAATGGGATGCGTCCAAGAGATACTCTGATTACATTAAGGTCAGTGGGCTTCCGCCCTTACCCATTCACACGGTGCCACACACCAGAGAGAAGGCCAGTGGCAAACATGTAAAGCAGAGCAGCAGCAAGAGGCATCCTGGAGCCAGTGCCCCTGGGGCCTTGCCTATCTGAGGTTCACCCATTACTGCTCTGCATGCTGATGGTGATCCCTGGAGTCTGAGGTTCACCCATTACTGCTCTGCATGCTGATGGTGATCCCTGGAGTCGTTTGCTACCTGCTGATCCTCTGACATGGCCACTGGCAACTCTTCGTGTAAGACTGGCTGGTAGGCAGTTCTGCGAGGGGTATTTTCTGAATTGATGATTTATGCTGGAGGACCAAACCCACTGTGGCCACAGGGTACCACCTGTGCAGGTAGTCCTGTGCTGGACAAGCCACTGGGATCAAGCCAGTAAGCAGAGTTCCTGCATGGACTCCAGGATTCTGCCTTCGGCTCTTGCCCTGACTTCCCTTCATGACTGTAAGCCGTAAGATGAAAGAAATACTTTCCTACTCAAATGGCCTTTGTTCGTGGTATTTATTACAGCAACAGAAAGGAAATAATACAGTGCCAATAATTGGTTCTATAAAGATAATAAGTAAAATGAGAAAGATTTCATTCTCATATTGTTCAGCCATTTCTTTGGCAATATATACCAAAAATAACCAAGATATAAAAGAGAAATAAGTAACTTGAGCGATGAAGACATCAAATGTGTTTAGGTTTAACAGAAAAGCATCAGGCTTGTTTCTCTGTGAAAGTGTGGGAAACTGGAACTACTGTCTAAACATAACCACACAACCTTGGTGCTCTGCACTGTTTAGCCTCCAAGAGCAAGCTCTAATTATTTTGAGAGTCTTTGTTCTTTAATAGACTGAGTAAACACGAACTGAAAGAGCTGTCATTTCATTCACTGTGCTATGTAGACAGAAGAGGAAATTCTAGTGTGTCCCATCCATGTGAGACACTAAGGTGGAACACAGAGACATTTTCTGGTATTACACCGGGACAGGACAGAATTGATAGCTTGTAGACTTGGACTTCATTAGTAGCTTAATATTTCATTTCCTGCTGGGTCCAGGCTGAGACTGTAAGGGCTGGGAATTTGTTCACTCAGTGGCCTTTGTTCCTTGGATCTTAGGAGTGAAATGAGCAGCGAGCTGAAATGTGATTACAGAATGTATTTGAAAGGAGAGGAAAATACATTTGAGTAGCAGTTCTCAGTAAGTCCCGGAGTGCAGACAGCTTCGGTCTCAGTGAGGGGTTATAGCTAGAGCAAGAGAGGGATTCTAGGAAAACTGTTTTCATTTGCCACCGAGAAACAACAATAACAACAACAAAACAAAACATGAGGTCAGAGGAATTTTTCCCAAGACGTCCCAGAAAATGAGACTAGTGTCTTCTGTCATTGCATTCTGGAAGACACACTCCTACTCTTCAGAACCTTCAGGGACCTGATGTCTGAGGGTTCATCTTCTCTTTCTTTTGGGGCTCCTGGATTCTCTTAGTCTGTGTTTGTCCCTCTCCTCTCCATATGTCATTCACCCTTCACCCTTTTCCTCGGATCCACCCACATACTGATTTTATTGCTTTCTATTCTTTCTCTGGGGTTGATTAGAAATGTTTTGTTTTCTCACTACTATTAACTCAGATACTCTGTTCTGTAACTACTTTTTATTTTTTACATGGACTTGTTAAATGTTTTATAGTTATCTTTCTAAATGGCAGCATGTGTGATTTTATATGATCTCCCAAAGGATCTTGTCTTCTCCCTGCGTCAAACTTTTCTGCCCTCCCTCTGTCTGTCCTTCTCTCAGATTTTCTCTCAAGATTATACACCAGCCTCAAATAATAGAAACACTGTATTCACCATTTACTCTGTTGAGTGTTCCTTATGTCATAGATTAAGCCTTTGAGATGCTCAGCTCTACTTCTCTATCCCACTCATAGAAACATTAGGGAGCACAACCTTTAAGGGGCATGGGGGAGAGCATGGCTCGGGATAGTGTGGAGAGGTGGTGATCCTCCTGACAAATTTCCTAGGCTGACAAATGTAGGGAGGAGCTCCCCCTAGTGTAACCCGAGTTGTCTAAAATGGAGGGCTTTTGGTCATCAGGAAAGGGATGGAATGTGGCTGCACAGAAGCTTCAGATAGCTCATTTGGGAACCCTGTGCATTCCACTTGATTACAGGTCCAACCTCCTGCTGCTGGGGCCAGATATCGGCAACAAGGAATGACACTTCCGGAGATGGACACTGTCTGTAGGCTACACAAGCAGTGTTTGCTATCGCAGTGTGCTTTCCTTGAGTAGCAGTCACTGGACCCCTGAGGAAGAAGTTTTTACTACAGTTAATACAGTCAGTGTGCTGGAAACCTGAATTATAAGTCTGAAAACTCAAAATGTTCTGTGATTAGTAAGTAATGAGGGTTTTTCTATTGCTATCTTTGTTTATTTTTTTTTAATACCGGCATCTAGAACCCTCTGGAACCTCCACACAGGAGGATCTGCAGAACTTGCATGTGGTAAGGTCAAGATGGTCTATCTGAACCCAGCTCACAAGTACCTGTGGGGTCACTACAAAGATCTCTGGTCTCGCTTACTTCCACTTCCCTCCTCTTTCCTTCCTTTATTCCTTCCTGGATCACACCGCAAAGTCTGAAAGACTATGAGTAAAACTAAATTTATTTTTTCAAGTTCTTTTTTCCCCCACAGTGTTTTTTTTTTAAATTGGATCCCCTGAAACCTTAGAGGAACTCTGAAGTGCAGGCTGCAACTGCCTTAAGAAGACACCAAGAAAGCATACAAGAGAGTCGACTAAGAGAGTGGGTCAAGACAGACCTCAGCAGTTCCAAGAGACACAGATAGCCACAGTACAGAACAGGCCAATAACAGCTCCCAAAGACACAGACAACAACTGCAAGGATTGGACCAAGAGGCAAAGACATTGCCGGTACCAAATGAAAAAAGGGATGGGTAGGCACCAAAGCAAGAACTTATTCAACAACCTGAAAAGCAACATGGTAAAAGCAGAACCTAGTGGTCATACAACAAGAAGAAATGATCATCCTAACCCAGAAGAAGCAGAATAAAGAAGATTTTAAATGTAACTTTATGTGGATGATAAGAAACTTTAAAGAGGAAATGTAAATTTTCCTTAAAGAAATGGAGAAAAAGATAAACAAAAAACAAGAAATCAATAAATTTTTTAGAGAAAACCAGGAAAACACAATCAAACAAGTGAAACAAACAGCTCAAACAGTTCAAGACTTGAAAACTGAAATAGAGACAATAAAGAATAGACAAACTGAGGGAATTCTGGAAATAGAAAATCTGGGTAAAGAAAGGGAAATACAGATGCAAGCATAACCAACAGAATATAAGAGATGGAAGAGAGAATATCAGGTTTAAGATACTATAGAGGAAATAGATTCATTGGTGAAAAAAGATGTTAAATCAAATAAATTCTTAGCAGAAAACAGCCAGAGAATCTGGGATACCATGAAAACACAAAATCTAAGAATAATAGGGATAGAAGAAAGAGAAGAACTCCAACTCAGGCTCAGAACATATATTCAATAAAATTATAGGAGAAAATAATCCCAACCCAAAGAAGGATATTCCTATGAAGGTAGAAGAAGCTTACAGAACACAGAATAGACTAGACCAAAAAAGTCTCTTTGTCATATAATAATCAAAATGCAAAGCATACAGAATAAAGAAAGAATATTAAGAGCTGCAAAGTAAAAAGGCCAAGTAATATATAAAGGCAGACCTATCATAATTACACTGGATTTCTCAATGGAAACAATGAAAGTCAGAAGGTCCTGGACAGATGTGCTGCAGACACTAAGAGACCAAGGATGCAAGCCAGACTACTATACCCAGCAAAGTTTTCAATCACCATAGATGAAGGAAGCAAGGTTTTCCATGACAAAACCAGATTTAAAAAATGTGTATCCACGAATTCAGTCATACAGAAAGTACTAGACAAAAAGTCCAACTTAAGGAAGTTAACTACATCCACAAAAACACAGGCAACAGATAACCTACCACCAGCAGACCACAAAGAAGGGGAACACACAAACACTACCAGTGAAAAATAAAGGAATTAACAATCACTGGTAATTAATATCTCTTAATATCAATGAACTCAATTCACCTATGAAAAACACAGGTTAAGAGAGTGGATACAAAACAGGATCCATCCTTTTGCAGTATAAAAGAAACATACCTCAATCTCAAAGACAGACGTTACCTCAGAGTAAAGGGTTAGGAAAAGATTTTCCAATCAAATAGATCTAAGAAACAAGCAGGTGTAGCTATCCTAATATCTAACAAAAGAGACTTCAAACTAAAATCAATCAGAAGAGATGGAGAAGGGCACTTTATACTCATCACAGGAACAGTCCATCAAGATGAAGTCTCAATCGTGAATATTTATCCCACAAATACAAGAGCACCCATATATGTAAAAATACATATAATATATTATATAATAAATTAGTGATAAATTGTGTATCAAACCCTACACACTAATAGTAAGAGACTTCAACACCCACTGTCCACAATGGACAGGTCAATCAGATAGAAACTTAACAGAGAAACAAGAGAACTTACAGATGTCATGTCTCAAATAGACTTAACAGACATCTATAGAACATTCCACACAAACACAAAAGAATATACCTTCTTCTCAACCCCTCATAAAACCTTCTCTAAAAGTGACCACGTGCTCAGTGACAAAGCAAACCTCAACAGATACAAAAGTTGAAATAACCCCCTGTATCTTATGAGATCACCATGGTTTAAAGTTAGAATTCAACAACGACACTAAATTCAGAAAGCCTACAAACTCATGGAAATTGAACAGTGCTCAATTGAACCACTCCTGGGTCAAGGAAGAAATAAAGAAAGGAATTAAAGACTTCCTAGAATTCAACAAAAATGAAGGCACAACGTACCCAAACCTATGGGACACCATGGAAGCAGTGCTAAGAGGAAAGTTCATAACAATAAGTGCTGACATAAAGAAAGTGGAGAAATCTCACACTAGTGACTTAACAACACACCTGAAAGCTCTAGAACAAAAAGAAGCAGACTCACCCAGGAGGAGTAGATGACAGGAAATAATCAAACTGAGGGCTGAAATCAATAAAACAGAAACAAAGAAAACAAGACAAAGAATCAAAAAACAAAGAGCTGGTTCTTTGAGAAAATCAACAAGTTAGACAAACCCTTATCCAAACAAATCAAAAAGGAGAGAGACAACACCCATATTAACCAAATAAGGGATGAACAGAGAGGTGTAACAACAGACACTGAGTAGATCTACAGAATCATTAGGTCATACTACAAAAATCTGTACTCCACAAAATTGGAAAATATAAAAGAAATGGATAATTTTCTGGATAGATACCACATACCAAAATTAAATCAAGGACAGGAGAACAATTCCAATAGATCTATAATCTGCAAGGAAATAGGAGCAGTCATCAAAAGCTTCCCAACCAAAAATAGCCCAGGGTCAGATGGTTTCAGTGCAAAATTCTACCAAAACTTCAAAGAAGAGCTAACACCAATACTCCTCAAAGTGTTCCACATAATAGAAACAGAAGAAATATTGCCAAACTCTTTATGAGGCTACAATTACCCTGATACCACAACCACACAAATACTCAACCATGAAAGAGAATTACAGATCAATCTCTCTCATAAACATAGTTGCAAAAATACTCAACAAGGGGTTGGAGAGATGGCTCAGTGGTTAAGAGCACTGCCTGCTCTTCTAAAGGTCCTGAGTTCAATTCCCAGCAACCACATGCTCACAACCATCTGTAATGAGATCTGGTGTCCTCTTCTGGCCTGAAGGCATGCTTGCAGGCAGAATACTGTACACACAGTATTAAATAAATCTTTAAAAATAAAAAAATAAGTAAACATATAAATAAATGGAGAAACGTGAATTGTATTTATAAAATACTCAACAAAATACTGGCAAACAAAATCCAAAAACACATTAAAAAAAACCATCCACCATGATCAAATTGACTTCATTCAAGAGATGCAGGGATGGTTCAACATATAAAAATCTATCAGTGTATTCCATTATATAAATAACTCAAAAGAAGAAAAAACATATGATCATATCATTAGATGCTGAAAAAGCATTTGACAAAATCCAGCAGCCTTTCATGGCAGAAATTAGGGATATAAGGAATGCATCTAAACATAATAAAAGCAATATACAACAAACTTGTATATTGAAATTCAACCACTATTGAAGTAAATGGACAGAAACTCAAAGTGAGTCTACTAAAATCAGGAATAAGACAAGCCTCTCCACTTTCTCCATATCTATTCAATAAGACAACAAAAGGATATCAAGGAGATACAAATTGGAAAGGAAGAAGTCAAACTCACTATTTGCAGACGAAAAGATTGTATACATAAGTTACCACAAAAACTCTATCAGGAAACTCCTACATCTGATAAATACCTTCAGTAATGTAGCAGGATATAAGATCAACTCAAAAAAAATCAGTAGCCCTCTTATATACAAATGATAAAGAAGCAGAGAAAGAAATAAGAGAAACATTACCATTTACAATTGCCACAAATAACATAAAATATCTTGGGGTAACACTAATCAAAGTGAAAGACTTGTTCGACAAGAACTTTAAGTCTTTGAAAAAAGGAAATTGAAGAAGATACCAGAAAATGGAAAGATCTCTTATGCTCTTCGATATGTAGGATCAACATCATAAAAATGGAATCCTACCAAAAGCATTATGTAAATTCCATGCAATCCCCATCAAAATCCCAAGAAAATTCTTCACAGGTCTTGAGAAAACAAAATCTACTTTATAGGGAAAAACAAAAATCCAGTATTGACAAAACAATCCTGTACAATAAAGGAACTTCAGAAGGCATCACACTCCCTGACATCATGCTCTATCATAGAACTACAGTAGTGAAAACAGCTTGGTTTTGGCATAAAAACAGACAGGAGGACCAATGGAACCAAATTGAAGACTGGGATATTAATCCACACACCTATGAACACCTGATCTTTGACAAAGAAACTAAAAGTACACAATGGAAGAAAAGGAAGCATCTTTAACAAATGGTTCTGGCATAATTGGATGTCAACTTGTAGAAGAATGAAAATAGATCCACGTCTAACCCCATGCACAAAACTCAGGCCCAAATGGATAAAAAACCTCAATAGAAATCCACCACACTAAACCTGATTGAAAAGAAAGTGGGAAATAGCCTTCAATGCATGGGCACAGAAGACAACTTCCTAAATATAACACTAGTAGCACAGACACTGAGAGCAACAGTCAATAAATGGGACCTCCAGATGACAAGCTTCCATAAAGGAAAAGACACAGTCAATAAGACAAAAATGCAACCTACTGAATGGGAAAAGAACTTCACCAACCCCACATCACACAGAGGACTGATCTTCAAAATATATAAAGAACTTAAGAAATTGGAATCAAAATTCCACATAATCCAATTAAAAAAATGGGGGTACAGATCCAAAGAGAGAATTCTCAACAGAAGAATCTCAAGTGGTCAGAAGACACTTAAGGAAATGTTCAACATCCTTAGCCATCAGGGAAATGCAAATCAAAATAACTCTGACTTACCAGAGTCTTACACCAGTCAGAATGGCTAAGATCAAAAACACCAATGAGCTTATGCTGGAGAGGATGCAGAGTATGGGAACACTCCTCCATTGAGGTGGGAATGCAAACATGTACAACCACTTTGGAAATCAATACGGCAGTTTCTCAGAAAATTGGAAATCAACCTACCTCAAGACCCAGAAATATCACTTTGAGCATATACCTAAAGTTTTCTCAAACAAGATAACAAGGACATGTGTTCAACTATGTTCATAGCAGCATTATTTGTAATAATCAAAGCCTGGAAACCACCTTGATGTCACTCAACTGAAGAACGGATCAAGAATATGTAATACATTTACACAATGGAGTTCTACTCAGTGGTAAAAAAAATAACATCTTGCAACTTACATACCAATGGATGGAACTAGAAACAACCATCCAGAGCAAAATAACCCAGACCCAGAAAGATGAACATGGTGTGTGCTCAGCCATAAGTGGACTCAGCTGTAAAGGAAAGGATAATGAGCCTATAGTCCATGACCCCAGGGAAGCTGTCATGTAGAAAGTGTCATATAGAATGTTCTTGTTGCCCTAACAGTATCTTAATGGTTTTCCATGTTTTTGTCTCTTCCCAGCATCCTCTCATTGCTTGGGCCCATGGACACTGTTTGTCTGTCAATGTCGCTATAGTTTGCTGAAGTGCATAGTCTTCTCAGATTGATTTCTACTTATCAATGTGCATTTAAACTTCTACTTCTTTGCATAGCTTGTGATGAATAGTCCATTGTGTGCAATGACTTTATTTACACACTCTAGGGAGCATTTTATCATTTTTGATTTGGGACAACTATAAAAATGATTTCTACAAATGCTGGTACAAGCATTTGTTGACTAAACTGTCAACTTGATTCGAAACCTGAGCATATGTTTGCCTGATTGTATGGTGACAGACACTAAAGGAAGTTTTGTTACCAGATTGCAAAAACTGTTTCCAAAGTGGGAATGGCATGGTGGACACCCTTCATTATGAAGAGAGAATGTCTTGGCTCCCCACCCTCAGCGGTGGTGGGTGGTACCCCTGCTTTGGATTTGTTCCATCACAGGGACTGTGATGTTGAGCATCTTTCATGTGCTTATTTGCCATTGTATGTCTCACTTTTCTTTTGCTCTGTCCAAAATTCAAGCATGCTATTGAATAAGATAAAAAAGAGTGCACACCCTGTCTTCTTCCTTAGTCTGGAGGAAATAAATTCTCAGTTTTCTCCCATGTAGTATAACATTAGCTACATGTTTGTCATACATAGGTTTTGTTATGTTAATGTATATTTTTATTATTCCTAGTTTATTATAGGTTGTTTTTTTAAAGATGAAAATGATTTACTTATTTTTTAAAGGTACTTTCAAAATGCCACACATGATAATCCACTATGCACAAGTCAATTAGGAAGCAATGTGAATCAGTGGTAGAAGAGCCAAAGATCCCTATGAGCCAAGGTGACCCCAGTTATTCCAAGGCCTCACTCATGGCTTTTCCAGCTCTGTGTGGGTTTTTAATCGCTAAGAGCTGCATGTGTAACGGGATAGCTAAGACCATTTACATTTAGGGTTATTTCTGAGTGACATTTGCTAATTATTAGTGAGATTATTGGTTCGTTCAAACGCAGCTTTCTCCTCTCTTATTTATCTCAGGGCTTTGCTAGTTCATTCAGCTGAATGTCTGTGTCTTTTCTAGTCACACATTGTTTATCTATTCCTCCCATGAAATCTATTCTTTCCCTGTTCGTTTGTATGTGACCTTTTTTCACCTTTTCTATGTAGGATTTCTTGTAATGTCTTCTGTGGTACTGGTTTAGTTTTCACACATAATGGTGTTTGGATCCTCTTTGAGATAATTGATTATTTTCTAAAATTAGACTTCTGAAATCTTTGGCATCACTACCAGTTCAGGATCTTTGGATTTAGTTACTGAGGAGTTGGAACTTTTGGAGTCAAACTTGCCTTTTATTCATATTTCTTATGTTTCTGTATTAAAATTAATAAACACATATGTTGAGATGAGAATCTCTTCCACACTTATTTAAAATTACAATCTCTTGAGAGCTCAATCCCAGTTTTGTTCAGAAGGAAAAAATAGGTTTCAGTAACAGCAAGAACAGCAGCAAACCCAGGGCTTCAGTGACAACAACAAACATGGCTTCAGTGACAACAGCAGCACCAACACCAACAAACCCAGGGCTTCAGTGACAACAACAGCAACAACAAACTGTGGCTTCACTTACAGTAACAGCATTGACAACCATGGCTTCAGTGACAGTAACTGCACCAACAAACCCAGGGCTCGTGCTGGAAGTGGGCTGGAGGCTGAGCCTGTCAAGCTTAGTTGGCTTTCTGGTCTGCCAACCTCCATGTTTTTTCTGAGGAGTCACTGATGGCCAGAGTAAGCATTCCTCTTTCGGGTTATGTCTGACATTCATCCTCTCCACAGGTGCCTCCTGGATCTGTTTGCCACTACCATGCTTTGGGAGATGGTCCCTGGGCCCCCTTAGCTGCAGTGGGAGATGGTCCCTGCCTCCCTTAGCTGCAGTGGGAGATGGTCCTTGGTCCCTCTTAGCTGCTGGTGAGATGGTCTCTGGCTCCCTTAGCTACAACTCCTTGCTTTCAGGTATCCAAAGTAGTTCAGTTTAGAAAAATATGACTCAAAATGAGGACAGAATGGTTTCCATTTTTAGTGTTGTCCTGGCACACAAAAATATCTGCTGACACACAAAATCTCTCAGTTGCCTGCTGAATTTAAGGTTTGGGAGAAGAGTGGGTTTGTCCTGTGTGAAAGATCGCCTGTGTTTACCTTCGGTGGTGGCCTTGCCTGCTCTCATCCTGCAGGGAGTTAACATGAGAAAGACAGTCTGTTTCCCACTTTTCTCGGTGTCACTTTTCGGTCTTGTCATGTTTTCCAGCTATCCTTTACCCATATTCTGATACCCACTGCTCTTTCTCTCTTTGAAATAAAGTTTGTCTCTTGCTACCCTGCTTCTGTAGAGCAGGATCCATTGATAGAGACCCGCAGGGGAACCTTTACAACAACCCCTTCACCCTGGCTGAACCAGAGCTCTATATTGTTTATAATGCAGTATCATTGCTCATAACTTATATTCTTCTTGATATTCAGTGTGTTGTACTTTTGTCATGAGTTCCCCAGCAGGCAGGGGACAGTGGGTCCCAAAGCAGCCAGTGGGTCCCAAAACAGCCAGTCCTAGCCAGTCCCAGGCAGGGTGGGCCCTCAAGACCATGCCAGCATGTCCCCATGTGGCTGGTTCCCAGCCATGGGGCACAGCGGGCAGGCAAGAGAGACAGATGCACTATGTAGAGTAAAGTTGAACATTTATTAGGTGGGTTATGGAGGGGGAAGGGAGAAAGGGTTATAAGGGAGAAGGAGAGAAGAGGAGAGAGAGAGAGAGAGAGAGAGAGAGAGAGAGAGAGAGAGAGAGGAGAGAAAGAGAGAAGAGAGGAAGAGAAAGATGGGAGAGAGAAGAGAGTGAACAGCTGCCTCTCTGAGAGAGGGGACAGGAAGAAAGAGAGAGGGTCTGAGGCTGCAGGCAGGAAGGGAGTGGGCATGGCTTGTCTCTTAAAGAGCCAGAACAATCATTACATTCCCAGCTCTTTTTTATAATAAAAAGTGGGGGATTAGGCACCACAGGTTGAAGGAATTGGGGCGGCGAATTCTCAAGACTGCTTCTGGCTTATTTGTGGGCATCATCTTTGTGAGGGGAACCCGAGAAGGCTGGGTATTGGCCACATACTGGCATAGCTGGTCTCTTTGCTCCTGTCAGGTTTTTGTGGTATGGAAATGTCTGGTGTCTCTTATTGGCAGAATAAAGAACAAACTTAACTTAAGGAAAAAAAAATTAGGACCAGGGAATTGAGGGGGATGTTTCTGACCTGTTTAAGGTGGATCCTTTAGTTTGGCTCTCTGGAACTCACAAGAATTCTTTGGGTTTGTGAAAACAGAAGTTTTAGACACATACATTGTATAAACAGTTGCATATTTATGTCAGAATAACTGTGACAGATACTTTTGCACAACGAAAAGTATTTTTAAGACTATGGAAAACAGCATGAGAGAGAAATTTGATTTGAAATTTATTTGGTGAGGTTGTTCTTTTAAACTGAAAAAAATCTCTCAGCTATCAGACTGCATCAGAGATCTTTGAGAAGATTTTTTTTTACTTGAGTTACTGATTAAAAAATGACAGAGAACTTACTTGGTTGGTACCTAGAGCTACTCCTCAGGGTCCTCCATGATTGCTGAAGGTCATATTTGCCTTTTGCTCTTTGGCACAGGGCCTACCAGGCTCCAGAAGATCCTGTGGGCTAAGAAATCTGTAGGAAGACAAGCCTGCCTTGACCTGAGCAGCTAGGCTGTCAATTACAGTGATTCTGTCCATATCAGGAGATCTTGAGCTTAGATGAAGGGCAGCTATGCCCAGGCCCAGTGGTGAAGCGAACTGTGGATGGATGTTGTTGTGTGTCCATTTGTCTTCTGTCTTCTTTGGAGGAAGTAGAGTGCTGCCAGAAGCCAACCTGTCTCTTTTTGTTATGAAAAACTTTTGTTAATAAATGCCATATTCCCCAGATCTCTGAGCAGTTGTTAACTACAGTTAGAATCTGCCTGGAGAGCTGGGTCTAAGCTTGACCACATTGGCTCTCAACTTAACAGGTAAGATTTACACTCGTAAAATGACAGAAAGAAGAAAAAACTGCTTGCAAGAGAAGGGTAATGGCAGAACTAACAATAGTAGAGAACAGCTTAATATATTTTGTAAAAAACTTAAAAGTACATACCAATTTAAAACATGAGACTTGCTGTTTTTGTAGTCTGAAATGAGATGTAATGAACAATTATAACATTAAGCATAGGGGCATGTAAGTTACATGTATGATCACACACACAGAGAGAGTGAACAGGGATTGGATGAAGTGGATGCTTTGGTGGGCCCTACCAAAGGCATGCCACTGCATAAAACACATGTGCAACAGAGTCAGCAAGAAGAACTTAGAGACAAAAACATAAGTAAACTGGGGGACAAGGCACGGTATACTTTGGAAAAGTTACAGTTTTTGAGATATAGGATTTTAAGCTAATAAGAGAGACCTAGAGGTGTGATCTGTCCTTTGGCTGAGCCACCCTTGTCACAAGTCACAGAGGGGAGCAAAAGGCTGGAACTAAAAAAACTGCACCATGCCATGGCTGAAATTGAAAAAAAGCTAGGGGATGGACATGGATGGCTGCTACCCACAGCAGAAATTGTGTAAATCCGCAAAATGGTGACACCTCAAGGCCTATTACTGGGATGTCTCACCCTATAGGCGGAGTGTAAATTAGCGTAACATTCGCAAGACTCATGTGGGGGCGTCCACCCAGGCCATGAGTGGGAAGGTAAGGCCTAGCTGGATCGAGTTGGTGACCGGAACCCTGAGAGGCCGGAGGCTGCTCCGAGCAGCCTCAGAAAAGTAAAAAGGAAAGAAAAAGAAATGAAATAAAAGAGAAAAGTCTGAGGGACCCTGGGCCCTCAGTTGTGGGTGGGTTGGCCCCGGCCATCCCAAGCACAAGTTTAGCTAAGAGAAGCAAACCACAGATGAATGCCAGTGAAGAGAAGAAACGTAGCCTTGAAGACTGTGGTTGGGGCAGTCCCCCCGTTTCTAGGAACATCAGAGGATTGCCAGGAGCTAAACCAGTCTATTCCTCAGGTTTAAAGAAGCGGTTAAGCTCACTGGAATGGGAACGCTCACCACTGGAGAGGCGTGGGTTGTTTTTGAGAAAATCCCCAGTTGCAATCCCGGTCCTATGAGTCTGAGGCAGATCCCGGCCCCATATCAGGGGCCTGGGGCTAGAGATTCCAGCCCTGGGAGAGGGGCCTGGGACGGGAAAAATCTCTTAAGTCTTAAGGCATAAAATGTTGTGCTTTTGCCATGGGTTCCCCAGCAAGCAGGGGACAGTGGGTCCCAAAGCAGCCAGTGGGTCCCAAAACAACCAGTCCCAGCCAGTCCTGGGCAGGGCAGGTGTCCAAGATGACGCCTGCATGTCTCCATGTGGCTGTCAGCCATGTGGTGGTGGTGGGCAGGCGAGAGACAGATGCATCATGTAAAGAGGAACATTTATTAGGTGGGTTATGGAGGAGGAAGGGAGAAGGGGTTATAAGGGAGAAGGGGAGAAGAGGAGAGAAAGAGAGAGAGAGAGAAGAGAGAGAGAGAAAGAGAGAGAGAAGAGAGAGAGAAGAGAGAGAGAAGAAAGAGAGGAAGAGAAAGAGAGGGGAGAGAGAGGAGAGTGAGCAGCTGCCTCTCTGAGAGAGGGGACAGGAAGAAAGAGAGAGGGTCTGAGTCTGCAGGCAGGAAGGGAGTGGACGTGGCTTGTCTCTTAAAGAGCCAGAACAATCTTTACATTCCCAGCTCTTTTATATCAACTCTTATCAAGGGCAAAGTATAGTGGTAGCATACAGTCTAAATCTCAGCATTGGGGATACAAATGAAGAAGGATTGTGAATTTTAAGCCAGCCTGAATTAGATTAACAGTGAAGAGTCTGTCTCAAAAAGAAAGAACTAAATCATTGTTCTTAAAATACCAATATTACCATAATCATGGTAGACATGTCTTTCCTGCCTTTAGCAAATATCCTGGAGAAACTGTTGTGTCACAGAGTAAGTGTATTTACTTTAAGGGAATCTAGCAGCTCTTTTTCCACAAGGGAACACTGTAGAAGGGTTATCCCAGATCCTTGTCATTCTGGTACAGTCAATCTTATTTCTTATTTTCTACTCTCTTCCCTTCCTTCTTTCCTTCCTTCCTTTCTCTCCCCCACTCCTGTCCTCTTTTGAGAGGGAATATCATGAAACAAACTGACATTGTTCTCTTGTATACTCACTATGTAGCTGAGGATGACCTTTGGCTCTTGATCCTCCTGTTTCTACCTCCTGAACGACAAGATTATGGACTTGTAACACCATGCCCTGGTTTATGAAATGCAGCAGAATGGACCCAGACTCTTGTGTAAGCTAGACAAGCATCTAGCAGCTGAGCCATGCCCTCAGCCAGTGGGCAGGTGTCTTATGTACTCATTCTAGTGGGTGCAATGGGATGTCTTTGAATTTTTAATTCATACAGACTAATGGTGTTGAGCACTTTGCTTGGTGCTTGACAGTCATTCATACACATGGTGCAAACATTCATTTATTTGTTATTTTAAAATTAAAATTGTTTATCTTTATTTTATGTGATGAGTGTTTTACTGCATGCATATGTGTGGACCACATGCACATCTAGAGGCCAGAAGAGGGCCTTGATTCCCCAGGAACTGGAATTAAGAGTGCTTGTGACTGGCCATGGATGCTGGGAATCGAACCTCTATCCTCCTCATCACTCAACCTTCTCTCCAGCTCCCTGTTTATTTACTTTTAACTTTTTAAGTCTCTGGACTTTTTCTGTATTCTGAATACAAATACCTTTCTAAATATATATTGTGAATACATATTTCTAAAAATATTCCAAATATCTTCCCAGACTGAAGATCATTTAGTTTCTTAATGACATATATACATGAGTTTTATGGAACATTTTTACAAGGCTTCTTCTTTCTTAGTTTGTTTTGATTTCTCTTGACTTTCCTGAGAAAGTTTTTCCAAGTGTATAGGTACAAGTAACAAAGTCTATGTATGAAGGACACACCCTTCTGCACTCAAGCACTCATTGTGGTTTAAAGGCTCTCTACTGCCTGGAAACACAGCAGTGACACTGCTGAAGATTTGTTCTTGAGTATGTCTTAGCAAACTATTTCCTGTTCTCTTAGCCCAGCTTTTATCAAGGGCTCATTTGACTGTATAGAAGATACTTTTCATAATTAGAAATATTTCTGGTTTTTATATGACATGGCTTCTTTGAAAAGAATTGTTCTGAAAAAAATTGAGAAAATTTTATTGTCAGTCTTCACACAGGACTCAGCAAAAAATTAATTTCTCCTTTAATAAAGTTGGTAAAAATCAAAAAGAATTGTTCTGTACATGGAAAGTAAGAGCAATGATAAATCTAAAGTTCCATCATAAAATGGTGAAATATTAAAAAGGTTTTAGTTGGATATCACATTCCATGATCTAGGAAGTCTGAAAGGTAAGGACTTGGCAAATCTAAGCAATCATACTTGTTATCACCCTACTGTCAGTGGGACATGTTTCAGCCTCTATTGCCATTGCTAGGTCCTAAGGGCTCCCTCAGTGGAGGGGCTGAGAAGGCATTGAGTCAAAGGCATAGACTCCAGGAGTCAGGCAGACTCATTTATTTAACAATGGGGTGAGCCTTATATACCATCCTCCCAGCACTGAGGCTGTGTTCTGATCTGTTGACATTGCATGGTCACCCTCCATTATTGGCTAGGCAAGATCAGGACCTCTGAGAGTGTCTGTTGCTAGTTCCACAGACAGACTCCAGGTTGGTTCATCTCTCAGTTTTGTAGGTCTTGTCATTTTACATATTGGAAGTCATTGAGGAAGCCTGTTGCATGCTACTTCTCTATGTATTCAGACTGTCATCCTAACCCTATACCCCCTTTCCTATCTTAACTTCATATCCACCCTCCTCATGATCAGCTTACTTTGACAAATGGTTATTGAATGTTTGCTAAAAGTCAGCTATTGTCAAAACCATGGTTCATGTCCAACAAGGAACTAACACTGCAAACATTCTTATATGCGGTGTTTAATATGTGTCTACAGTTCTCTAATTTGTCCTTGAGCTTAAGAAAGTGTGTGCCTCATTTGGTGTCAAGTTGGTTTCTCACCTTTCTCGTGTCTCTATACTACAAAAATATTTGGGTGACTTTTTCTCATCAGTTATCCCTTCTTTCCTATCACATTTGTTGAGACTGAGATGCCTGTTACTCTTAATTCTGAGTCTTCTTTTAAGAAATTTTATTAAGTGTAATTATTTATTTTATTTGCCCAAGAAGATGTCAAAGAAAGTTTCTAGAAAAAGTATATTATACTCAGGCAAATTTTAATTTCAGATAAACAATATATTTTGAAGTTACCAACAGTGTGTAATACTGGGGATACAGTTATGCAGTTAAAAGGCATCCTACATGGGGAGCCTTTTTGCTTCTCTTCTTCATATCATGTGAAGTTGTCATACTCTTCACCCTATTTTTAATGCTGTCAAGACTGGAGATGATGTCATGGGTCAGCAGCTCCAGGAATCTCGATTCTTCGGAAAGTCTGAGGAAGGAATAAAGTCGAGATGCTAACTAACAAAATTTCTTCAATTTCATGTCTTCTAGTATGTGTGTGCCTCAGCTTAACTTGATTTCCAGCCTCTGAAGAAGGGTGTCACCCAGTCCACTTCCTTTCAAAGCACATTCCCAAAGAGACTCTTGTGAAGTTCCCTTGTCCATGCTGTTTCTCTGGGAGTTCTTTCTGGAAAAGTCTCTCTGACAAGACTGTTGCTTACAAGTAGTACAAGCAGTTTCTGATCCAAAATAAGGGTTGTTCCGAAAAAGAAGTTAGAGGAAGACTAAAAATTCAGACACAAAGATAGCAAAACAGCATTACAGGTAATTATTGTGTAGATTGAATGTCAAATGTTAAGCACTTGCCACAGAATCATATGTTATGAACTAGTTAATGTGGTTGTGGTCATCTCAGTTTATGGTCATCTCATTTTCCATCCTGGGGAAGCTAAGAGCAAGAGGGAGGGATAAGGAGGTTCACTTCCTGTGGTACTTGGTTCCCTGTGAAAAGAGGGTAACTCCTCTCTAAAAACCACAGGAAGACTGTGTTGCACACCTTCATTGGACACTTCAGGTTTTGTCATCCTATGCATTGATGCAGCTGTGAAAGAGGCTATGAGTACTGTGCATGCCATAAACATCTTTGCTCATCACATTTGACAACGCCTCTCCTCATGCCTTGGTTTGAGCTCAGAAACTTGTCATGCACATGTGGCAATGCCCTGTAGCACTTTGGACCAATAAGGATTCAAGGCAATAGATGAATGCATCTTTTACTTTCTTCCTCTGTGTAGTCCTTTTTGTAATCATCCATAACAGTGGGCATGAACTTTTTGAATTATCAAAGACTGTAGTTTGTTTTGGATCATGTGTCTGAGCAGAAAGACATTGGAGGACAGGTGACCACTTTTGGTTATATGGTTAATTATATAAAACTATTTTTATGAGAATATTGAATAGAATTAGGACCATATTTTTACACTCAAGTTTTCTTGGTTTTACGTCTTATAGAATTATTTAATTTCAACTAAGGAAAGGCATATTGCATGATGAGAAAATTGTGGCCATAAACGACTTTCTTCTACCATAAATACAGATGAATCTGCCTTTATAGCTTCAAATGGATATTGTTACCACCTCCAGGAAACTGGGCTGTGTATGGCAGGCGTAAGACTGGCCCTTGGGAAGACCACAAGGGCTTCTCATATTTATGATTCTAGCTACAACTCCCCCTAAACATCATCATCATCTGTGATCTATAGTTTTATCTTCCACATCTGGATTATGACTCGGTTATGTATCTCAGCATCGCTGGTGGCTTTTGGCTGCAAGAGGGTCTGTGTGGCTTGTTGGTAGCAGTCATTGATATAGAATCCACAGGATAATTCCTACTCGTCTTTTTATGAGATAGGGTTTACTTGCTAGTATACTGCTGAACCTACATGTAAAATACATGATCCCTGAGAAAAAGCTCAAAGGACCTTGAAATAAATGTGTCTCCAGCCAGGAAGCATCTGTCACCACCAGAGTCTTTCTGATTGAATGGCTTTGCGTTATGTGTAATGACTCTGGCAACCTTTGGAAACCTGTGAACCCTGTTAATGGGATGTGTTCATGTTATTTCCTCCAGAACAATACTTAGTTTTCCTTCAGTGGAGCTAGACTTTTAGTACAACAGGATGAGAGCACATAAAGTGCTCCAGAAAGCATAGACCAATTTTAAGTCTTTCAAAGTCACTGTATGGCCTGCAAAAGGGCTTCCTTCTTGGGGTTGTACTTCCTGCCCAGCAGGTGAGGAGCTGAATCATAACACAGTGGAAAGGGAGGAGCAAAAAGTGAAGGCTTAAATTTCTTTTGGAAGGACACACTCCAGTCCAACCTGCCAAACTGTTCCCATCACCATCGGGAAGCAACAAAGGTAAAAAGAAACATTTCTGTACTTTTTGGGTAGAATTGTTGTCAGAGGGCAACAAATAAGAGTAAACTACGACACTTAGCAGGTCTGTAATGAGTGAGATGAAGCTTATTATTTAACCCAATTTAACTGGTCTTTGAATAAGGCTGTTAGCATATCTGAATATCACTGAAAATGCGCATCATAAAATCATAGATTCAGCTTACTAGATCTCATAAACCTAATTGATTTTATACAGAAATTATGCTTATATCTTCTTAGTATTAACCCTAAGCCTTTAAATAAGTATTATGTTTTTCTCTCTCTGCGATACATGTGGTGTGTGCGGATGGGAAGGTGTATGCATGCACATGTGTGTGTGTGTGTGAGAGAGAGAGAGAGAGAGAGCTTCCCTCTGTGTGTCTGTGTCTGCGTGTCTTTGTGGATGTATCTGAGTTTTTCTGTGTCTGTACTTTTCCCAGACAGTACCTTCTGTTGTAAGAAGCTGAGGCTTTGCCACATATGTGTTCTGAAAGAGCTGACTCTGTCTTCCCTCATAGGCCTATTTTTGCTACACGCCCCCTGCTGACATTTCCTGAATCCATCTTTTTAAAACTGAGAAAAGGCAAGAGGCTCAGGAATCTTTATTTGACTCCTTCTCTCTCATAGCTCACTTGACATGACACATTCCACTTTCCTGGCAGATGTGTGCAGAGATGTTCAAGAAAGCTTTCTATAATTCTCTTCTTTTCAAATTACACTTGATCGCCTTTTATGGGACTCCCAGCTTTCCCCCCTGAGTTGGGTTAGGTCATGTTGAGATCTAAACATGTTTTATAAGATTCACATGCTTTTAGACATTTGTGTAGTCTCCATGTAAACTGACTTGTTAGTTTTAATTAGTCTAGAAGTGGAAAAATATTTAGTGTTGTTTTTTCTAACATACATTGGTTCTGGGGTGAACATGAAGACATGACTGAGTTCATAAGTCTATGTTTCTTCCCTCAATGAATGATCATTCTAGAGACAAAGAACAGCATATTCACTAGACCCAAATCTGTAATTCATTCACACATTCTTCTGTATAAGCAAAGACAGTACTCAGATGTAGAGAAAATGCCAGTAGAGGCTACAGGCATAAAATTAGTTGAATGCAGTTTTAAAACTAGAACTGTTGTAAAAGAATCCTGCATATGGCTATCAAGGTATATTCTAGAAAAAGAACAGAGATTGCAGATATCCTGAATCCTGCATCATGAACCTGACAGACAATAAAGCTCACGACAATATCATAATTATGAATTTCCAATAACTTTTTAAAATATAAATTTAGTGTTTTTCTTCCTTGTCCTGTGAACTGCCAGATTCAACCGTGAGGTCAGGCAAGTGGTATTGTTTACTAACACCTGTCTGTTGATGCTAGCTGCCTATCTTCTTGATGTTATTTTATAACATGGTAGGAAGTGAGAGAAGCATGAGATTCAGGAGAGATGGAATCCAGTTCCAATTCTAACTGTGTGTGATTTCTCAAGCTCCTAATTCATCCTCTGCAAAACTGTAGAAGTACAACACAACCTTCAAAACTAAAGGTTCTGAGCCCTGCACATGCAGTACTTTGTGTGTGCAAGGACCTTGTGATCTAATAATTTACTTCTCAAGGGTGTCCTAGTGCAGGTGTGTAAACAGGGCATGTGAAAATGTTCCGCACAGTACCGCCTGTTATGCTGTGATGCAGAAGGCCATTCATGTGTCAGTCTCTGAGGGGGAAATAGGCTGACATCTCATGAGAACACAAAATTTGCCAGATAGGAGTGATGCACCTGGGGCAACATGGATGCATTTTAAGCATATAGTACTAAATGAAGAACCAATGACTTAACCAAAACTCATTTATGAAAGCCAAGAAGTATATGACACAACAAAATAGATATTTTACTAGAACAGATACAAAAGGGATAATCTCTAAAGAGATTAAAAGTATACTTTGAGAGTGGAGGGCAAAGAGAAGGAATTAGGCTTCAAGTGGGGAGTGAAGAAAAGAGTGGCCTGTGAAGACAAGAACAACTCGCTTCAAGAAGCTGGGGGTGTAACTCTTTGAGCTTTTCTACTTATGATTATACAGAAAGAAACAGAATTTTCAAAAGTGCACAACCTAGTAAGTGACTCTGCTGTGTATTCTAAAGTCTTTTAAAGGAGCCTCAGTAATTGCAGGTTTCAATGTCTGCTTTATAATAAAAACATGACCTACATTTTAAAAAATTACATTTACTTGTAAATCTAAAATTACATCCAGCAACTGTCTTAACTCACTATCTCCACCCTCCTCAAACAGAATATAGTGTGGAGAAAGGCCAGCTTGGATATACCTCATTATTGGGTGGACTTTTATTACTAAGATTACCAAAGAAATGTTTTCTAAGGACACTAATTATTACAGGTGTTATAGAGTGATGTATGAAGATTTAGTTGAAGGACAGCATCCTAGTGAAGATATAGATTGCAGGTTAGTGGAATGAGATGATTTTTTTTAATCAAAAGCTAAGACTTGTCCAGCTCAAGTTTGGCTCTAATGATTGTTCTGGATGGTCCAAGAGCACCCAGGCATATGAATAAGTTTAGAGCCACCAGTTTTAATTGTAGGAAGGTGTGATTATCACTGGCACTGGTAAATGCCTTGGCTCATTGTTTTGAAAGTCCCAAGTGACACATTTCCTTTTGCTTCTTTGTTGACTGACAATGGTTGAGCCACATGCTCTCCTCCCTCTTTCAGGTCTAAGGACCGTGTGCTCTTAGCTCTTTATGACAGTCGAAACACAAAGTATGAAGATTTGAAGGGAAGCATGGTATACATTCCTAAATCAGTGACACACAGGACACACCCCAGAGAATCCACCTCTACTGAGCTCAGTTCGAATGGGCATGGCCGAAAACATGCATTAGTAACTACAGAAAATGCCCAGAAGTAGTTAGCTGATTTGGTATTGTCCTAGGGACCATGTGTTTAGACTAGGATTCTAAAACCATGTGAAACCATCCATACTCAGGAGATTTGTGGTAAAAAAAAAAAGAAATATTTTCAGATCTGTGAGAGTCTAACTAAAATGCATAACTGCTTTAGAAAAGTGTGAGGAGATCTCTGCATCTGCTTCCATTGGTTGTTGGATGCAGGTTCTATGACAATTAACACAGTCATCAATCTGATTACAGAGGAAGGCCAGTTCGGGCTTCCTCTCCACTATGGCTTAGCGTCTTAGCTGGGTTCATCCTTGTAGATTCCTGGGAATTTCCTTAGTGCCAGGTTTCTTGCTAAGTCCTATAATGGCTCCCTCAATCAAGATATCTCTTTCCTTGCTCTCCCTCTCTGTCCTTCTTCCATCTTGACTATCCCATTCCCTCTTGCTCTCCTCTTCTCTCCCTTTTTCCCCCTTTTCTGCTTCCTCCTTTCCTTCCCCCCCCACCTCCATACTCCAATTTTTTCCAGGTGACCTTGTCTGTTTCCTCTTCCCAGGGGATCCATATATGTTTCTCTTAGGGTTCTCCTTGTTACTTAGTTTCTCTGGGGTCATGGATTATAGGCTTGTGATCCTTTGCTTTACATCTAATAATCAATGGACTGAGCTCCTAATGCCCAGTTGAAGAGAGGGAGGAATGATAGGATGAATAAAGGATCAAGACCATGATGGGAAAACTCCCTGAAACAGCTTAACTGAGCTAATGGGAGCCCACTGACTCTGGACTGACAGCAGGGGAGCCAGCATAGGACAAAACTAGATCCCCTGAATGTGGGTGACATTCTGTATGGCTGGGGCAGTCTGTGGGGCCACTGGCAGTGGGACCAGGAAATATTGGTCCCTACTGCTTGAACTGGCTTTTTTGGATCCCATTCTCTTTAGAGGGATACATTGCTCAGCCTAGATATAGTGGGAAGGGCCTTGATCCTGCCACAAAGCCATATGTTAGATTTTGTTGACTCCCCATGGGAAGCCTTATCCGCTCTGAGGAGTTGATGGGGATGGGGTGGGGGGAAGGTAAAGGGACTGGGAGGAGGGGAGGATTGGTATGTAAAATGAGAAAAAACTTTAAAAAAATAAATAAAAAGATGAATAGAAAAAAAGGGAACGTGTGAGTATTAGCATGTGTCCTTGTGGGTGTTAGGGGACAAGGGGTAATAAAAGTCCCTAAAGTAAATGGTGATGCTTTTAGCTGCAAGAAACAGAAACTTCAACTGAAACTTTCCCTTGAAGTAGCAATAAAAAGCTTTCATATGACATGGCAAGAAATCCCAAAGCAGGGTAGATCCAAGGCTGTGAGTCATCGAGGACTCAGGCTTCCCCAGCCTTCTGCTCTAGCACCCTGGGCTTCCTCTCTGAGTATTTATTTACCTGTGACCATGAAAATCTGCTTCATTGGCTACCACATGTAGAGAGCACAATTCTGAAACGAAGTAGATTCTCCTATGGGTGTCTTCTTAACCGTCAATGGAAAGTTTTCCTTAGCAAGGGTTCCAGAAGTTTCTGAGTCCTAAGCCACTCACTGTCATGGAATGTAGAATTGTCTTAATTGGTTTGGCAATTAGGAATTGCTTCTGGGGACCAGGAAGCCAAAAGCTTTCACTTAAGCACACACGGAGTCTGCTTGCAGTCAGTCCTCTTGCTGATTGGTGGGTAATCAACATTTACAAACATAGCTCTCTGGAGAGCAGGAGGGGAAGCATCCAGAAGAAGTTAGAAAAGATGTATAAGAAGGTCACGGAGATGGTAAACACTAACTGGATGACCCGGCAACGCCACTCCATGATGAGCCATCTCAGCAGGCCGTGTATGCTCCAAAGACACACCCTTATTGTCTCGATCCCTACTTCTCGTGGCTTTTGTCTTTCTATTTCATTTCCTTGTTATATAGACTTCTCTTTCAAGCATGTTAGTGTCTTTTCACTCTATTGCTTTTCTTACGAATATTCTTTTTATTTGCACTTTCCTGGAAGACTCTCCTATTCTTCAAGAAGCAGGAGGGGGCTGTTCCTCTCTGAGTAGATTTTGTGCATACCTGCATATTGCTATACGTACCAGATTAAAATCTCCCCTTCACTTCTTTCACAGATATTTGTTAAGGGGCTTCTATATGTCCATCAGTGAAAACAACAGGAAATCCATGATCTAATGGAGCCAGTATGCTAAGGAGTAGGTCAGATTAAAATTTTTCTTATGTAGTGAGTCAGGTGGTATGTTCTAGAAAGAGAAGTAAATTGAAGAAATCTGATGTGGGCATGTGGACTGAGTTTTCAAAGGGGACCACCCAGAAAAGACTTATTAATAGGGTGCCTTCCTGAAGAGAGAGGGAAATGAGCTGCCATGGTGAGCCATCTGAGCACTTGCAGAAAGGCTATCTCAGAGGAGAGATAAACAATGTAGAGACCCAAGATGAGCACACTTGGTGTTTTCAATGGATGGATGAGCTAGAGCGTCAGTGCAGTGCGGTGATGGTCAGGCCAGAGAGCCTTGCTTGTTTCGGCAAGATCTGGCTTCTTTATGAGGATGAGAAGGTTCTGATAATGCTGAGTCCAGAACACCAGGAGCATCTAGTGCTGAAGTGACATCACTCTTGCTTCTTGAGAAAACACCACAAAGGACAGAAAGAAAGAGAAGGCAGTCAGGAGAGGAAAGCATTTCAGTACAGCAGGGGAGGGATGATGGAAGCTTTGACCAAAGTGGTAAAACCAGAGAAGGTGACTTTGAGCATTTTTGAAAGTGTAGGAAGGAAAATATTTCACAGATTGAAGGCAAATCAGGAGAAAGTGGTAAAGAAGATCCTATAGGTTATTAGCGAGAAAAATAGGAAAGTGGAATCAAGGGTTACAGAAATGAAGAAAGCTGTGAGGGAGAAGGCGAGGTAGAAGAGCGAGGAACCAATCGTTTGCTT
The DNA here is from genome assembly GCA_028555095.1 of Dicrostonyx torquatus. Taxonomy (NCBI): domain Eukaryota; kingdom Metazoa; phylum Chordata; class Mammalia; order Rodentia; family Cricetidae; genus Dicrostonyx; species Dicrostonyx torquatus. The sequence continues at coordinate 955,959 of JAQHUG010000303.1, read as the reverse complement.
TATGTCCTGACATGTCTGAAGGACCCATTGGGCATCTAAGTGGATATGTTGAGTGTGTAGTCAGATATATGGGTCTAGAATTGAGGGGCAGCCTAAATTCAAGAGCCTGCTTTGGTTTTTGCTGTAACCATGTCTGGGGAAGCAAACATAAAGAAAGAGTTTCATTTGCCTCATAGTTTCGGAAAACTCAGTCTAACATGATGAAGAAATGGTAGAATAGGTCAAAGTAGAGAAGGAAGAAGAGAGGGAGAGAGTCAGAGAGATGGAGAGGGAGAGAGAAAATGAATAGCTCCAAGTTTATACAATTAGTGACCTAGTTTCTCAAGATAGGTCCTACCTAACATTTCCAGACTCTCCCGTGGGAATTCTACCAGCTTGAGACTGTTCAGTTCACGAGTCTGTGGGGGCACATTTTATAATCAAACTCTAACAAAGACCTTACAGTGTGTTGGCGATGTTTGAATATGACATGGCATGAGGTCACCTGCAGTGTGAGTGTAAAGGCAAGGAAGGTTCAGATCTGAATCCTGGAGACGTATGATGAACCGAAGCTAGCAATTCTGAAAGATCCTGCGTGGGAGACAGAGGGGTTCCCAGGTGGCAGGCAGTGGATTAGAAGAGAGGGACCCCCAGGAAGACAAAGCAATGAGCCCTGGGAAGAGTACTGTGTCCCAGTGCGGGGAACTGCTCTTGCTGATCGCTCTTCAGTTCAGTACTCTTGGTGCTCTAGTGAGGTTCCGGGACTGAACTTTCTTCCCCAGCACACTTTTCCCCTAAAGTTGCCCATACTCCAGCGTAATCTTTTCTTCTTTCCATACTCCAGCGTAATCTTTTCTTCTTTCAGGTGTTTCTTTTTGGTTCCTTCATTTTCGCTGATGGCATGGCTCTGTCTGGGTGGGGAGCTTTGGCTACCTTCCTAGATTTACTTCACATTCTTGCAAGATGGGGATAAAACTGTGGCAAGTGTCAGGTTGCTTGCGCACAGAACTGAGTGGAAAGGCGACACTCTGTCTTGTGAGGCTTATGAATGTGGGCAGTCTGGTGGAACAATAATCGTTTGAGTTTGTGGTACACAGATTCCAGGAAGGGGACGCCTGAAAGCACACAAGGACTGATCACTTCTTCTCTATTCCTAGGCATCGGTTGGCAAAAAATGAATCCTATCACCACAGCAAATGCTGAATTTTGCCTTGATGTGTTCAAAGAGCTCAGCAGTAGCAATGTGGGAGAAAACATCTTCTTCTCTCCACTCACTGTGTTCTATGCTCTAAGCATGCTCCTTCTGGGTGCCAGAGGCAAGAGTGCCGAGCAAATGGAAAAGGTAAGGGCTGGAGGACATCCCCAGAACCCAGAATTTTCATGTGCCCCTCTTGTCTAGCAAATTTTATTTAAAAAATACTATCTTGTGAAATGAAAAAGTATACTTAGATAAGTCAAATTTCTGAGAAAAACAAAAAGTTTTAAGTAATAGATTTAATGCAAGTCAATACAACATGTAACTTCTTTTATATCTAAGGCATTCTGCAGTAACTTTTATTTTGGTGATTTGAATATAATAGAGAATACATGTTTCGTGCTATTCTTTTCTTCTAAAAATTTTAAACTCCAAGTCCTCACAACATTTTAAATAAAATTTAAAAAGGAATTTATTACTAAGTTTCTTCAGGACTATTCTATTAGCAGACAGAGATTGTCAACTCCATTTTACAACCAGGAGAACAGAGGAATGGTGATCTGTCACATGACACAGGCCACCAGGGTCTTTCAAATCTATGTGTTTTTATTACTGAAAATGTCTAGAAGAATCTGTCTTGACAACTCTTCGGGTAGTTGCATGTTTTAGCTGTACCGGGAAGCTGCTTGTCCAGGGCTCCCTATAGGCAGTGCTCTACAGGAAGGCGAGAAAGGTAGGAAAGGACAGAGTGGCTGCAGCAATGGAGTTCAGCTCCTAGAACCTGACCGACCAAGTATGGGGCAAGGGTGCTTGTCCCGTTGGATCTCAGTCTTCCTAACAAAAAAGAGAGGTAAAATTAATTTTTAATGAAGTTGTTTGGAGGATTAAATAAGATGCCCAAAGATTTAACTCAGGATGTGAAACACAGCATTATCGGATGTTTTCAATCACTCGTGGTCTTGGTCGGAAATGGAAGAGAGATCTTTTGTGACCACTTGACTTCTTTTCTTTTTCTAGGTGCTCCACTATGACAACTTTTCAGAATTCCTAAAACCAAAGATGAAAGACTTTTCTGAGGTATGAGGATATCATTGCTGAGATATCAAGTACTCTGAGAAATCAATAAATCATAGTTCATGGCTTCTGGGAACCTAGTCTCCATGTCGGGATGCCTCACCCAACCTTCATGCAGTGGGAGGAGCTTGGTCCTGCCTCAACTTGATAGACCATGCTTTGTTGACTCCCATGGAAGGCTTGCCCCTTTAAAATGGAGGAGGAGTGGTGTGGGAGAAGGTGGAGGGAACAGGAAGAGAGGAGGGAGGGAAACTTTGGTTGGAATGTAAAATAAATGGAAAAAATTATATAAAAAAAGGAATCATAGTTCAGGCCTAGAGCAGTGGAGTCTTCTCTTGGGTCTGTGAGAAAGACAGCTCTGTCTGCAGTCCCCAGTCATCTTCCCAATAACCACTGCAGGGGACTGAGCTTAGCACACAGTAATGACAGCAGCAATGCCTCCCCATCCAAATTGTTAAACTAACCATTGTCATCTTCATGCAAACTTTTCTGTTCTGTGTTTTTGGCTGCTGTTGTGTCTGTCAGAGTCACACATGCATGTAGTTTTCTTAGTCCACTAAGAGCTACTGAGAGAGGGCTGCCTGATGTAGCACCATCCATGTCCTTTGACACAATGGTTCCTACTATTCTCAAAGGAGCAGTGACTCATTTACTTACAACTCTCACATGGTAGCATTTGTAATAGTGCTTGGGTATGTGGATAAATGTACACACACTCTCCCACACAAACACCCCCCCCCAAGATCTTTCTTTTAGGCCCACCAACCAGTCCCCAAATCGGGACACGGGGATTTAACATTACTTATGAATGCTCGACCTAGATTAGGCTCATTTCTTACTAGCTCTTATAACTTAACCTGTTTCTCTTTATCTACATTTTGCCTCAGGGCTTTTTACCTTTCTTTCTGTGTTCTACTCTGTGCCTGCTGACTAGCAGCTGTCTAGCTGGCCCCAGATGCCTCCCACTCTTTCTTCCTCCTTCTCTCCCCTTCTATTGTTCTTTTTGAGCATAGAGTTCTCATGGCTTGCCAGCCCCTCTCTCCTAGCCTAGCTATTGGTCATTCATTGTTTCTATTAGACATATTTATTAAATGGTCATTTATTAAACCATTCAGGTGCCTTAGGCAGGCAAAGTGAAACAAGCGCAGCCCATCTTTACATATAAATAAATGCACACATCCTTACATCAGTAGACAAATACAACCCACCTTTGCACAACTAAATTAATATTCCACAGCATAAGCAAACATAACACATCTTTACATAGTTAAATATTCTACAACACACACACAATCGAAACCTTCCCAGAAATCCTATCTATTAGGAGTCATTGTTTAGAAAATGTAGACATCACCACTTTGGTTGACGTCAGTGAATTCTTAATCCTAAGTCATATGTATCACATTTTCAAACTTAGCAGAATTGCTACTGCATAAAAACAAGCGACTGTATTAGATCTTATTAGTGAAGGTTGAAGAGTTTGTTTAAATAGTCATTTAGAAAACTGAGAAATTGGTTGGATGTGTTGGTTCATTTTTGTAATCTCAGCACTTAGGAGCCAGAGGCAGAAGGAGATTTGCTAAGTTCAATGCCAGACTGGTACACATGATGAATTCAAGTCAAGGCTACCTAGTAAGACCATGCCCACTAATTTGGAAGAAGGGGTCAACAAGAATCTAAACAAATACAGCATGAATGAATGTAACACACCTTTACATCATTAAGCAAATGCAGCATAACTTTACACCGTTAAAGTTATATTTCACAGCCTAAACACATGTAATACATCTTTCATGTCATTTAAGAGATAACAGTGGAATATGATCACACAATGCATAGATTATAAGTGACAAACTGTCATTATATATACACATATATATGTATATATATATGTGTATATATATATATGAAAGAATAAAAAGACCAAGCATTGAAATATAAATACAGAGGCAGTCACAAAACTGCATTAGAATCTCTTTGTCCATGAAAGCTTAAGGTTCTGATTTAAACTCTTAGGAGCAACAAGTAATACTGTTGAGTCTGTACACAATCTGCAGAGATCATTTTGCTAAAAGAAATCAAGTAAAATGCTTGAGCAGTTCATCTCTTTATGTTCACTGCTGTTTACTGGAAGGCAAAAATCTTGATCTGCAGACTTTTTTTTCATTATTTGTAACTCTTGAGTGGCAAGGAACCAATCACTTTTCTTTGTTCACCATTGCCAGTGCAGCCAAGGTGGAAGGATGTATTCTGAACTTGGAGCCCTACTATCCCAAATCAACCAACTGAATTCCCTCAGCGTTGCCAACAGAATCTATGGGACGAGGAAGATCACATTCCACAAGGCAAGCATGTCTGGGGCCTCTCAACTTCATAGTGTAAAGACGAGGGAGACTGGGAAGAACTCAAGGTGCTCTTTACAATGTTACTTTGAGCTTAGAGTTTATCAAAATTTAGTGTTTTGCAGTATCACATGAAAGCCCCTTTCTCTGCAAAATCCACGAGCCTGTGCAAAAACTAGGGTCAGAGATTAAACACAAAATGAAGTAATTTTTAAGAATTGCCCTTTATAGATGGGAAGAAAAGTGAGAGTCATTTCTCATCTTTACAAAGGCACTTGATGGTAGACTATCAAGAGGCAGTTACAACTGTACGAAATGAGGAGCTGAAAGATGTGAGTTTTCTTTCCATTTATACATATGACTTTTGTCTTTAAAATAAGAGGATTAGGTTTTTTTCTAGTTCCAAAACTGGAGATGGGTTTCAGCCCTTACCCGTGAACATTTTAGTGTGTAGCTTCATTCAATGTTTACTTAGTAATCCCCAGGGCAAGTCACTCTTGAATTCATCACAGGTTTTGTTTCATAAAATCATTTCATTGTGCTATGACAAAGACACAAATCTTCCCAATAATTCTTGTGACTACAAAGCAGATTCTGAAAATTTCAGTTGACAAATGTCAGAGATAATAAGATTTAGATCTGATCCTTATCTAAACTCAAGCCTTCTTCCTGCTATCACCAGCATGAAATACTGGTGTCCTTGGTTCATCTCCATCTGACCAAGATTACTGAAGCATTAAAAGGAAGCTTCAAATATTTGTTTGTCTTTCCAGTTTGGTTTCTTAAAGCTGTCTTAGGTGTCACACATCTCTGATAGAATCTTTGCATCTGAGGTGAGGGCAGCGCTTTGACACTATGGAGTCTTCCTTCTACTGTCACGGAAGCTCACAAAAATATATTATGTTGAGCGTCTGAGACGACGGAAGTCAAGGGATATTGCCTTTGAGCTGCTAACTTTCTTCCTCTTTGCCTCTACAGTGACAGAGACACACCATGGATAAATGTTAGTTTAGGGAGGTGGTTTCCAGTTGTTCCGGGGTAAGAGGTCATTTAGCCGCTATATAATTCACCTTTTAACGTTGAGGAGGAAAGCACAGGAACAGGCAAAAGAGCTATTCATATGAAATTCATCATTTTGACTTGAATGCACTGAGAAAGTCTATGGCATAATGAGAAAACATCCAAATGTTTTTGGTATTTTTCTTTCTTTCCTTTTTTTTTTCAAAAAATCTTTGGATATAAAGACAAGTGCTCACAGTGCTCATGGACATATGGATATCCTTCCTTTTAAGTGTGTTAGATCAGCAGATTTTTGTCTCCATGTTAGGACTTTAGAGTATTTTGAGCTACAAAGTTCTTTCTTGTGTGTGTGTACTCATGTGTGTGCATGTGTCTGTATGTGTTGCTGTGTGTCACTGTAGGAGTGAGTACCTGAGCCACGTGTGTATGTGGAAGTCAGAGGACGGCTTTGGGTATCTGTTCTCTCTTGCCATCTTTTCTAAAAGAGGTCTCTTCCTGTTCATCTCATTTAAGTTGAGCAACCCAGTCACTATCTCCTAGGGATTTCCCTTTTCTCTGCTTTTTTTCTCATTGTAGGAGAACTGAAGTCATGTGCATGGCACCTGGCTTTTACATGGGAAATTGGTTAATCAGATGTCAGAGCTAGCTAGGAATATGCCTGAGCCATTGGTTAAACAATGATGTAATTGGTATAGTTTCTGTGTGGTTATTCGTGGTGGGCAGTCAGGAAATGAAAGTGCAGTCTTCACTCACTGGCCATCTTTCCAGACCTCTGTGAATTATTTCGGTGCTGCCATTCAATTGTCCTTTCTTTTACAGCACTATTTAAGATGTTCTGAGAGACTGTTTCAAGCCAAGTTGCAAACTGTTGATTTTGAACTGTCTACAGAAGAGACAAGGAAAAGTATTAATACTTGGGTTGAGAATAAAACTAATGGTAAGGATAATTGTACGTGTGAACATATATATGTATCTGTATGTGTACAAAACTTTAATGTCTGTCTTATGTGTACAAACTTTATCTGGGCTCCTTTGGTAAAAGCCTTACCTTGCTATACGAACAAGGAAGCTGAGGTTAACTGGTGTGAATTCTAATTGCAGGTAGATAGATAACAATGAAAGAACTGGAAACATACTTTGGAATATATCTTTAACCATTTCTCCTAAGCAATATATGGCAGAAGACTCTGAGAAAATGAACATCATGTCTGCTTTAAGGGGATGTCATAAATTTAGAAGATTTTATTAAAATTAATTCACTCCTTAATTCAGAAACATATTTTAGGCATCTGTGCATGTTTATTGTTTTCACACACTGGTTATGGGGTAGACTCAGGATTATAATGAAAATTGAACCTTCTTCAGGATTAGAGATGGGTGCTGTGTCTACCTGTGTTTCATGTCAGATGGCGGGGTACATTCCAAAACGAGTTTCTAGGTTGCATCACACTAAAAGGCACCAAAGCAGCTGGTCACTTCTGGAACCTTCCAAAGTCCTGATTGCAAATATGCCTTTGCTTTAAGTGGTCTTTATATTTCTCATACACCACAAGGGCAAGTGGCCCAGAATGGAGGTGCATGCCTATAACCCTGACATATTGCTGAAAGGCTGGGCAACCAACAATGCAACCAACCATGATAGCCTTGTCTGCAAAGCAAGTCCAGCACAGCCTGATAGATGGTGAATTACAGAACAGCCTGCTCTGTACACTGAGTTCTTGGACAGCCTGGTCTGAACAGTAAGCTCCACCACAGCCAGGCTACAGTGACTATTATGCAAACAACACTGTTTAAATTCAGTGCTTCAGTTACGCAAAGCCTGAAAAATAGAAAGGAGACTTACTGGGCACAAAAGTTGTTTCAGTGAGAGAGGGAGAAGTTGAAGAAGGATAATAAGGTGAGAAAGACAAAAATTCATTGTATGTATTCATGAAACTGTCAAATAAAAATCCCCCACTATCATAAACACAACAAAATAAGCAAACAAGTAAAATAGTAAGAAGGGCTGGGAGGTAGATAGCCTATCAATACAGAGGGGGTTAGCATGAGGACCTGAGTCTCATGCCTTGAAACCTGTGTAGAAAAAGCTGTGTGTGATGCTGCCTACTGTGATCTTCTTGCTGGCAAGCTGAGACAGGCAGAGTAACGGGGAGCCCCAGGCCAATAGAAGACCAACTAAGGAGCGACAGTCAGTGATCTGACGTCTCTGTGTATACACACAGGCATGCTCACACATGTACAAACACTTTCACACACCCATGGATAATTTAAGTTAGTTAAAAGGCCCATGTGTGTGTGGTGTGTGTGCGTGCATGTACACGTGCATGATGCGTGTGCCAAGGTGCTCTTGTGGAGATCAGAGAATGACTGGCAGTCAGCTTTTTCACGGCTACCACGGGTTCTCTTGATAGAGCGGCAGACTTGAGTAGTAAGCGCTTCCACCTGCTAAGGCAGTTCTCACCTTCTAATGCTGTGACCCTTTAGTACAGTTCCTCATACGTGTGACCCCCAACCATACAATTATTTTGTTACTTCATAACTGCAATTTTGCGACTGTTATGAGTTGAAATGTAAATATCCGACATCCAGGATATCTGATTTGCAAGCCCCAAAGGGATTTTGACCCATAGGTTGAGACTTACTATGCTAAGCCATCTTGTTTACCTGGAGTGGGGTATGATCTTTTAAATACAACTATGAAAGTTGCTGTCTGAGAAAACAACTTTTACAAATACCTATTATCAACAAGTTAATCCAAATAAAATCACCTCTTTTTTGTTTGTTTTACTACAAGGAAAAGTTACAAACTTATTTGGAAAGGGTACAATTGATCCCTCCTCTGTCATGGTCCTAGTGAGTGCCATATATTTCAAGGGACAATGGAAAAATAAATTCGAGAAAAGAGAGACAGTGAAAGCTCCCTTTCACATAAGTGTGGTAAGTATTTCATTTTCAAACTGATGACAAGTCTTGGAAAATTGCAATAATTTAAGTACAATTCCGAAAAATTTCATGGAAACATTGGTGTAGTTAGCAGAAGGCTTTTACTTTTCAAAATGTGAGCAACTTTTCTCACTGGCCACGAGGCTGGACAGAGACTCCCTGAAAACTGGAAGACTTGTCTCTTCCCAGTGTTCTACCCCTGAAGCCTTGCGGTTCACATGACGGTTGTTTCCTGTGACAGCTGACACAACTAAGCTGTTGTCCCAGACACTATCCACATGGCTTAGAAGAGATAATGAGCCTCCCGTGTGATTCCCAACATAAGTCATTTCAGTTAGATTATCTGTGTTTAATTAAAGACCCCAGTCATCCCTATATTAGTATACTTCTACAGTCTCTAACTTTGACTTATTTTAAGATTCAAAGTTGAGAGCCTGTGCAAAGGGAAGCAATGAGAGAGTGTAGATAACAGTTACACTTCGAGTGTTAACACAAATACTCCTATTGTAAAAATAAAGCACACACACATATCCACTGCTTAAACACAATCTATTTTAAAAATAGGGTAAAAGTGCAGTTGTGGACATGATGTATCAGACTGGAACGTTTAAGCTGGCCTTCATAAAGGAGCCTCAGATGCAAGTCCTTGAGCTGCCCTATGCCAACAACGATCTAAGAATGATTATCTTGCTTCCAGTAGGCACGGCGAATGTAAACCAGGTAGAGTCCCAGCAGTGCCACCTGCACCTACGATATGTGTGAGTGAATGCATGTGGCTGTTGGTGTGTGCATGTATGTGTGTATTCACTGTTACACACATACTCTGTGTGCTCTGTGACATCTGTATGATCAGTCATGGGCTCGTGACTAGGCTTAGTAGAATTTCCCTAGGAGTTGTAGATTAAGGATGATTCCTTTTAGGACTATATTCAGGGAAGACAAGCACTTCATTTATTGAAAAAGTCACATAGGTTCACCGCGTTATACAATACAAATGTATGTACATACTCCTCATGAGACACTTAGTGGACCTCTTTCTGCAATAATGATACGTCATGCTGATGAGACTCCTGGGCCCTGGAGAGTTGTTAAAGCCTTGCTAAGGGGAAGTTTTCTGATCTAACCAGAGGATACACTCACAGGATAACTGGTTTTTTTTCCAACCTGATTTGGTAAGAAAATAAAACCACAGCCTGGAAGGAAAGATAGCAGTGGCAGAAATTTGGATTCAGTCTCCTTTCCCTGGTTGTAGTCAAAGATTTTTGGCGCAGAGAGACCTAGAAGTGATGATGGCATCTTACCCCAACCTAGGCACGATCTACCCAGTTCTGCAGAACATTGCATCAAATGAGGTTTCTTAGAAGAACAGCAACGGCTCTGGGAGCCTGGGGAAGCTGGTTCGTACAGTAGGGTGGCCACAGTCAGTTACTAAGTCATCCAGGGTCTAACAGTTGGCACGGTTGTTTCCTGACAGAGCCTGGTTGGGTGACATGCCCATTCAGGAGTGAGATGGATACCAGTTCAGAGGGAGCTGGAAGGAGAGAAGCATAGCTGTACTGTAGGAATACGTGCGCTGACAAGTGTGGCCAGTTCAGAGGGGATTAAGACCCAGAGAACTCGCAATTAGCTGGGCTAGAGGACACTAAAGTCAGCAATTTGGAAGCAGGTTAAACTTCTCTTAAAGATCTTAATTAGAATGAGGAAGCTGGGGTAAGCTCCCGGAGAACTCTCTCCATATGGGTTTCACTAGATGTATAGGAGATGGGCAGGCAATGTGAGAAGACCCTGATGCGTCAGTGTGCTAAGTGTAGGCAGTTGAGATCTGTTTGCTTTTATTATAACTCGGATTAGACCTAGCAAATGAAAACAATAAAACGATACTTTGACAGAAAATCTACCTTTGTCTTATTTTGTATTATGAGAATAGGAAGGTAATAAAATGTATTGAGCTTTGGAACAAGATAACAATAAAAATGATACAGTATATAATGCTATAGAGGATTTGCTGTAGGGCATTAAATACCCAAGGTTATTATTTAAATGATAGACAAAAATGATGAAGTTTGATTTTATTATGAGAAGTCAGGTGTTAGGACCATTTGGGAAATGTACATACATATGTCGGCGGTGAAATGCCAGTCAGAAGGAAGGCGAGCATTGCCATGTTGGTCGGCGTTGAAATGCCAGTCAGAAGGAAGGCGAGCATGCACCTTGTTGGTCGGCGTTGAAATGCCAGTCAGAAGGAAGGTGAGCATTGCCATGTTGGTCAGCGTTGAAATGCCAGTCAGAAGGAAGGCGAGCATTGCCATGTTGGTCGGCGTTGAAATGCCAGTCAGAAGGAAGGCGAGCATTGCCATGTTGAACTTGGAGAAACATAACAGAAAGAGGAAAGGGCACCAGGGAGACTGAAGCCATTAGGAGTGGACAGAGTGATCTGACATGTTAGAAGCCAAATGAGAACTAAGTTCATAAAGATTTCAGATGTGAGAGCCAAGAAGAAATGGTGGATTGATTCAGGAAGCAGGCACAAAACGATGTCAGAGAGGCTTAGGTAAAGGCTAAATGTTGAGGGAAATAAAAAATGTACATTGAGAAAGTCAGTGAGGGAATATAGAGGAGACAGGCAACAGGAAGGGAAGGTCTGACTAACACGTAGATAGGTAGGTAGCCCATGAGCGTTAAAGGATGAAAAGCCACCAAAAAGCTGGACTGTTCTCAATGTGAATTACAGAAACGTGTGCTTTACTCAGAAGCTATGTTTTGGCTCATGTGTGAATGTCTCTATTTTGACTCTTAGATAGAAAAACACCTGAATATGAAGATGCTTCAGGAGTGGACCAACTCTTCTAACATGGTGGAAAGAGAAGTGGATGTTCACATCCCCAAATTCAATCTTGCAGTAAAATATGACCTGAACTCCCTACTGAAATCCCTAGGGATGCGGGACATCTTCAGTGTGGCCACAGCTGATCTCTCTGGAATGTCACCTGACAAAGGCCTATATTTATCCAAGGTTGTTCACAAGTCCTATGTGGACGTCAACGAAGAAGGCACGGAGGCAGCAGCGGCCACTGGGGAGAGTGTCGCCGTGAAGCGGCTCCCCGTCACAGTCCAGTTCACAGCAAATTCTCCCTTCCTCTTCACTATTCAGGATAAGTCTGGCAATATTTTATTTACTGGCAAGCTGGTCTCTCCGTAGACAGAGGGCATGGTGGCGGCCTCAGAGACAGGTAAAATGAACAGGACCCAAGGGGCCGACAGTTTGCATCTTAGCGTCTGTGTGTCTGCAAAGTAGGTCTATCAGATGGTAGATCTTCAGTCCGACTCTGTGAGCTAGAGAACCTCAGATAGAGCAGTCATGGGAAAAAACAGATTTCCACCAGCATTTTTCTGGATTTCTTATTGTTGAGACCTCCTTTGAGTGCTGAGTAACAATTAAAGAAGGGCTGGATATTTTGAGTTTTCTATATTAGTGAGATTGTGAATGAGTGACTACTGCAAATAGATAAAGGGTTTCTATTTTAGATTGACATTTAAATATAAATGTCCTGCATGCATAAATATAGTAGTGTGAATTTTTGCTCAAACTTCTACATTGCTCATAATAAATGGACACAGTGCTTTACACTTTGAGGATGGAATATCCCGTGTCAGTTAACTGAGGGCTGAGCATTCTTATTCAGCAAACGTTTTTCCCTTTTCCTGAAAAGAATCTTTGACAATTTACATGTACATAATGAATTTTGGTCATTTTTATCTCCCTCATTATTGTCTCTCATTCCCCTCTCTTTTCCTTGGAAACCTTTCTTCTTTCCCATAATTCTACCTCCTCCACTGATATCTCCTTTGTAAGACTTGTGATTTCATTTATTTCCTGAGTCTCAATGAGCCTCCATCCCTCAGAGAACATTTCAGTTCACATGAAATAACTACACAACACTGAAGAAAAAGAAGGACGTTTTTGGTAAACACACCAAAGAGGTCATACAACCCAGGAAAGACTGTGTCCTAGAATGTGTTCCTGGCTATACAGGAGCACAGACTGACTTCATCATGCAGAGTATTGTTATGATTTGACTGTTTTAGGTGTCTTGGTTGACAGCTGACAGTGCTGTGGTGCCCTTGGAGAGTAGTGAAATACTTAGGAAGAGGGGCCTGCTGGATGAATGCCAGGTCAAAGACGTGCCTCTCTCCAATAGTTTAAGAACATCAAAGCAGGATCTCTTGAAGGTGTGGGAAAGGAGTTAAAAGTCATCATCACGAGTCAAAGCTGAAGATAATTATTGTAGGTAAGTTCCAGAAATATTGATGTAGACACCAGGCAATGACGTGGGACTGAGAAGGACTGTGATAAGCCTATCTTGGAAATTGAGGTGAGAGGGTATGGACTAGAGAGTGGCATATCAGACACTGGACTCCTTTTGTAGACTTTCCTTGTAGGGTGGGGTAGGAGTTTGTGTATTAAACGGCTAGTCCAGGTCATCCTAGACTAATACACAGGACCACTAGGGTGCGCTCGAGAGAATCCTAAACTAATGGTAACATAAACTCTTCTGTTTCCCTAAAATAATACCTTACATAACATATATATGTA
>JAQHUG010000303.1:916042-942793 GCA_028555095.1 Dicrostonyx torquatus | reverse complement strand
GAGAGAGAGAGAGAGAGAGAGAGAGAGAGAGAGAGAGAGAGAGAGAGAGAAGTGGTTCATGCCATCTTTTAGTTTTAGAATGGGGAGGGGAGAATTTCCTGTGTTAGAGGATTTCAGTCTATTTTCCCTTAAGACCTTCAATTGATTTCATGATGTCACTCATACTATGGAAGACAATCTGCTTTACTCAAAGTATACTGATTCAAATGCTAATCTTAGGTTAACAATACCACCACAACAGCATCTTGGCTGATATTTGGCCAAATAAATCACTGCATTCTGAGGCCCAGGCAAGTGGACGCAAAAAATTAAAAATCATTGGGATTGGAGAGATGGCTTAGAAGGCAACATCATCTGCTGTTCTTCCAAAGGTCATGAGTTCAGTTCCTAGCACCCAGGCTGAGTAGTCCACAGAATGGGAGAGAATCTTTGCCAGCTCCACATCTGACAGATGATTAATATCTGCATAAAGAAATACAAAGCCAAAGACTTAATAAGACAAAGACACAATTAAAAATGAACGATGGATCTGAAAAGAGAATTCCAACAAGAAGAAATAAAAAGACTTATCATCCTTATCAACCAGGAAATGAAATTTAAAACAACTCTGAATTTTCACCTCACCCAAATCAGATTAAAATCAACAAAATAAGTGACAAAAAAATCCTGGTGAGAATGTGGGGAAAGAAGAACCCTCATTTATTGCTGGTGGGATTGCAGACTAGTTCGGTCACTCAGGAAACCAGTGTGGAGATCTGTGGTGCCTGCACCACCTGGAACCACGGTCATGCAAGGGACTGGGGATTAAAGAACACACAGAGATGTGGGTCACCCTTGAAGCAAGAATGCCGATTTTATTATGTTTCCAGACAGCTTATATAGTACTCTCCTTGACTAATGGCCAAGCCCTAGCTCTGGGATTTTCCACTGCAAGCCCACCAGAAACCACTTCCTTGTTATCAGGAGCTCATGAGGGTTCCATGCTCAGAGCAGCTGCAAGCACAGGAAAACAAGTTGTTTACTCCGGCAGGCAAGAGGTCATAGAAAGTTCAGAGTCTGAGGGTCTGTATCTCCCAAATAAAAATGGGCTATCTCTCAAATAGTCTGTTCAGAAATTAAGCATATTTGGAGACCGACATTAATTCACAATAATAGTTCTAAAAGTGGTGTAGATCCAACACTATGGATTTTGATTAAGAGGTTATTAGGAATACAGTCTTTGGGTCAACTCTCCCTGCCTCAGTGTTGATGCGTGGGTAGGTGGGGGGTTAGGGCATCTCTTGCCCACACATGTACCTCATGACAGCTGAGTAATGGGGATAGCTCTCCCATGATGCCCCTTCCAGGCCCCCACTGTCAATGCTTGAGGCAGGTGAGAGAGCTGGCCCCAAGGCCATAAGAACAGGCCTATCTCCCCCACCCCAGCTACAACACTTGGGAAAGCAGGCCCTGCACCTCACCTGAGCAGCATAATAGAGCCAATCCTGCTGATTGTGGCATGGATCAGGGAAAGATGCCATACCCCTGTTGTCCCAGCCTTCAGTGCCTGGGATAGATGGAAGAACTGACCCTGAGGCTGTAAAAGCAGGAGAGCAGCCCCTGCTCCTCCTTAGGGGGAGCACTCGGGGCAGTAGCCCCTACACCATGTCTGGACAACACAGTAGAACAGACCCTGAGGTGTAGATATGGCGATCCCACCCTGAGGACGTGAAAACAGAACTGGCCCTGCCCCGGCTCATAACTGCAAGGGTTGAACTCTCCAGGGCAATGTGAACTCACCCTGATGATCAGGACAAGGGAGAGCTGGCAGGCTGACCAACTCTGCAACTACCAAGACTCAGAACCAGGGTTTTTTTCCTCTTAAATTTTATTTTAATTTTGGAGTAGGGAGGTTGCAAAGGCAGAGGGTGGATATGCAGGGATGGAAAGCGAATGGGATGGAGATGCATTTTATGAAAGACACAGAGAATAAATTAAAAATTTGTCCCTTAGGTCTTGGAGCACTCTGCCCTAAATGGGTGTCTCCATCAAATCTCTTCCTCCAGACCTCAGGAAACCCCAAGGAAGAGAATGTACAAAGAGTGTAAGAGCTAGATGGAGTGGAGCTCATATGAACTCACAGAGACTGAGGCAGGATGCCCAGGGCCTGCACAGGTCTGCACCAGTCCTCTGTGTATATAATATGACTTCCAGTTTATGGTTTGATGGGATTCCTGAGTGTGCAGATGAGTGGGTCTCAGGTATTGTGCTTTCTGTTGGGCTCTTTTCCTTCCATTGGTTTGTCTTGTCCAACTTCAATGCAGTGTTTGTTTTCATTTTTTTTAATATTATATTTTATTATTATCTCTTAGAAGCCTGTTCTATCCTAATGAAAGACAAAAGGGGAGTGAATCTGGAAGGGAGGGAAGATGGTGAGAAGTGGGAGGAGTAGAGAGAGGGGAACCATACTCAGTGAATATTATATAAGGAAAGAATCTATTTTCAATAATGAAAAGGGGGAAATAAAATCACCTGGCCCACTCTAGACCCAGATCTTAACAAGATTCTTCCATGGAGAGTGTGTGCCCCTCAGCCTGAGAAGCTCTGAGCATGATTACAGAGAACTGCCCTCTCCCGTAGCTGGAAAAGATCCAAACAGCCACAGTTTTGAAGAACACATTTGAGGATGAACTCATTTCAAGGCACTGTAAATCTGATCATGTGACACTGTCAAACTTACAGCTGGATCAGCAGAACTGTCTGGGGAGATCAACAACAGAATCCCAGATAAGCTAGCAGGTCTGTGAGAAGGCACAGGGACATTCTGCCGGAGCTCCTGCCCTCTGCCTACTTTCTCCCAGAAGCCTAAAATTGCTCCAGAATAAAGACAAAAATAAAGAAGTGCGGAGACAGATTTCCTTGACCTAGATTTCAAAGTCTGTTTTCCTTAGCTGTTCTTGAACAGTATTTTATTTGGATCTTATTGTTTTTATTCCTTAGGTTTTGAGTCTACAGCGTCTTTTCCTCTTTGTGTGAGCACTGGGTGTGTCAATCTCTTTGGTAACCATAACGTCACAGTAACTCGGAAGAATTGCTGTTTCCCTAAAATGTTCACACCCATACCCGTAACGGCCAGGAAAGCATTTCCTCATGGTACATAAATGGGATCAAACCGGAATCTGAGTCATGGTGCTTTGGTGGGGCATAGACAAGGGCCATTGTGCTGACAAGGGCCACTCCCACATGAAGTCTGTGCTCAGGAGCCTCCCTCAGGACAGGTTGCTGTAAACTTAGAGGGCTGAGAATCTAACCCATAATTTGGGCAGTAACTCAGTAAAAGACTGGTCTATGTGCTTACGGTAGCCCAGGCTTTTCCTGCTGCTTCTAAATCTGGTACATTTTTTTTTCCTCAGACATTTTGAGGAGCAGGAGGGAACAGAAGAAGGGAAGAAATTCAACATTTGAGGCTGCTCTTGGGACAACCTGTCTTAAAACTCCTGCATTTGAGGAACCTAGTTCTTTCCTCATGTTTGTCCTTGAAACATTTGGGCTAATAGTGACTCCATGCCTAGTTTAATTGTCCTGGTCATAGGTGATGATTGCTGTCCTGGTTTCATGGTTGATAACAAGCCATTTTACTTTAAAACATGTCATGATTTTGACAATAGTTATCTGGTTACCTTAATACTGCCATGTCTTGCTCTGAGGTCACCATATCAACTAGTCATTAGTGACTGAAGGAAGCAGGCTAAGCACAATCTTGTGCAAAATCCAGTTTTCCTGACCTCACTAAGCCCAAGTCTGCTCCTGTAGTAGGGAGGTTGTTTTTTGCTTCCCGGCTGCCCGGCTAGCTTGGACCTGAAATAATCACGTGGAAACAATATTAATTAAAACACTACTTGACCCATTAGCTCTAGCTAACGCTTAAATATTAATTTAACCCATCTCCATTAATCTGTGTATCACCACATGGCTATGGCTTACCGGCTAAACTTCCGGTGTCTATCTCCCAGTAGGGCTTCATGGCTTCTTTCTGACTTCACTTTTCTTTCTCCCAGCATACAGCCTAGCTTTTCCTCCCTACTTCTGTTCTTCCCTGCCATAGGCTCAAAGCAGTTGTTTATTCATTAACCAATGAAAGTAGCACATAGACAGAAGGAGCTGCCACACATGCTCCCACAACCCCTATTCCTCGTTTGCTGTTACTAAGAGTACTGCCTCACTTCTTGACTTAGGACTGTACTGTCCTACCTTTCCACAGATGACACATATTCCCTCTATGATGGGAAAGAGGAGAGATCAGTGAAATGTGCAGCTCAACAAGGCTCAAAGGACACAAACACTTCCCAGAACAGATTCACAGGCCTATAGTGAATGACTCCTAAAGATTCTTGAAAATTTATCATTCATTCACACTCTGATTCATTTCTTCAACAAACATTTCTTGAATATTTTGTCACAGAGGCTCGTGGAAACAGAGTAAATAACACAAAGTCACAGTCCCTTTTTCCATAAGATTGTAGATTAGCAGAGAAAGGAGAGTTTAGACAGTATGGGTGCTGTGGAATGTTGCTGCTGAAGGGGTGTTATTAATGGAGAGCCCTGAGTAACTAGCTTTGGAAGTAACGACTTCCATTTACAGGCCAAAAATAATTTAAGGCAGAGATACTGTCTTTTGTGATTTATTGTGGATATATATAGTACATATTTTTATTTACTATGTTTATATGCATTTATTATATATACATATAAATACATAGTTATGCACACACATATAAATTTATTGTCCATGAATTTGTTGTCACAATGATACATGGTATTTAAAGCTTAATTTAGAGTTGTCCAGTCATGTCATGAATCAATCGCCCACAATATTCATGAGTGACCATGAAAAGACTTTCACCGTCTGTTCCTCAAGCAGCTTTGCCGTCAATGTCCCTTTGTTAAGGAGTAGTAACTACTCTGAGCTGACATTTATTAGAATAGGATTTGACAAGATTTCTAGGTTCCAGATTCAAGTCACTGATTTATCTGCAAATATTGCATTGATAAGTTATTTCCATGACTATATATGGCATCATTTTCCAGACCACACAAAACCAGTTGATTTCTGGATAGAATCTCACAGATTCTTAGTGGTCCTTTAAAATCCCATCAATGCCTCCCTTCACTTTTTCAAACTCTCTGGGATTTACTTTTCTCTTTCATATGCTGGCTCTATCTTAAGTCTGCTCTGATGCCTTGGTGCCCACAGAGCAGTGGGCAAGGGTGTGGATTTGTCAGCAGGTCCATGAAGCTACTGCCATCTGTTGGTGCCACATATAAAATTGTTGTAGGTTAAGCCTCCTGGCCTGAAGCTGCTGATCGTGCCCAGAGGACTAAAGACTCGGGGTGGAGAGACATTGCTCTGTTCATGGTGAAAGCAAGAGATGTAGGTGAAGACTGACCATCTGTTGGTGCTACCATATTCTATCATTTCAACCAAGATTGTTTTGCTCAGGAAAATGATACAGAATGAAATGGTGCCATATGAATGTCCACGAAATTTTACCTCACTAAGACTTAGACATTCCAGCAAACACCCAGCTGCCAGTTTTTCTTAGCGGCAAGCCCTTAGCCTTCTCTGAATGTGTTGGCTTCTCTTGAATCCAGTCCTCACCCAATGAATGAGAAAGCAGTCATGCATGTGGCTAACCATGCATGTGAGGTAACCAAGGAAACTGCAGTCATGTAGGGATGTCTCCTGATGGTTAAAACAACCCTTCATGGTTAATCACTGGAAAGTATGGCTAGGTTATTTTCCCTGTATCAGAAACTATGGTGTCAGGGGACTTTCCTAATTATCATCCATCCACAAATGACCCAGACTTGGTTGAACTATGGTTGACACAGTGGATTTAACCCCACCTGTGTACTTCTGAAGAGGATCACAGAAGAAATACTGTAAAAGACGATCTGGCCTGTCACAGTTACTAGAGGGAGAAAGGGTTACATTCTTCTGTGACTATATCGTCTATGTTCACAAAAGCTTACAAAAGTGCCAACCCCCAATCTCCCCTGCTGGTCACCCCAAGTGTCCCTTACTGGTCACTTCTGCTGTGCATTGTTACAGTGGACTTTTTAATCCTACAACAAATCTGACATTTTGTGGTCTCCACATCTGCTGCTGAAGTTTTTGCTTAGTTTACCAAGAATCCTGGGACCCTCTGGTCCAATGGCAGTAAGGAATGGAGAAGTCACACATTCTTCTGTAGTCAAATATTCAATATCCTCTCCAACTCCTTGGCTTTGAATTCAGGTTTACCGGGCTTCAGTTTCTCCTGAGTGGACAGACAAACTGCACTCTTTACAGTCTATACTAACAGTAGATCCTTGTTATCTGCTAATATCTATATTGAACCTTTAGACAAGTTCCATGATGGAAGAAATACCATTAAACGTCATTGTATATGTGTCTTAGCCTGGCACGGAATTGCAGTGGAGTGGATCTGAGAGGGCTTGGTCTGAAAGTGGTGTAGGACTCATAGGAAGCTTAAATGATCTCTGAGAAAGTTGGTAGTCTATAAGGTACCACAAAAGTTGGTTGGTAATATCAAGTCAGGTGGAGGATTCCGATAAGCTTTATCTCCTCACTATGTGGACAGTTGCAGTAACAAAAGACTCATGGAAGAGGACAGACTACAGAATTGCTGTGTTATGGCTAAAGGCCAAGAGAACAGTTGTATTCTTAGCTCTAGCTCCAGAACCAGTAGTCCTTAAAGAATGACAACTGTCCTGTTTGTCTATTCTGCCTATAGATGCAAGACCCCAAGCAATAGGGCCAAAATGTGAGTGAGAAAGTCGTAGCATTAGGCAAACATATCTAGCAACTTACTTGCTATTTATGTACTTAATTCAGAAACTAAAGAAAGTAAGAAAAATGTGGGTCCTTAACTATAAATAAAAAACCAATAACACATTAAAAATGTCCTAAGGGCAATTGCCACAGGACACAAAAGAAAGTATCATAGCTGAGCTCAGTTTCTGTTTCAGCAATTACTGCTTCATGTCAGAGTGTCTTCTAATCCAGTGGTTTGATTGATGTCTTTATTTTTCTTTCTTTTCTTTTCTTTTTTTTTTGTGAAGACTTAGTTGGGTGGTTCTGGTCTGCAAGTGCGGTCAGTTCTGGAGAGTGAGGACAAAGACGTCAGAACTGTTCTGTGTGTGTAGACTTGGGGCTTCTCCATCTGGGATTCCCCCACAAGCTGTTCTGGGGTTCCTCACACCACATCAGTATTAGGCCACAGGACTTTTACCTAGAAACATGGGATTCACCTGACAAAATAGAAGAGTCAATGCTGTCCATGACACTGTCTTGGAAGTCACGCAGAACTGCCTTCCACATTGCCTTGTGTTCTGGTCTCAAGTCTGGTCATACTCAGCTAAGCATCCAGTCCTAGAGGGAGTTACACTCTACCTTTAAGTGAAGGTGACAGAACTCTAGAGGACCACGTGGGATGTAAACTTTTGGCTTGATCATCTTTGGTAGATAGAAATGACTATAAGCCCTTTGAATCAAAAGCCTAAGTATTTTCGGCTATCTTACTATCAGGCTCCCCTGCCTCCCTGAAGTGAAATAAGGGTGTCATTTAGACGGTGTTTTATTGTTTGATATCTTAATATTATTATTATTAATTTTATGGTGATAGACATTAATTTTAGACTCTTATACATGTTAGATAAGTATTCTACCACTCTGATTTTCCTAGTTCTTAAAAGAAGCAATAAACTTCATAACTGTATAACCAAATCAACAATTCTCAGCACTTAAAATATTTTTATAATATTCACAAGTCAAGAAAAATCCTTTTAAAATTTGTGTTTTCTACTGTTGGATTTATATACTACTTCCAAAGTCAGGTATAAGAATTTAAGACTGTAAATTGATCAAGGAAGCCAAGATTCAGCATGGTGTCATTAGGACAAGGAGGAGAGTAATAGGAAATCTACCCAGGGAAAAAGGAGGCTAGCATCATAGGCTTAGCACACATTATCTTATACAGTTATGGTCCTTCAGATCATTAGGTTTAAATGTTGCTCCCTAAGCCAGTCAGAATACTTGCTAAGGTCACAGAAGTCAGCTGATATTCCAATGAAATTACCTTGCATTTGGTGGTCCAAGGCCACATTGTGTACTGGTGCAAATTCTTTGTTTAGAAATTGTGACTTTATTGGAAAGGAATAGAAAATATCTGATATTTAAAATAAAAACATTGGACATACTAATTTGGATATAGTAGGCCCAGTAGACTTCAACAGCACACAAAGAACTACAGGCAACTACGGAAAACTGAGAGTGGGAAAAGTAATCTTCCTCAGGGAAGAGAACAGCAATGCGTTATCCAATACCAGTCAGTGGTGAAAACAACATACAAGCAGCGTTATACAGACGGAGCAGGCTGTGTGTGTGTGTGTGTGTGTGTGTATGTGTGTGTATGTGTGCGTATGTGTGTGTATATGTGTGTGTATGTGTGTATGTGTGTGTATATATGTGTGTATGTGTGTGTATGTGCGTATATGTGTGTGTATGTGTGTATGTGTATGTGTGTGTATGTGTATATGGATATGCATGTAACAACAATGCATGAAAAAAGCAGCAATGGGTTTGAAAGAGAACAAGGAGTAGTTTGAAGAAAGGAAGAGAGAAATGATTTAATTATTTTCAATAATAAAGGAAATAATTTAAAAAGACTGTATTAAAGAGGTGACCGCATGCAGAACTGGAAAAGGTTTTGTACAGATACCATTGAGCAACAGGCGGTAGCTCTTGGTTCCATCAGTAGATGGCAGCCGTGGTCTCAGGAAAGAGAGGCGGGTGTGGCTGATGGACAGCATTTGTCAATCTTGTCTTGAATCCCTCTTATAAAATACTTTATGTGCAGCTTCAATTTATTAGTAGATCTCTCTTAGAATTATATTCAAAAATTTTAATACCAATTAGATAGCTTCAGTTTGTCTCTTGATTTTTCAGTGTAGCCAAAATTTGTTAAAGGATTTTGGCTAACTGTTAGGGAACCTGACTGCCTCTCTCATGTCTCCTTCTAGAACTCTATCTCTAGTAGAGTGGGACTTCATTTTTCAAAGCATGTTTTCGTTTGAAGAATTTTATCTTATCTAAGTCCTTTGAAAGTCTCAGTATTCATGGAGTACAGTGTGATGCATGGTTACATATAAACATTGTGTAATGATCAAATAAAGTAGTTAGCATGTCTGCAGCTTTGAAGACTTACCATTTCTTTGAGGTAAAAACATTCAAAATGTTATAGTTTTGCTATTTTGAAGTATATAATACTTTGTTACTAAGTGTAGACACAGTCCTTCAGGACTCATTCACTTCTGGATTTATATGATATGTTCAAAACAATAGAGTTCTTAAAATAGTATGGCATGGAAATGATGTAGGATAATAGCATGAAATTATGTATAAGAAGCAGGGAAACTGAGTAAATTACATGAACAAAGCATATTATCAAGAAATAAAGAAATCAGGAACTGAGAAGATGGTTCAACATGCAACAGCACTTGCTGCTTCTCTTCGTTAGGGTTTCTATTGCTCTGAAGAGACACCATGACACAGAAATCATATAATTGATGCGGTATCTTATACTTTTAGAGGTTTAGTCCATTATCATCATTGCAACGAGCATGGAAGTGTGCAGGTAGACATGATGCTGACTATATCTTGATCATGGAGGTGTGCAGGCAGACATGATGCTGACTATCTATATCTTGATCATGGAGGTGTGCAGGCAGACATGATGCTGACTATCTATATCTTGATCATGGAAGTGTGCAGGCAGACATGATGCTGACTATATCTTGATCAGAAGGCAACCAGCAGAAAGTGAACTGAGACCCTGGGTGGTATCTTGAACGTATATGACACCTCAAAGCCAACCTCCACAGCAACACACATCTTCCAACAAGGCCACACCTACTCCAACAAGGCCACATGAAAGCCACACTTACTCCAACAAAGCCATCTTTCCTAATAGTGTCACTCCCGTTGGGGATCATTTTCTTTCAAACGAACACATTCCACCCAATAGTTCCCAAAGGCTTATAGCCATATCATAACACAAAAATTCATTCAGTCTAACTTCAAAAGTCCCCGTTGTCTATCACAATCTCATCACTGTGCTAAGTCCAAAGTTCAAGGTCTCTTCTGAGATTCATGGAATATTTTAACTGTAATTCCCTGTAAAATAAAAATAAAAAAAACACATCACTTACTTTCAACATATTATGACACAGGATATATATTACTATTCCAAAATTCAGAAAAGAGAGCATAAAGAGAAAATTCTGGACCAAAGCAAGACTGAAAACCAGCTGGGCAAACTCAAAACTCTGCATCTCCATGTCTGATGTGAAAATGTTCTTCAAATCTCCACTCCATTCAGCTTTGTTGACTGCAAAACACTTCTTTCTTTTGGGTTGTTAGCAACTCTCCTGAACAGGTATCCCATAACCCTGGCACCTCCAAAATCTTAGGGTCTCTAAGGCAATTCTGGCTTCAACTTCACAACTCCATGCAATGGCCTCTCTAACCCTCCATACAAGGAAACCCCGGCACGTGCCTGGACTCGGCAGCTTTCCTTAGCTACTGAGACAAATTCCATAACCTTTTTATTATATCCTTAACTCTAAAGCCAGAACCGCATAGCTGAATCTGCCAAGTTCTGCTTTCTGGGGCTGAAACATGAATATCTCATTCAAACATCTTTGCCAGCATTCCGTCCTTCACTCTCTAAGCTTGGCTGGTCTGAAGCTTGCTCTGTAGACCAGGCTAGCCTCAAACTCAGAGATCTGTCACCCTCAACTTTCAGATTGCTGGGATTAAAGTCATGCACTGCCACATCTGGCTCTGAGCTTTTCTTCCATTCCTTTTTACAAGATGGAAATTTAGCTCTGTGAGATCTTGCCCTGAGGTCACCACTCCCTTTATTCCATTTCTTAATCAGTTTATCTCCTTGAACATAGCACTTAGCTCCATTCCACTTTCTGGTGCTCATTTTCTCCTCAAATATTTTTCCTTGCTCAGCTTGCTCTTTCTCATTTTAAATCTACATAAAGTCAGGCAGTGGTAGTGCATGCCTTTAATCCTAGCACTCAAGGAGGCAGAGGCAGGTGGTTCTCTGTGAGTTCAAGACCAGCCTTGTCTACAAAGTGAGTTCTACAACAGTTGGAGATTACTCAGTCAAACCCTATCTCGAAAAAAAAATTAAATCTATATAAGAGAGAACAGTGATAACCATACAACAGAATCAGTATTAGGCTGTTTGACTCTGCCAGTGGAATTAGTCAAAATCTTTTCACTTTCGTCTCAGGCAAAACGTAGTCCCATTCTTCACCAAAATATTCCAGTAACTATCTGTAGGCCACATATTCATATTCTTCTCCTCTGGAGCCTCTTGGTCCAGGCACCCCTGTAACATCATTTTCTCCCACGCTCCTACTGGAAGGCACATTAGGCAGCACTTAAAGCATTCAACTGCTTTGCAAACCCACAGTCCAAGGTCCATATTCCATCAAACAAAAGCAGGGTCAGGCCTATTACAGCAATACCCCAGTCCTTGGTACCAACTTCTGTCTTAGGTTTTTTTATTGCTGTGAAGAGGCACCATGACCACAGCAACTCCTATAAAGGAAAACATTTAATTGAGGTGGTGGCTTACACTTTAGACCATTATCATCATGGCAGAAGGTATGCAGGCAGATGTGGTGGTGACTACATCTTGATCAGAAGACAACAGGAAGTGAATTGAGACACTGGGTGCTATCTTATCATATATGTGACCTCAAAGCCCACCTACACAGTTACACAGTTCTTCCATCAAGGCCACACCTACTCCAATGAAGCCATTACCTCTTAGTAGTAGACTTTTTTGGGGGTCATTTTCATCCAAATCACCATGCTGCTCTTGCAGATGTCCTAATTTCAGTTCTTAACGCCAATTTAAGCAGTTCACAACTTTCTGTAGCTCAAGATCCAAAGGATCTGACACTCTCTTCTGGCCTCTATGGGTACCAGCACACACATGTACCTACAGACAAATAACACGCACAGACACATAAACACACACCAGATACCTCCAAAATCAAATATTTAAGTAAATAAACAAATCAGTGTAATCTTATGGTAATAGGGAATATAATGGAAGTTGTGATACTTGAAATAACCACACAGCAGTATTTTATAGATAAAGGGATATTATAGGTGGAGCAATACATATTGTGGAGTTTCCAAGACTGTCTCAACCTATTATTACACTAATAGCTACATTCATTAAGTACTTAGTCTATATGAATTACTTTACACATTAATTATAATCACCTCAGCCACAAAGTTACTAAAATTCCCCACATTTTCAAACATTAAAGCAAGATATAAAGCCATAAAATAACTTGCCCAAAGACACATGAATTCAAGGGGAGGGGCTGGAATTTGAACACAGATATGGTTCCAAAGGTTTTGGTACCACACCACAGTTCATTTATGGTCTCTGCTGAGTGTAAGATACTGATCTTTCTTCTGAACTGCACATTTGTCACTATTAGTGACAAAACCCATCCAGGTGTTGCGAGCTTATCCTGATATCAGGGACTTGAGCCACTGAATATTTCAGGAATATGATATGAACTTGAGCTAATGACCACTCTGGAAATGGGTAAACCCAGGCACCCAGTCTTAGTCCTGGGTAGAGGACCAGATTGTCTCACACTGTCTCCTCCTGGATTCTGTTCTTCTGGCTCTCATTGCCTTTCCCATGCCCTAGTGCATATGTCTTGGGTTTGTATTAAGGACAGCCTTTAGAAACTTTTGCTTCTCTGGTTTGATGAGTTTACTTCCCAGGATCAGTTGAAGGAGAAGTTATGTGACATCACACCCTGAGGTGTACTTCCTGTGTGGCAGGACAGGGAAGCCCCTGAGGAGCCTTTTCTTAGTACCCCTTCCATGAACATGACTTCCCTCTGTGTGCAGTCTGGAAAGGAGGAGGGACTTCACTCACTGCTGTCACTGCTGTTAGCTTCTTATTGCCAGCCTTTCCACTGGGAGCTGAGCCAATGGGAAGTCTGGAGAATCTTTCCAGTGCCTTGGCAGCAGTGTGCAGGGAGGAGCAGAGAGTCTTAGGAGGAAGGAGGCAGGAGGAGCTGGAGCCAAGCTGTGAAGGTCGCAGAGCTGCAGTGGGAGGTGAGTGGAACTCTTATGCATCATGATTTATTTCAGGCTTCTAAGTTTGAGAGGCTGGTGCCTAAGCATCTGTATGTTATGAGCATCCATCTGCTCCTGAAGGGACAGCTGAATGACTAAGACCTGGTAGTCACACACTGCATTATTTGATGACAACTGTCCCCTTCACTTTTCTGAGGCTGTCTTTAGGCCCCCTACACCAATCTTTAGACTCTACAGGGAATTGTGGTAAAGTCATTTTCAGAATAACAGTGATGGTGGATGACAATATCTACCACACTGATCAACACAGCCTACATATGAGAAGCACCTTTATTCCTCACTTTGTAAGGAAGAGGCCTACCACTGCCACCTGCTCCTGAGGTTTATAAGAGACAACCTGCACAAGAATGCAGTAAACACCCAAACACCAATGTCTACTACTGGAACTACTCAATAAGTATCTGTAAATTAATTATTTATGAATGAAAGATAATTTATAAGATACTCATTTCTACCTCTTTTTTTTTTTAAAGCAATTGGCTAAAAAATCCTACCATTCAAGTTGCGTGCCAATCTCAGGTCTCGAGGCCACAATGCAATAATGATAGCTACCTCAAAATTCTGAGAGGGATTAGATAGCCCTTGTGGAAAATATTTTGCTTTTTATAAATATTCAACAACTTTGGTGGTAATGTTTGGAACTTTTATTTAAAAATATAAAAATGCTTTTTAGTTCTTAATTTCTCCAACAGATTCAAAACTGATGCAGCTGAGCTTTGGATTATTTCTTTTTTATTTCTTTTTTTTATTGTTAAAAGAAAAATTTACATTTACTCCCCTTGTCCCGGGCCCTCCCGCTCCCCCACTACCCCACCACCCTCCCCCTACTTCCCTGATATGGGCAGGATACCCTGCCCTGTGGAAAGCCCAAGGCCCTCCCCCCTCCATCTTGGCCTAAGAAGGTGTGCATCCATATAGAATAGGTTCCCAAAAGGCCAATATATGCAGAAGAGATAGGTCCCTGTGCCAATATCCTTGGCTTATCTGTCAGTCCCCATTGGCAGCCACATTCAGAGAGTCCAGTTTGGTCATATGCTCCTTTAGTCCTGGTCCAGCTGGATTTGATGGGCTCCCAATAGATCAAGCACACTGTCTCAGTTGGTGGGCCAATCCCTCAAGGTCCTGACTTCCTTGCTCATCTTCTCTCTCTTTCTGCTCTTCCACTGGACCTTGGTAACTCAGTCCCTTCCTCTGATGTGAATGTGGGTTTCTGGCTCTATCTCCATCCATCATGCGAAATTTCTATGGTGATGATCAAGATATTCATCAATGTAACTATGGGGAAAAGTCATTTCAGGCACCCTCTCATCTGCTGCCCAAGAACCTAGTTGGGGACCTCCCTGTGGACGCCTGGGATCCCCTCTAGAGACAAGTCTCTTGCCAATCATAAAATGACTCCCTTAATGTAGATACCTTATTCCCTTCTCCAATATCCACCCTTCCTCCCTCTCCACCCTCCACCACCCCCAGGCTCTCCCCAATTCTTCCTTTTCCCTTCTACCCCGCTCCCTTTTGCTTACCCCCACCCCCACCCCCAACCGCCACCCCCATCCCCACCCCCATCCTCACACCCGTGCTTCCAACTTTTGCCTGGCGATGTTGTTTGCTTCCAAAATCCAGGAGGATCTATATATGTTTTTCTCTGGGGATCTATATATGTTTTTCTTTGGGATCACCATGCTATTTGGCTTCTCTAGGCTTGTGAGCTATAAGCTTAATAACCTTTGTTAATGGCTAGGGTCCTGAACTACAAACGCCTTCCACATTTTATAGCCTCAACATGTCTGCTAGTAATTTTGGCCACAATAAAAACCAACTCAAAATGTGTTGTTAATATGAAACACAAGTGTTCTTTTTTTGTGGGCCTTAATATCCATGTTGATTAAGACACTATTTTCAACACGAAATCTTTTATTTATTCATAGTCATATCTGAAAAATTTATATTCCACATGTGTGATGAGATTTTCAAAGTTAATACATTACTGGAGATGTTCATATTTAAGTCACATTAAATCCTCTATGGAAATCTTGTAAAACTAGTCAATTATTCTGAAAAAAGTGTGAATTCTTTAGTTTGTCTGGAGTGCTTTAGAGACCAGCCGATGGCAGACACAGGAAGAAATCTCCTCAGTACGAGGAGACGACACAGTGTTATCCCTGTATGATGAGTAAAGCTAGGCTTGAGTGGTGTTTGTTTATGAGGAATCATTAGATTTCCTAATTTTTCCTCTGAGAAGAAAATGGAGTGTGTTTTTCTGTCTGAAGTTGGCTGTGATGCCCCTGGGT
This sequence comes from Dicrostonyx torquatus, assembly GCA_028555095.1. NCBI lineage: Eukaryota > Metazoa > Chordata > Mammalia > Rodentia > Cricetidae > Dicrostonyx > Dicrostonyx torquatus. The sequence continues at coordinate 927,250 of JAQHUG010000303.1, read as the reverse complement.
ATGCTAAGTGGAATCAGCCACAAGAGCCTAGCTTTCTAAGTACCACTTAGGAGGGTCAAGCTCTGGAGCCCTGTCATTTTTCTTGAGTGAATAAGGGACGGCCACTGATGACACTATCACCAGGGCAGTCCAGAGAGAGGCTGGAGTGATGAGGGCACCAGGCAGGCAGGCCCCTCCAACCCTGCCAGAATTTCTGTTCAGAAGCCTTCTGCCATCCCTCTTGTTCTCCAAGCATGATCCAGAAACTGCAAGTGTTCCATTTCTAAACTGAGTTATAGACCACACACTACTGGGTGTGGGAAGATGTGCTTTCACTGGTTTCTTGCTCCTGGTAGTGCTCTAAAACACTGGGGTATTAGAAGCTTTAAAAATTCTTAATTTTCAAGAGCATTTAATCCAGGTCACAGAAGCTTTCAATTTATTTTTCAATTCTTATAAAATAGAAAAACACTGTGCTGCTTTCTTCTGTCTTCTCTGGGTTTTAACTGTGTTCCCTGCAAGAAGCTTTGATAAACCTGTAGACTGTAGTAGGCATTAAAGGGACATTAAACTGATCATGCTAGTTACAGCAGTGGACAGTGGAGATCAGGGATGAGCTGAGTAAAACTCACTAGCAAAAGCCTTGTGTCAGTTATGTGAAGGGGAAACTGCCCAGTGAGCAAGCTTGCAACTTGAAGACCACTTGCAATACCTATTGAACAAATTTCAACAATCATATTGTTCTATAAAGAAAAGTATAAATTCACTTTGATAAAACCATCATGTTGCTATCTATAACAAAAGGTGAAAACAGCAGCAATTTTGTTCATATATCAAGAAGGCCACCTGCATCCAAGGGTTCCACTCAACCATTATCAGGTCCAAAATATTCATGGAGAGAAATAAGACTACACTGAAAACAAACATGCATTACTTTTCTTGACATTGTTCCATAAAAGGTACAAAACAGCTATCAGTTTTGCATTGTATTATAAGTATTATAAATACAAGTTAACTTTCAGAGAAGGAAATGGGTAGATTATATACAAATTCTAAAGTGCTTTATGGAGGGGAATTTGAACAGCTAAAAGCTTTTCTAGAACCCATACCCTGTGGATTTGGTAGGACATTTTACACATAAGGTTTTCACACAAATGAACTTTTGAAGTCTAAAAGTAGGATGCCTTTGTTTCCATATGTTGTGTAACACGAACACATCTTAGGGGATACAAAGAGAAAAATCAGAAATATATTTTGCAGTGCGCTGTTTCTTGTTTCAGTGTGAAATTCTGAATTCTACTGTACAAGGTCGCCTACACCCAGCACACTGAATAGTTGTGTGAGACATTTGGGAACGTTGATTTGGATTGGACTTTCCTGTATGCCACATAGTGACTTGTCACCAGTTGTGGTAGGTAGTTGTCAGGCTCTCATGAAGGACTCAGCATAGGATCCGTGAAACCCTTCCCTGTCGCCTTTGAAAGGCCCCCAAAGCCTGGCAGCAGTCTCTTCCAAGTGACATAGTGGCCCATGTCTCCCCTTCATTCTGAACAACATTGGGGTAGAGTTGCGGAAGTCTCTTCTTCATGTGATGCATCTCAAGTTCATAGGAAAGAAGATAGATGCCTTGAGATTTGAACTTGTAAATTGTTTTCCAGGGCTGACAGTCTGATCACTGCCTTCCTTCCAAAAGTCTATTCTATATTTATTTGACCAATGGGCTTCAGAATCCTAGTCAGCTTCAAATAAAAAAAATGGAATTTTATTGTTTTTGTAAAGTCAAAGACTGTGTAGCAGCTGTTTCATGATTATCACATGGGGAAAAGATCGAAGAACTTGAAGATGTCCTCTCTGCTGACAAAGGAGAATCACAGCCATAAAGCAGCAGTGATGCTAATGCTTGTGAGGGTCAAGAGGTGTCTTTATTTACTAAACCAAATCATGGATAAATTTTAAGTTGTAAATATAGCTACAGATCTATCAAGAAATGACTGTGTGGTTTAGCAAACATTTTTAGACCATATTTGAGTCCTAGGCATTAGGGTAGCATCTGACAAACTCTGACTCTTGGTCCAAATCTCCCATGACACCTAATTTTTTAAAAAGTTTTGATGGATTAGAGCCATGTTCTATTTGCTTATCTGCTATGTTTGTTTCAATGTCTCAACTCAAAAACGTAGTGACAACAGATGACTGGCTGGATCCCATGTCTTTATAGATTATAGGATCAATTAGCTAACTAAGAAGGAAGCAAAATGCTACAAGGTCCTCTCTTAAAGATGGTTTCAGCTTTATTGGTCTAACTTGGTCCTGAAACTCAATCAAGATAACAACAGTGATGTCTGCCTTTAGCCTTTCTCTGATCTGTGTCTGGACCCTGGAGAGGCAACAGCTGATGGCAGGAAGATGCTGCAGCACCAGCGGTATGGAAAGAGTTCTGAGTGCCTGCTCAGTGACCAACTCCTCCCATCACCCCGGCCCTCTGAGGAAAATAACACAGAGAGCAAACTCATAGCAATCCTAGTGACTATGTGTAATGGGCCCAGACTCTTCCAGCACCTCAGCTTCTCACCAGAAAGCCCCACATCTCCATCGGGGTCTTCATAGGAAGCAGGCACATAGAGGAGGAAGAGTAGGAGTGTAGGGCTGGAATCCACATCTTGAAGTAGCACAGATCTCTAACTTTTTGAGAAAAATGTAAAGGGTTTCAAAACCTAGTAAATCCTCATTGAACGTGGAACCAGGTCTTGGATAGTGGCTATTAAGTCAATCCATGGCTTTCAATAACACTGTAACTGCATGTGTGCATATTCTTTTCTTCTGCTTACTGCTAGCAGGCTCTAAGGTTTATTGTACTCTATTTTCCCATTTGGACCTAAGCCTCATCCCATCCCATCCACTTCACTCCACTCTACCCCATCTTGTCTTATCAATTGACTGTATTTCCTTGTTTTTAAATGCTGGCATTCATCACTAAATGCATTTTATGCTCCCCAGTTAACCACAATCTACAGTTTGAAAAACTATGCTCTAGATAATACTAGCATTACTGATTCTTGCCTAACTTAAAGTGATGTTAAGGAAACAATGTCCAGTTTTCTTTCCCACAGAATCATGACCCAGGGGTGGAAGAGAACTCAGGCTTCTTATATGCATGTTTTTCTTTAACAATGTTTCTTTTTACATTTGAGTGTCTACTTTATTTTGTTATGTGATTTAGTTGGTTTTTCATTCCTTTCTTCTTCACTCTGTCTTTGGTCACCTTCTGGGGTCCCTGTGCAGACTCTGCTTCTATTTGCTCTTCAGGCTCAAGTTTTTTGCCACAACTACTTTCCCCCAATTTTTACTGAAAATATTTTTTTCATCTAATATATCCTGATTATAGTTTTCCCTCCCTCTCCTCCCAGATCCTTCTCACCTCCCCCACTTCTTGATTGCATTACTGCTGATTATCTCCATTCCCAGCTGACATGTTTTGTAGACTTTTCATCCTGCCTTTTCAAAGTTTGTCACTTGTCTGTCAGTAGATTTGGGCTCAGAATGTGTCATTATCCTCTGAGTATTTATAATATGTGTAAAGCCCAACCTCTCCTATGATAATGCTGAAAATATGTCCAAATAGTAAATAGGGTGGAGAAAGGCTTTAGACAAAGATTTTGAATGACCACATTTATTAAGTTAATTCCAGCATACTTCATGCCCTTTTGGATGTAGTGGAGATTGAGCCTAGAGCCTTGAACAATCTAGGCAAGTGCTCTTTCTCTGAGTGATTCCATTAACCACATTTAGTTTCATATTCAACACGTCCACAGCATTTCCTAAATAAGTAAAGACATTGTGATTTAAGATTGTGCATTTTGTCTCTCATCTTTTAAATTTTGGTGTTTATGTGATAATTTAGAATTCATTTGTCAAGATATTCAAGTTTAATCAAGTCTTATTAATAAACTGTTGTGGAGGCTAAAAATTGAAAGATACTGAAACCTCTTAGAAATGCTAAGACCCAATAGAAAGTGGTAAAAATTATGTATATTAAATATCCAGATCCATACATACATGTGTGTGCAAACACACACACACACACACACACACACATATATATATATATATACACACACACACACACACACTTATATCACATAGCAACAAGACCAGTCAAAAAATGAAGTATCAGGAAGTCTAACACACCTGAAGACCTTAGTGACAATTCTGGTTAGGTTTGCTTTCTCTTATAGCTTCTTCTCTGTCCTCTGCATCTATGTCTGAGCTCTCTCTGTCCCCATCTCTCTTTCCCCCAGGACATTAGCATTGGATTTAGGCTTCACTTGAGTATTCCATGATGAACTTATTTCCATATTTTTAGTTAAATCTGAAAAAGCCCTGTTTGTAATAAAGCCATTCAGACTTCACACCCAAACAGATGACAGTACACAAGTGCCCTTTCCTGCAATGAGGAAAGCAGGGAGAGGAAGAATGAATTTGGGAATTTTCAAATTTATATTTTAGTATAAGAAGTTTAAGGTGCTTGTGAGACATTAAAAGGCGTGAGCTTCTCTCGTTACTGGTTATTTGAAAAATCATAACATAAAATCATTTCATATTTAAGTCAGTCTAAAGAGTTTAATATTTTAAAATTAGGAAAATAATTTACTGTGTGTGAGAGAAAATATTAGAATAAATCTGTTTTAAGATAATCCTGATGAGTCATAACCAGATGCTATATGTGATAGGATTAAAGTTTGTAAGATACTTGGCCTAAAGTAGGCTCACTGGTCCAAATTTAAAGAGTTGATGTTAAAATCATATGGAAATATAAGGTATCCCTGAAAAGTACTTTAAATATTAGAACCCAGAAGAGAAATGTGGAGGGTACAGAGACACAGATTTAATGGGTTGCAACCTGCAGTGTGGACTTTACGTTTAGCAAGGCAGTACTGGCGCTAGGCAGGTGCTGTTTCTTCTGCTTCAGTCTCATGACTCTGTGTTTGAAGTTTCAGAGAATTTCCCTGCAGGTCAGTCTTGAGTATGCACTTGTGATTTCCCTAAGTTCTGACATTTCCCATGCCATGTTCTGAGAATCCGTAAGTTAACAACATATTCCAAGTTGGAGAGCACACAGAGGAACACGTTTGGCCTGTGCTGCTAACTAGGTCACTGTGTAGAGCTGCAATGCAACTGATTGCTGTTGAGTGGCTTCCCAAGTTATGAAAGCAGAAACTTGCCATGCCACTGTGGGGTTTGAGCTAAGAGAACACTGGCTATGGAATGAGACTTATCCAATTTTTAGGGGAGGAAGAAATGACTTCTCCCAGGATGTCGACTCCCAGGAGTGCTGGTTGACCTGTTATGTTTTCTATCAGTCACTAACATGTTCCTAACTATGTCAGGTAGAATGACACACAGGTGCATGAAATAATGGAGTTAGGCTCGCTCACCTAGAACATTCTCTCCAGTCTGCTGTCAATATTACTCTGTTAGGGTTTCAAAGACTCTGACTAGAGGGAAACTGGCTGATCAGTGTCCTTTTCTGTCCCTTCTAAGCTACAAAGTATTATATCCACGTTTTAATTATGTATAGATTTTTAGATTTATTATTTTTATTTTTTCTTATTTACTGTCATTGTGTGTGCATAATATATGTGTGCAAGAATACATGTATACACATGACACTGTGTGGAATTTCCAGGAGTCAGCTGTTTTTGTCCTTGGTCATTCAGCTTTCAGGGCTAAGTGATCAAGTCAGCCCTTTGTATTTTTAAATTAGCAGAAAAGTATTGAGTTTTGTTGTGATATTTTCATAAGTGCGTATACTGCTAAAATTCTCTATTGCCTTCATCCCACTGTAGTGCCCACTCCCTTCCACTGTTAACCCTCACTTCACTTTCGTGTCACACATGTCCTTTCTCCTTTCCCACTCTATATCCTCGTGAGTGACAGTGTTCATGTGGCGGAGGAGACAGAACAAATATGGAAAGTTGTTTTTCTCTTTTACCATGGGTTGCAAGAATTCAATTCATTCAGGTCCTTAGGTCTGCTCAGGCAAGCGCTTTCGTCTGGGGAGCCATCGTCTAGGCAGCCCTGTGTCAGCACTTTGCAGGCGGAGTCGTACCCTTCAGCACTTTGTTGTGCTGTTGCGTTAGTTATGTGAGAACTCCACAATGATCCAGGGAACCTTGGCTCTCCAAATTCACCACGGTAACAACGTCTTTTGAACAGTAACTCAACAATACTGTTTTTGTATCTTCAACTTTGAATCAGTTTTCAACTTTCCCCATTGCATCCAAAATGCCGTGGTATGTTCCTCCCTCGCCTGTGGTGCCAAGGGCCATGGCTGTTTCTCAGTTTCTGTGTGCCCAGAACTGCCACTGCGCCTTCAGCAGTCTGTGCACCACTACAAACTCCCTTAGTTCCCAAAGTTCTCTCCTCCTAAGCTCAGTGGAACCACTGACCCTGCCTTTTTCCATTCTTTGGTTTTGTCCTGTGAGTTTCCCAGGGGTGTACTTTACTTGCTCCCGGTACTCCTAACCATGGATTCAACTCTTAGAAGAGCAGCTGAGAGGACCCGCAGACTCAGGCCCCCAGTTCTCAACCTAGTTCACATCTTAGCCTTGTGAACACTTGTTTATCTGTTAACCAAAATCCATATGATATCTTCTTGCATTTTCTTCCCTTCCCCTCCCAAATCGAATCCATCCAGTTACCCTGAAGGTAATATTTACCAGGTTATATTTAAGAATACACACACACACACACACACACACACACATATGTGCATATAACAACAATTAATAAAAAAGAGGTCATGAATTTGAAAGACAGCAAGAGAGGATTTTTTTAGGGAGGAATGCTGCTAAGGAAAAATAACGTAACTCTCATAATTTCAAAAGTCAAAGAAATAATGTTTAAAGGATTCTCCTTCTGAGTTTGGTCTCACTTTTCTTCATGTCCCCACTGCTCCATGCTCCTTACCTCTGTCACCTTTGGCTGGATTGTAGAAATAACCCTTTTTTTTTTGTTTGGTTTCTCCTCTTGTCAATGTGTAACCTAATCTACACAGTAGCTACATTATTTTTCATTGACTTCTCTGACCATTTTGGGTAAAGCCCAACTTCCTTGAATAAACTCACAGCTGGAGCCTCATTAGACGTACCAATATCAATAGGTATATTCCTTTTCTTCTTCTTTCTAGAAAGCTCCATTCCCCTTCTGATCACCACTTACAATCATTAGATATTTACCTTACACTTTAGACTTTGAAAACTTTCACAGAAGTGAGAAATAACCTTTGATCTTTTGCATAGAGGTTCAGTTAGGATCAGTGAACAAGTGACTACTGGCCTTTCACTGAGTGGCTTAAAGTTATCAGATGGCTCTGATTCTTTTGTTTTTTTTTCTGTTGGAATTCCCCCTCAGAAGACAAGGATGTTTCTCTACACTCCCCATATACATGCATGCCATCACTATCTCCAAAAATTAACAAATAAAATGTAAAATGGACATACAACAAAGGTGTATTTTTCAAAAGTTTCTTGTTAGTCTGATCCAGGAGCTTCTGTTTGAACAGTTCTTGGCCAATCTTTAGATATGTGTCCCTTCATCTCTGCACAGAAGGTGGGAAATAGATTTTTAATTGAAGAACAATGGTTCCTCTACAAATTAATTTTATTTTGAATAAAGATAGACAATGAATATTGAGCAGATTATCAGAAAACTTGGCATGTATGATGTCTGTTTTCTTTGAAATGGCCTAAGTTCCTTAAGAAAGAACTATGTGTTATCCCTCTGGAAATGAAAACAGTCAATAAATTGTGGAGTCAGTGAACCTTTCTGGTAATCAGAGGGTAACATTTTCTCAGCCCTCCCGCTGGGCATGCTCCATCAAGGTGTCCATTTTCCCCAGAAGTCTAAACTTCCCATGCGGCAGTGATGGCTGTCATTTTTATATCACATTTGTAGGTTCTTTTGAAATCAGCACCTCTCTCCTGCACTTTTCCTGACCTCTCCATGTATTATTTTTCATGTTGACCTTCTCCTTCTGTCTGCAATGGTCTGTCCGTGTCCTTAGTTCTCCTTCTCTGTGGCAACCACTCTGCAAAGTTTTGGTCCTCAGAGCTCAGAGGCACTGATTCTGCTGGAGCAAACGATAACCTTCTTCTGTCTTACTTTCTTATCTTGTTGTTGTGATAAAACTCACTTCTGAAAGCAGCTTAAAGGTGAGATGGTTCATGGTGGCTCCCAGGCTCTGCTTTAGTTCATCATGGTGAGGAAGTCAAGGTGCAGGAGCTTGAAACAGCTGCTTGTCCCGTCTGCAGTCAGGAGGCAGAGCAGGCTGAGTGCACGCACTGCTGGGCTTTTCCCCCCATAGACCAGGGACTAGCTAGGACAAGACCACACACATCCGGAAGGTCTTGTCACCTCAGTGCAGTCAAGATGATCTTGCAGGAAAGAGCACAAGCGCCGAATGGTCGTCATTATACAGACTGAGCAGGTTATAGCTAGGACTATGTATGTATATACATATACAGAAAGAGCCATGCATTTGAAGAAAAGCAGGGAGGGGTATATGGGAAGGTTTGGAGGGAAAATTTAAAAAGAAAGAGAAAGAGAAATCATCTTTCACAAACATGCCCAGAAGTCCTATCTTCCCGGTTATTCTGGATTCTCTTGACAACACTAAACACCACAAGGCTAGGTTGTTGCTTTCATGGGTATTATATTTTCATAAAATCCTTGTACATATACTAGCCATGCGCATTCTTTTTATCTATCTATCTATCTATCTATCTATCTATCTATCTATCTATCATCTATCTATCTTCTATCTATCTATCTATCTATCATCTATCTATCTATATCTATCTATCATCTATCTATCATCTCTCTATCATCTATCTATCTAATCTATCTATCTATCATCTATCTATCTTCTATCTATCTACCTATCCATCCATCCACCCATCCATCCATCTATCTATCTATCTATCTATCTATCTATCTATCTATCTATCTTTTGGTTTTTCGAGACAGGGTTTCTCTGTAGCTTTGGAGCCTGTTTCAGTCTGTTTGTAGACTAGACTGGCCTCAAACTCATAGAGATCTGCCTTCCTATACCTCCCGAGTGCTGGGATGAAAGGTGTGCACTACCACTGCCTGGCTGCTGTGCACAATCTTGCATCTGACTTTGATATTTGGATTTATAGTAAGAATAATTTTAATAATGTCACTTCATTTTAGTATAAAACTATTTCTGATTTAAGTCAAGCAAATACCACAGTTAGTGTCAGATTCTCTTTAACCTTATTGGACAATTGTAAGAAATCCAGCGCTCATGTATAGCTGGGAGGATGTAGACACAGTTACGTACAAACATACTTGATATGATGCACTACATACGAAAATGACTCAGCGCCAGTGTTTCTCGCTTTAGGATGCTTCTTTGAGCAACTGAGTAGAAAGATGCATTGTATTTTTTTTATAATCACTTTTTGCTTATCTTAAAGGCAGTGTATAAGAGACAATTAATGTCTGATTTTCATGACTATGTTCTGAAAATATCTCACTTTTAGTCCAAAATTTCTTACTTTGTTCTTTAAAGCCTCATACACTGCGATTATGTGGACATATCACAATTTATTTGACTGCTTCCTATATACTGAGGTTATTAAGGCACTTTGAATTTTTAAAATATTTAATTTTATTTTATGTGTATGGATGTTTTGTCTGCATGTATGTCGATATGTGTGCTCAGACCTAGTACACACAAAGGCCAGAAGAGGGCATTGGATTCTCTGGGATTGGAGTTACAGACAGTTAGAGGCTTCCATGTGTGTGCTGGGGATCAAACTCAAGGTCCCTGAAGAACAGAAAGTCCTCTCCTAATGACTGAATCACCTCTCCACTTCTTATTTGTGACACATAAACAATACTGAGGTGAATAATTTCATGTATAAACATTTTCATATTGTCAGAAGTATATCTTGACAGTCCCAGAGTTCTAATTGGTGGGTCCAGATAATTATATTTGCAGTTCTTTAAAAGATATTGTCAAAGTATGCAGTTTTCATTCTCTTATTACTGTCTTTAACAAAAGGAATCTTTTCAATTTTAATGAATTTAATGGATCAATTAATCTGTTTCTGTTTATGTGTTTGGTGTATGCTTCAAAATCTACTGCTCTAAAATCATGAAAAATTACTGTTATGTAGTATTTCAACCTTTTTATGACTTATGTTTTATATTTCAGGTATAGATTTATGGTCTCTATTTACCCAATTTGTGCAAACTATAAGGGAGGTCATATTTATTGTTTCATGACTATTTGTTGAACAAATAAGCTTTCTACACAAAGTTGCCTTTGCATGTATTTCAGAACAGATCAGACATGAATTTCATTTTAGTCTTGCATGATTTTCATTGATTTATGTGTCTTTCTCATTCAGTAACCCTTGAAATTGAACACTAATTCTCTAAATCTATTATTAAAATGATTTTAGTCATTTTGGTTGCCTTCCTACTTCATTTACATTTTAGAATTATTTTATTCTATAAAAATCTGCTTATGTTTTTCTCAGTACTTAATAAAATTCAGAGAATATAGAGGGACTTTGCTTATTTGTAATGTATGAGAGATTTGCTTGCATGGATGCATGTGCACCATGTGTGTGCCTTACTGCAGAGGCCAGAAACATTAGAACCCTTGCAATCAGAGTAAGACAGCTGTGACCTACCATGTTGAGTGCTGGTAACAGAACTCAGGACCTCTGTAATAGCACTAACTTTTCTCTCCATTTAAAACATTAATTTTTGAGAATTTCATATATTCATAAAATGTAATTTGATCATATCTTAGCTAGTCTTCTATTGATGCAATGAGAAACTATGATGAAAACAGCATATTAGTGGAAGCATTCAATTCAAAGCGCACTTAAAGTTTCAGGGGGCGTTAGTCCACGGTCATCATGGTAGGGGGAGTGGGGCCAGGTGGGCAGAGGCAGAGGTGGAGATGGAGGCAGCAATTTATATTTTATATTTCAGAGAGAGAGAGAGAGAGAGAGAAAGGGAAGAAGGGAGAGAGGGAGGGAGAGAGAGATCTCAAAGCACACCCTCAGTGACACACCCTCTCTAGCAAGCCCATACTTTCTTTTTTTATTGTTAAAAGAAAAAATTACATTTACTCCCCTTGTCCCAGGCCCTCCCGCTCCTCCACTACCCCACCGCTCTCCCCCTGCT
>JAQHUG010000303.1:876689-913910 GCA_028555095.1 Dicrostonyx torquatus | reverse complement strand
TCCTGCCCTGACTTCCCTCAGGGAGAAACAATGATCTGTGATATGAAATAAACTCTTTCATCCCCAAGTTTCTTCTGGTTGATTCTTCATCACAGCAATAGAAAATTTACCTGAGAGAGAACTGGGGATCTGGAATAGGTTTTTGCTGCAGAAGACTTGACCATGTGTTTTTTGGGAGGATTGTGGTGGCATTTGATCTTTGGACTGGAAAATCCACTCAGTGCCCATTGTTCTGTGGACTCTTCTGAAGGATTTTGGAAGATATGATTATTAAGAGCAATGTAGATGATGGAAGGCTGGCCTGTGAAGTTCCAGAGGAATGTTTGAGAGGTAGTTAAAGATTTTCTCAGGGAATTTGATATTTTGAATTATAATCAGTTGGGACTAAAGAATCAACTATGATTAAGACTGGCATCACTGAAGAGAAGTTGACCAGGGAGTGTTTCCTTGGAGTCAGCACACAGAGGCTGCATTCCAGAGGTGGCCAAGGCTGTACCCCATCTTGGAAGCTAAATTTGTTAACATGTAAGAGTTTACAAGATGATACTGGTTTTGAAAGCAAGTAGTAGAAGCCCCAAGATTAAAGCGTTCTTGGGGAGAACATTTGGCAATGTTAGAGTCACTATTGAGAGTCCAGGGGAAGCTAATGGTGAAGGTGTAGCTCAGTTTCAGTGACATCTCCAGCATGAGACAACAGCCGTGGAGTTGAACAGGCCCGAACCTAGGAGACATGCTAGGTGGTACAAGGGCAGAGCCAGAGACTCTTTGAGCCCAGAGTGGTCCCAGATGTCGAACACAAAGTGAGTTCTACTGTGGAACCTTGGTTTGAATTTAGTTGAATGTAGCTGTGCGATCATTCTTCCTTCTTACAGTAGGAAAGTATTTAACTTATTTATTTATTTATTTTACATGATCCCACAGTTAACAGACTTTGGAATTTTAGAAAGACTTTGGATATTTTAGAGAAATTTTGAACTTTAAAAGAGGCTGTATGTTTTAAAGAGGCTAAACTTTTTAAGCATTTGAAATTTTAAAGACTGTGGGACTTTAGAAGCTTGGATGATTTATATTGTGATTTTAATATTGATTGCCATCTTAGGGACAAAATAAAAAAGTTAAGGTTCTAGTTGAACAGTGATTTGTTGGAGTGTCAAGTTGACAAAAGGTCAATTGTGTTGGCCAGTTTTCTGTCAAATTAACACTAGCTGGAACCATTTGGAAATAGACAACGTCAACTGAGAAAATGCTGGCAGCAGACGAGCCTATGGGGAAGACGGTGTCAGTTCCTTGATTGACGGTTGGTACGGGAGGGTCCAGATCACTGTCGTAGTGTCACTCTTGGGCTGGTAATCATGGGTACTATAAGAAAGCAGACTGAGCAAGCTGGGAGGACAAAGCCAGGGAGCCGTACTCCTCTATGGCCTCTACTTCCCTCATTGATGGATGGTGATCTGTGAGGTGAAATAAACCCTTTGTCCAATACATTGTTTTTGGTCATGGTGTTTATTTATGATAGTAATAGAAATCATGACTCATACAGGAATAATGCATTCTTCTGACATTTTCCATTTTCCCTCATTGTCCGGTGATACCAGCATTAGGTCTTTCATTGTTGTCTCACAAGTCCTTGAAACATTGGTCATTTGAAAAATATAAAGAGGATTTTTTTTCTCATTTGCTTAATTCAAGAAGTATCTGTTGATTTTTCTTTAAGTTTTCTAACTTTTCTTCCTGTTGTTTCTATTATACTATTCTTCAGTGACAATTTTATTTATTTTGTTTGTAGTATTTGTGTGTATGTGGGGTGCGGAATAGCCTCTTATTGCTCCCATATTATTTTTTGAGACAGAGTCTCTCATTTAACCAGAGCCCACTGATGCAGATAGACTGGAAGGCTGCAGGTCTCCAGGAGAGTCTCCTGTAGCTCGCTCCCTGTCATTAGGCCTTTCACAGGGACCTTAGGTCTCTGACTGCTTAAGCCATCTCACAAGTCCTCAATTTGGTTTTAAGTTTTATTGTTTTTGATTGTAAATATTCAATTTGGTTCTGTTTTCATTTATTATAGGAATATTTTAAATTAGTTTTAAAATATTGTTTTTCAGTTATTACTGATTCTTTCAATGAACAGAATTTTGTTGTACTTTCTCAATAATTTATGTACATTTAGTCAAATTATTTTTCTAATCATTAATTCTCTTAGACAAACTCCAGGGTAAGGAGAGCAGCATTATCTAAATGATTTTTGCAGCAGTAACTTTTTGTGATTATAAATATAATTATATATGTAAATGTAATGCATCCCTTCTTCATCTCTGATGTATTTGTCATATTTCTCAAACATTTTCAAGAAAGATTTTTAAAGTCACAGTTCAAATGGCAGACTCTGAATAGAAACTATGGTTATCACTAAAACTTGGAATGAAACTCTTACTAAATATGAAAAATAGAAGTAAATAGATAAACTAAACTAAATATATTGTTTGTATTTAACTTAGTCACTTGGACTGATTCCTCAAGATGATAATGATCTTGATACCTTCATAAAATTATACATTCACTTGGAAAGTTGAAATTCTAAACTGGAAAGTAAACTTTTCCTTTTTAAGATAGTAGAGTTAAATTTTATTTATGAAGCTCTCATCATCAATCTGTTCATAAATGTCAGCAGAACTAAATCCAAAGAGAGAGGATGGTTAATTAAAGGCAATAATAATGACTCAATTGTTTCAACATTTGCATTTGTTGTTCATTACTATTCATTATGATTGTCACTATGGCAACATGATGAAATAACATGATACAAATAAGTGAAAATCAATATAACCTTTAGTATTTGGGTTTCTGAGGGAAGGAGATTATCAGTCTCGACAATTGCATTCATTTAAATGTCTGAGAAGGATATTTTGTCATGTGATTTATTGCTGAGTGAAAGCTAAAGACTATTTGTTTCATAAGTAGAAGATAATCAGAAGAGTGTGGAAGAAGGAGAGCAAGAAGACAAGGTAAATATTTATACAAAAACAAGATAAGTAGATTAGTCAAATTCATTTGTGCCCAGCCCTCCAAACACTCACAAAAATGTACTAAGGAATAAAAATAGACAAACATGCAATCACTTAAAATGAATCCATCCCAGTACAATGTGTAATTAAGTCCTGGAACTTGCTCCTTCAAGATTTTATTCAAATAAATAGCTCTGATCAATTGAAAGGATATAGTAAACACTACACTACACACACACACACACACACACACACACACACACACACACAGCTTCAGCTTTCAGGCAACGTGGTGGCATATTTTATGATGTGCAGAGTAGTTCCCTTAGTTTGAAAGAATTATTTTAATCAAACAATTGCCTTTTCATTATTGTGCTTTTTGTATTACTCTCCCTTTGCCAGAGAGATTTTATACTCTCAGTCTAGCTACTGTTCTTTTTCTTTCAAAACACATGGAACTGAACTCAGGGCCTCATTTGTGCTAGCAAGCATTCTGCTCCCAACACCCTGTCCCTCAGCTTAACTAAATAGCTACAACTGTGTTTTATATCTTAGGATTTTTCTCAGACGTGCTAGTAGCTTTCATGTAATCTGTGTTTTCATTGAACATATTTAATTTGCAGCTTCCCTTATAGTCATTTCCAAAATCATATAGTCTGTCAAGCTTTTTAGCTTCTCCTTTGTTAGCCTACAGAGTTTGTCAACTTATTTATTTATTTATTTATTTTCCTGAGACATGGTTTCTCTGTAGCTTTGGAGCCTGTCCTGGAACTCACTTTGTAGACCAGGCTGGCCTCAAGTTTACAGAGATCCATCTGTCTCTGCTTTCCAAGTGCAGGGATTTAAGGTGCACACATCTTAAGCAGTTGCAGGAATTTGCAGGAGGGAAGCCAATGGACTGATGTCTATGATCCTGAAGCAAACTCTAATTTGGGAAACAGTAAAGAGACTCGTTTCTTCTTTTTATTGTACTGTTTTTAATCAGAATTTTGTGATTCACCATTTTAAATGCACACTTGTTAACAGTAAACTAGAATACATAACTCCATACTCATAGTGCCTAACCTAACATTTTTTGTTTTGTTTTATTATTTGGATTCAACTCTTGCTACAGGGGAAAAAAAGCATGCAACCCTACAATTTACCTCCTAGGAATAATTATTTTTCAACCATAATCCGTTAATCCTTAGTTAATCCTCATTAATGCCATCCTTCAAATATGAAATGTTCCAAGGTCTCTTGACAAATATTCAACATGTTTTTCTCCCTTTTTTAAAATTGATTTTTATTGAGCTCCACATTTTTCTCTGGTCTCCTCCCTGTCTCTCCTCTCCCCTCTTCAAACCTCCCCCAAGGTCCTCATTCTCCCAATTTACTCAGGAGATCTTCTCTTTTCCTACTTTTCATGTAGATTAGATCTATGTATGTCTCTCTTAGTGTCCTCATTGTTGTCTAAGTTCTCTGGGATACAAAAAGATAAGTATCATATGTACTTACTCATAGGTGGTTTTTAAACATAAAGCAAAGAAAACCAGCTTTTCTCCTTTTGATTCCGTGTCCTTTCTATGGTTTATCTACTCTATATAAATGTCAAAGATTTCAAAACTAGTATCTCTTTCCCATCAAGCATTTCTTTTACCTATAGACCTAAATTTTCAAGTACATATACTATATGCTCTTAGTTGTTTAAAAAGTTGATCCCTAACACGGGAGAAGAGAATTATTTTGGGTTTAGAAAGACCATGCTATTTTATTTCTGAGTCTCTTTGTTTAAAAAGGTGAGAACTTGACACATTTATATAGGGTATTTAAAAAGAACGCATATGTAGTGGTTCATTTGTAGAAAGCATGAGAATGAGTATCAGACAAAAGGTACAGGTACAGCTTCAGTCAGTGGGCATCTGAGAGGGTGCCTGAAAATAGCATTCTTCATAGAGATAATGGTGCCTTCCAGGATGAAGTGCAGATGAAGGACCAAGCAGTGTGATGAAAAACATGGGAGCCCCCTCAAGATGGTTTCAGCTGGAAGGAAATCTTCCTTGAGGGGAGGGGTGTCATGCACATCATAGTGAGCCTCTGGTAAGTCAGTGGAAGCAACCCGCTGTAAAACTTAGTCACCGTCACTTGTGTGGCCTCAAGTGTACTTAGAGACTGGCAAGGTAGATGGAAATTTGGATTATAATTGTCTGGCAAGAGAGAATAACTGACAAGACACTTCAGTTCTGACCCCAAGACTGGATTTCCTCCTTGGACTGCTATCGTTTGGGGATTGGTTGGTCATAAACAAACTATTGCAGGCACTGGAGTGGGAGTGACTTTTCAGTAGACTGCAGAAGAAAACAATAGCAAGCAGGCCTTTAATTAAGGCTGACTTGGTCATCCCGCAAGGGTTTTCCAGTTGGTATGTCATTTGACTCCCTTGCCTTTGTTTAACCTTCTAGTCATTTGTAACTTTATCTCTACAGTGGAGATAGAGGACATAGACTTCAGTGGATTTTGAATCACTGTAGTCAGTTATCACCATAATTAGAAGAAAAAAATGGAAATCCATTCATAAGCTTTAATTATTTCATCTTAACAGAAACCTCCATCAGAAAGTTTACTGCAATAGCTAATTTGAATATTAGTTTTAATGATTATTCATTATTTTAGCTTTTTTCCTGTGCTTACAATGGTCATAACGCATCATGGAGGCAATCAATAGCTAACTGATTTTTTAGCAAACAAACTCTCTTAACTGGAAAGAGGCAGAAGTGAAGAAAATGAGCAAACCTCTCTATTTTGATGGTAGTGTTCACTTCTGGCGGCCTGTTACTGGCTGCGACTAGCTGCACAAAGTTGGATTCCATTCCTTCCGTGAGTGGTAGGCTGTGGTGGTGGTAACACCCAGATCGGTGTTGTAATGGGAGATCCGGAATAGGATGGCATCTTCTTTGTGTGGCATGTTCTGCAGGTCAAAGTGTGAGCAGCTGATTGGACATCTTTGGTACATCTGATCACTTTTCAGGGTACAAGTTCCCTTCATTGAACTGCAGCCTGTGGGGTGACAGGGAAACTCTGGGCAGTGTGGTGTGACTTTCCACTGCCAGTCAGTAGGGTGGAGGACAGGCTGGCAGAATGACAAGAATGAGCTAACTCGCCCAGTTTCAGGCTACCTGACACTTTCTCAGTTCAGGGAGGAATCTGGAGAGGTCGAGTGCAGTGATTAACTCCACAGATACTTCTCTGGAAAATTACTAGCCCCTCGGAAGAAGAAGGAGTAAGGATGGGCAACAAATGGTACAAAAGGAAGCCAGGCAGAGTTAGGCCTACAGAAGAGCATTTGAGTACAATGACTAATAAAAATGGTGTCTTAAATTCTGCTTTAGATGATTAATTCAGGGAGGAAAAACTGGGCCATAAGAGATCAATGCCAAATTACAATAAAGTTGAATATTAAACTTTGAATCACAGCTGTTTTTAATTTCGAGATGTTCTTATAGGGGGAATGTTATGAGATGGGCTCATGAACACTGTTTTCTTGATTTATTTGCAAGATTATCTTTAAACTATTTTACTATAAAGAGTAGAGATTGGAAATTGCCTTCTTAAATCTCGCTCACATCCAAACTGAACAAACCACATAATGACCATCTTAGTCAGATACTATTTTGAAACCTTATGGAAACCTAAATGCTCGTAAACTTTTGTGGGACAGTGCTGTGCTGTGAGTCATGGAGGCTCCACCCCAAAAGTGACATGTAAGCATCACTGAGCAACTGCATGGAGACAGCACCTAGGGACAGTCTTAAGACCTAATTCTGATGTTTTTTTTAAAAACAAGTTTGATTAGAAATGACTACTTTGGGTCCTACAATAGTGGCGAATGAGGTTCTCACTTTAGCCTCCTGCTTCTTGGCTAAGTGCACGGCGTAGACATTTAGTGCTGGAAAGTCCAGAGCAGGGTGGAGAAGCTTTGCTTGTAACTGTGGTTACCATGCCTGTTTCCATGTGTACGGATGCTGTTGCAAATACCGTGCTGGTTTTTGTATTCAAATATGCCTTTCTTATCCACTACTGTGGGTGACTGCTGGGCTCACTACGGAATCTCAAGCCAGTGGTACACGACAGAGGCCATGTGCACAGTTCTGAAGCATCTCTAGGTTGTTTCTGGAAGAATCCCTTTCTGCTTGTGCAGTTTGTATGACTGGCAGTTCTTCTGCTTAGATTTGGGATTGCAGAAGGGGGTTCAGTGAGCCTCTGCCATAGGCTGTAGCTGTTAGCCCTCTCAGCTGTATTGTGCACACTTCTCAGGACCTGGTCATCCTTAACTCAGGGTTCCAGTATACCCCCTATCAAAACTTCATAGCAGAAATTAGGATTCTAATCAGCTATATACATTGAGTCATGGACCTAACTTTGATTTAGTTCCTTCTTTGCTTGGAGAGATTTTTTTAAAAAAAAATTGAATCATAACTCAGAAACACAAAGTTGATTTTGATGTATTCACATAACTTTACAGAAAGAACATGTCCAGAATTTCCAACACCTCTATCCAAATTCTGAGTTCAAGGAAATGTCTCTCCTTCTCATGGGGACTAAGGCAACTATTTACTCTGAATGGTGGGTTCACCCACAGGAACATCCTCATACATATACCCTTCTTGGCTTGGTCTTCACACTGCATGCATATTTTTGTGGTGACTATTTAGCTTCTAAACAAAGTTCTATGTCCTAATGAAGAAAGTTTAGACATTAAACGATAGCATAATTGAGGGAGCTAGAAGATCTTCTGGTGAGAATTGGATCTGTTTCGTGTGGAGCATGGTTTGGAGATGCTCTAGATAAGCAGAGGTCTTGTGAGGAGACTTGTACCTGAAGGAAGTGGATGAGTCTTTATAAATGTCCATCTTGGACCAAGGAAGTTCAGGATACTGATCCTAGGAATCTAAGGAACACTGACCTGGTTGGTGGGTCTTATTCTTTACTTCCGAGCACCTCAGCTACCTCTTCTCCCTGCCCTTTGTGTGTCTCATCTGCCTAAACTTCCCAGTCCTCCTGTGATTAAAATTCTATGTAGAAACTGTTGCATTATTTTCCCAAGAGGGGCAAAATTACCCAGCAGAGGGATACTAGTTGCAAAACTCTAAAATTTGTGCAGTAAATTACTATATAAAAATGGATGAAGTGACCAAAACTTTCACTGTAATAGTATATGATATATAAAAATAGGACAAAGTTGTTGACAGAATGAAGGTAAAGGGGGTGGGATTGAAATTATCAGGGCCTTATTCTATAATTAAGATTATATATATATATCACCAAATTAATTTGAATTATTATTTGATATATTAAAAATTGAGCCACCAAAGTGTCCCCACTTCCTCCACTTTTCCTCACACTTACTGCAACTAACAGCACTCAGCTGCTTTGAACTGTGTCTTGTTCTTCAGATGTCTAACCGGCATGCTAACATCACCCATTTTGCCTTTTGCTAATGACTATCTCTAGACATCACTTCACATGAAAGCATGATATATTCTATCATGTGAAGTATTCTACTCTTCACAACACTAAAAAATCTTACTGTCTTCCCTCCAGAGAAATATGTCATACTTTTTATTTGCATTCAGTATTTATCACAGTGAGAAAGTTTATCCGGAGGAGCTCTAGACATTGTCTTACGATCTGTATTTCAGAGCAGAGCCTTTGCCTTGTGATGGCAATGGTGACCACATTATCTTTCCTATGTGTTTGATTTCTGTTTGCCCTTCGCTGCTGTATTTCTCTTCTGAGGAACATAGCTGTCTCTCTCCATATGTCCAGTGGTCTGAGAGGACATTTGTTTTAGAAAATCTTAAATTATCAAGATTATTCAATGTTAGTATTAAGCCATACAATTAAAATGAAGACAATGCTGGAATTGCAGGACTAACGTCTGAGGTCAACTCAGAATCACTAACTAAAATATAAGCTTGCTTCTTGAGAAAGAGTCAGCTCATTGTCTTTCTCAAATGCAGTATTCCCTAGTTCCCAAGTCGTTAGAGAATGAGTCTTTGGGGAGGCACTCTACTGCATTTCTTGTCATCTGCTAAAACTGGAAGAGGAGGGGGACAGAGAAGACAACAATATCACAGATCAGCCACTGAATTTCATTAGTAAAAGAGTAAAATGCTATATACACATGTTTGAAAAATACTGTTACAATAATTTCAGATTCATTCAGTTTCATGAAAAACATCTATTCTGACAACTTTGAATTGAAGTCTTAGTTAATTAAAAATTTTCCTCACTTTGCTTTATGACAGACCTGAGCATAATTTCACTCAGTGGAATTATTTTTAAAGTATTATGGTCATCACAGTAGGAAGAAGGGAGTGTCTGAGTCAGAGGCTTTATATTTCAGAGTAATGCAGGGAACTCTCCAGACTCACCCAACCAGCTGCAACTTCCTCTATGAAGACAGTCAGGTAAATGCTCCCAATGTCCATAGTGTAAAGGAGAGAGAGAGAGAGAGAGAGAGAGAGAGAGAGAGAGAGAGAGAGAGAGAGAGAGAGAATGAGTGATTCTTGCTACTTCTCTGTATCTGAGACATTACATGCATCAAGGTTTCAAAATGCTCTCCAGTTCTCTCTGTTTCATGACTTCTCCAGACTGGTTTTGACTGGCTATTATCATGGAAAATGGTGCTTGCCACAGTGTGGAAGATCAGTTATCAGTCAAAGTTTTGTGTTCAATCTTTAAATAGATAAATTGAGAATTACATACACATCTAATTTTGATTTCCAGTGTTCCTATTACATCACTATATGTTGGAATTTGCCAATTCTTTAAAATAGAATTAGTAGAATTAATAATCAGAAGCTTAGAAAGTTTATCAAAATTTAAACTTTTAAAAACCATGGAAATATTTGAGAATTTTTAGTGAGCAGCAATTTTTTGCAATATAATATTTAGAATACTGGTAAGAAATAAAAATAAAATTTGTTTAATGGTTATTCTGTCCTCACAAATAATTTAATTTCAGTAATAATAAGGAATTAAGTTTTCTTTCATAATTTAAAATTACTCTAAAATTACATATGATTTTACCATGCAGTTAAACCATGTATCTTCTCAGTGAGATACAATTTTAGGACCATGAGACAGAATAATTCTAATTCCATGTTTTATTGAAGTTATTTTCTATCTAGATTTGTTTATGCTTCATTTTAAAACTATTTTCTTGATAGTTTAATTAGATTATTAAAGCATTGGTGAGATTTGTATTTTTGGGATTTTGGCTTTTGTTTTTCTCATAAACATACAATCACCAAAGGAGAGAAGGCCCATTGCCAGCGTGAAACTTTCTATAGGGGGGGGGCTGTAATTTTTGTCTGAAATTTAGAATTTAAGACATTACGTAAGAAGTTTCTATTTTGCACTGACTTTAAATTATGAACTTTTAAATTATTTTGTAATTTTATACTAAGCAGACATGTCTATGCAAGAAGCACAAGAATGTGGTGTTTGGCAATTAAGTGAAAAATTCTTCTCTCTAGTCAAATTCTTTTATGATTGAATATAATTTTTTGTCATTATACCATCTCGACAACAGTGTACCGACTGCAGGGACACCTTCTGTAGCTTAGTGTACTGGGTAATATGGCAGGGACACCTTCTTTAGCCTGCATTCAAGTTCACTTCCTTTACAGTTGCTTAGTTATATACCCGTGTCAAATATGTGCTACTCACTGGTATTTTTTTAAACAGTAATTTTTTGTTGGCATTTTACATATTTATTTTTAAGTTGCTTAAAAATTATTATAGGAGAAAGGAAAGCTCTTCTGATGCTATTTTTTACACATTTCTCAGCATTTGGAACTTTGGGGCATAAAGTCATGGAGCCAGTCTTAAGGTGTCTGTCAATGGAATGCAGTCTTCACCTTCCATGTGGAGGAGTCTTGCTTTCATTTCATGAACATGTAGTCCGCTTTACATAGAGAAAGTTAAGACATCAGTTATGCAAAGTAGATTTTTTCTGAATTCATCTTCAACATGTGTGAGCCTGTTTGTATAAGAGCGATTGAAGGTGTTTAGTGCCATCCATCATTTTAAAAGTTAGGGCTTCAGGATTTAATATTGTCTAGGAATGTCTCGACTCATCTTTTTCCGTAATAACTTTTTATCAGTATAATTTCTATGCCATGAAGTCTACTTTATCTGATGAAATTAGTTACATAAGTTTTTTTTAATGAGCAGATTCCTGTGTTTCTCTTCTTTTCTTTTTGACAAAATGACAATTTTGTGAGACATGACCATGCTGACTAAAAGTTTTATTGTTTGAATTATAAAGAAGAATAATGCTGAAAAGTCAGAAATTATTCTTTTTGTAGCCCAAAACTGTAAATCAGTAAGACATAATTTGTAAAGAATGAGAGGAACTGGTGTTTAACTTGTGATATAATTTTACCTGATAGCCTCCCTGGGCCTAAAATTCCTTTTAGTTCTTTTTACATCATTCTATCCTGCACCGTGTAAGAGTTTTCGAACAAACCCATGGACACAGTCTCCTGTGTAATCAGATGAATTGCTATGCTTTTGCTGTCATGGGGCTTCTCAGAGTGCTGCCTTGCATTTGCATGGAGGCTCTGCCAACAGCACAGATCCTTCCGAAGAGAGAGGTCCTAAACACACCATCCTTGGGGAAGTCATGACATTCTTATGCGTCTAACTTAGAGAAAGACAGCGCTGCATGTCTCATTCTTAGACTTCATGCTTTTATTTATTTGGTCCATAGTTTTTCAAGCTATAGTTGTGATGCTCTTTCCCAAGATCAAAATACAATTAAGTCCCTAAAAGATTCTCAGACCATAGATAATGTCAGTGTCACTCGGTGGTCTGTCACTCCTAAACCCAAAAAGAGCCCTAGTTTGTATTTGTCTTCTTATCTTATGCTAGAATCTTTTATTTGTGGTCACCAGTGCTCTTTTTCCTGTATTAGTTGGATAAAATATGAAATAAATTTAGTAATTTTCTGGGTAATTTTTATCTGGTTTTGATTTTGACATTGTTAGATAGCCTAGGGCTTTGTGGATTCTAGGTCACTGAACTTCACTCTCAGCCCTAGATTACACTTTCCTCCTCCTTTGCTAAATTACACTTTGTTATAGCTTTTTTGCTGATTTTTTTTATTTATTTGTTTTGAGACAGGTACTCACTGTGTATCCCGGCTAGTCTGGAGCTCACTGTATAAACCAGGTTGACCTTGAATTCATAGAGATCTGCCTGACTCTACCTCTGGAGTACTAGGGTTAAAGGCATGAGCCAGTATATCCAGCAACCTAAATAATTTATGTAAAAATAATAGATTTTTTCTTGGAATAAAGTGTGTGTGTGTGTGTGTGTGTGTGTGTGTGTGTGTGTGTGTGTAATGTGACTGATTTCTTTTATTCTATGTTTCTGGAATATAACTTGTAAAATTGGAATTTTAGAACATTCCTGTGTGCTACCTATATCTTCTTCTTCCTGGAGATGGTCTCTATCTCCCACACTTTCGCTATGTCTTCTTCCTGGAGACAGTCTTTATCTTCTTTTGCTTCTCCCACATGGTGACCAATATGAAGTTCTTCCCCAGTCCTAGAGTAACAAGTGGCAACATGCACGCTTTTCTGCTGCACGTTACTGCTATAGTTCTAAGATCATTTCATGGAATAAACTAGAACTTAGTTTAGAAGAGTGAAATATTTGCTCCAATTCCTCCAACTGTTAGCAATAGAGTTGTCCCAGTGCTGCCTTCCTGAATGGCTGCCATGGTATCAGATGAAATGGGACTCAAGGAAAGTAGTTCGGAACATCCATTCATATTCATTTAGTCTAAGCCAGGTCCCCTGTGACATTAGAATTACTAAGCTTTGGAGTGGGTCCCTGGGGAATTCTAGGGTGGCATCACTGTTCTGTATCTCAGGAACAATGCTATTGGAATTATAAGATAGGTTTACTCCATTTCCTATATATGCTATTGTAGCCTAACTGAATTTCCAGCAAAATCTGGGTTGGAAAGTCTTAAAAATGGTCATGATATTTGTAACATTAACTATACAATAACTATTTTTATTATTTATTTTTATATCTATAACTATTTTTCTATTGAAAAACCAGACAAGCTCAGCCTAGGTATAGTAGGGAGAGCCATAGACTTTCCCCAAAGAAATGTGCCTCGCCCTCTCAGAAAAGTGGATGGTGGTGGGAGGTATGTGGAGGGAATGGTAGGAAAGGAGGAAGTGGGAACTTGGATTGGTGTTTATAACGAAAAAAGATAGTTTTGCTTTCTTTTTAAGATAAATAAATAAAAAATCAGAGAATAGATTTTTCAAAAGGCAAAAATATTTATAAGACCAAAGATGAACTGTGTTTAAAATTAAGATGGTTCAAAAAAATCATGGTGAACAATGACCCTACAGATATGTATAGAGGCCATGAGGGGCCAGGGTGAGGAAACAATATGACAAAAGTAAGGATGGCTTAAGACACGAAGGCTATGCTGAGCAGACTGTGTCATACCTTTGGTCTACTTCTCTTTAAAAATCAGAGGCTGTCTGAAATTAGTAAGTGCATGAATGTGCATCTTGAAAACAGGTCATCAAGAACCATTGAGGATAGAACACCCATCAAGGAAAATCATGGTTATACTCACAATGCAAATAGGAGAGCTTGATTTTCCTGCTGTGTCAGGGTGAGGAAAAGAAACCTATTCTGTATTGTTGCAAAGCAAGTTTTAGAGTACTAGAACCAAGGATGCAGGACCAAAGGAATCATCTCTTTCTGTCCCCAGCTATTTGGTAATTGCTCGCAAGGCTGAAGAAATGAAGCCTTGAATTAATAATAATGAATAAACATACAAACAAGCAGATGTGCTCTGAGATAATTTAACTCTCCATTGACCTCTAGGCAACACTGGGTTTCACAATGGCCTCCCTTGCTGCAGCAAATGCAGAATTTGGCTTCGACTTATTCAGAGAAATGGATAACTGTCAAGGAAATGGAAATGTATTCTTCTCTTCCCTGAGCCTCTTCACTGCCCTGACCCTAATCCGTCTGGGTGCTCGAGGTGACTGTGCACATCAAATTGACAAGGTCAGTGTCGGATTTCCCAATCATTCATAGGAGTAAACTGTTTTTTCAAGAGAATATTTCATGCTAAGCCCTAGGCTTGACTTCCAGGTCTTGGTTTCTAGTTGGGAAGAAGAAGAAATAAATCTTTTTTTTAGTTTTTACTGAGCACGTTGCTTCTGAAAGCCCTCTCCTTTGATAGTAGCATCATCATCGAGACAGCTTGGTGGAGTAAATTCTTGGGTGTGGGTCAGCTCTGTGGGTTTTAGGAAGTTCTCTAAGCACACACTCACACTTGAACACTACTGGATGAGGAGGGTTAGGTACCATAGAACTTGGCAGAGCATCCCAGATTTGTTTTGTTTGTGGTGTTGGGTATGGAACCTTTATACTTGCTAGGCACGTGTTCAACCAGAGTCTGACGTCCTAGTTTAGACACTGATTGCCTGGACACAAATGACAGTCACAAACACCAGATAATAGGAGGCTACCTAAACAGTGTTTGCAGCCACCACCTTCTTCACCACCTCCAGCACGTGCTTATTAGCATACCCTGTGCTGCTCTGAAGTGTGATGGCGAACATTTCCTTCCCGTCTTCTAGGAAGTCGTCATAGAAACGCAGGCACGCAACAGCAGCTGCCTTGCACCTCAGCTGTTTCCACAGGTTTAGAAGCCACCATTTCTGATTCCATTTGTACTCGTTGTTTTAATTCAGTGTTGTTGAGGGGTTCTTGTGTGTGTCATTTACACTGTAATGATTCTTCTCTTTTTCTGTCTAACTCAATGAGTCTGATGTTCCTGGGCAGCGGAGTGAGGTACTGGCACTTTATTAGGAGACAGAGGAATTTACAGCCGAGTCCACAGGGGGCCGCAAAGGTGCCAGCAGTGACAACTACCTGTTGATGACATCATCAGCTGTAGCCTCTGGAACAACCCCCGCAAATATAGTTTTACTTGGTATTCTCAATAACACGCTGAAGTGTCATTAGTATTTTGATTTTGTGGTGAGATTACCATTCTTGCTGTGTGGTGATGGATGTCAGACTTGTGAGCCAAACTCCATGGCCTTTTCAAGAACGGTTTCTCAGCTGCATCCTGGGAACAGCCACTGTCTGCTGGAGTCTCATCGTTCACTCTCATGCACGACTTTCTGTAGCTGCTGCTGTCACACCATCCCGCAAGAAACACGAGAAGAAAACATGAACTACATTCATAGAGCCATTTATAGTTCATTCCTGCCAACTTTTAGTCCTTTGTACCAAGTTTTAGTCCTGCCCCAGTTAACCTCGCTTTACAGCATATTCTCATTGGCACTATGGATCCTGTGTTTACATTTCAGGGAAGCTGAAGTTCAACCAATGAAGTTGCAATTCATGACTTCCTTGCATGCCTCTGAAAAGCACTGTCAAACAACCAATGGTCATTATCCTCTTGATGTTCAAAGTATCACAGTTTGGTTTTGTTCACTTTCATTATTTTATTTTAAATTATTTTTTGAAATATTTGTCTTGTGTGTGTTCATGTATTTATAATGCTGGCACACATGAGCCATGGCATACATGTGGGGGTGAGAAGGTAACTTGAGATACTGGTCCTTACTTTTCACTTCTTTGAGATGTCTCTTGCTTATTTCCACCATATAATGCCAGGTCAGCAGGGGGCAAGCTTCCTCAGATTGTCCTGTCTTCACTTCCCAACTGGGAAGTGCTAGAACTACAGACTAGATAGTTTCTGCACCCCAGTTTTATGTGGGTTCTGGGGATTCACATTCAAGTTCTCATGTTTGAGAAGCAAGTACTTTACCCAGGGAGCCATCTCCCTAGCCTGGCATTGCTGTCTTTTTACTGTAGAAATGTGTTTAGTCAAACTTGTAGGTTTTAGGCAATCCTTTCTCCAAACTCTAGAACTTCTTTGCTTTCTGACACGCTGTGTTGAGACTGGCATTTCTGGCTCATGTGAGGGCTCCGCTACTCGGAGTTCGGGCTTTTACAGGACTGATGTCAAGAATCAGCACACTTGACATTTTGCTGTTTAAAAGCTCTGAAGGCAGCTGCCATTCCCTGAGAAAGACAGGAAGTAGAACTGTTGAGAAAGTTGTAGATATGCCTCATGTTCACTTAGCTCTGATATTGCTGGCTTTCCTACCCATCTCAGCACAGAAGGGTGAATGCTTCTCGTCCCCTTTGCCTGACGTTGATTGCTTCTCCCTCACAGGATGCATTAATATCCATTGTGCCACATTTGTATTTACCTTAAACCTTGAATTTTAATTATAATATTATTTACAAGTTGTGTTTTCTAAGATCCAGCTGGGTTTTCAAAAAAAATTTTTAAATGCTCATTTAAAAATAATCATTGTAGTATGTGTTTCTATTCTAACACTCTGGAAGAAGAGTGCCATTTCTTGATTTGGCGTGTGTATTTAGATGGGAGCCTGAGGGAAACACAACCACAGCACCCTCTTTATCTAAAACTTAATCCCAGGACCCTGAAACTCATGAGGCAGAGCTTTCAGTCCTTGTCCTTATCTGAATTAACTGGGTAACTAGTTATTAAAAAGAAAAAGAGTCTCTGATTCCCCTTCATGTTCACAGGGGGATCTGGCAATGTGAGACTAGTATTTCAGGCAGAAAAGCAATGATTCCAGTGGAAAATGAAGAAGTAGACTTATGAAAAAGACTTTTAAACTATAATATTTCTCTTTATTTATCATTATGCCTCTCTAACCATGTTAGCATTACTGTTGAACCAACAAATTTGTATGTTAAGATAAAATGACTGCATATACAGTCAGAATTATAGTACTTCAGGGTTTCACACACCAACTATGACTGTCAGTCAGATCAACTATCAGTGTAAAAATAAAAATAATAAACTTGAAAATGTTCAATTGCTAAAACTTTGTTTAAAAAATTAAGAAGAGTGTCTTCTGAATAGTTATATAATTTTTATGATTTAACTTTATAAGTTTACTAGTATCAATTTAAGTCCTAATAATTTACCATGGAATTTTTTATTTTTCTTACACTTGCATATTTTCAAATAAGAGTTTACACATGCTGGCCTTAGTAGTGTGTGTGTGTGTGTGTGTGTGTGTGTGTGTGTGTGTGTGTGTATGAGAACTGTAAGAAGAGAGAAGTCAGCCTTAGAACACCTGCTGTCCAGGTGAATTCTTTCTCCTTGCTAGACTTCACATTATTGACTAGTATCATTTTAAACTCTTAAGAACAAAAGTCACTCAAACTGTGCTTCACAGTTGATACTTCCATAAGTCTACGAGGCCATCTACGGTGTCCTCAGAGCAGCGACAGCATCAGCAGATCTTCCCTGTGCCCCCTCGCCTCTGACTAACTCCCCAACTCCTTGACTGTTTGGAAGAGGAGAGAGTCAGTCCTTTCTGCCTTAGATTTCGTTTTAGGAAGAAAGACACAAACAGATCCCTCAAATTCAAGGTCAGTAGACACAAACTGACTTCTGGTCTCTCTTTCCTTAACCTGAGATGATCAGCAACTTCTCTTCTCACTGAGAAGCAAATGACTGACTTCTCCACACACATGGTACAAAGTCATAAGAACAAAACATCAGTACTGAAATAGTGTAAGTTATAAGGCTCATGCTTGGTTTCCTTCTTAGAAGCAGCAAAAATAGCCTATTCCATAGTTCAGGAAGTCATTGAAAACAGGCAGAACATGTTTCAAAGGCCCAGAGTACCCTGGCACATTCTGTCTTTAGATTTTCTTTTCCTGTCAGTTGTATTTTCTGTCTCACTGGAAAGTCATGGGCTTGGCCAATCCTGAATGAGAAAGGGAATCTGCTGCTGGTTCATCACCACGGCTCAGTGCAGGGGAGAAAACAATGCCAGAGTTAATAAGTAAAGATGAAGCTGGCCCTTTGATGTCTGCAGAGAGCCAACTCGCAAACTTGAAATAGTTGTTGATCTGTTTATCAAACTTGATTTGTTGATTTTTTTATATTTTCAACATATCTTACATTACCATACCATATTAAGAACAGTTTCATATTGTCTATAGCCTATTAAAATAAAGGTTGATAGAGTGTAAGGCTTCATACTTATTTCTGAGTTGTTCCATCTCCACCTAGTCAATAGGTGAAGAGTCCAATAATGAAAGCCTTCACAGAGATACTAACACTGCCCTTTTTCTTTAAATTTCCATATACAACTTCCATATTCAGCTTCAGAATAGCTCCACAGTCTGAGAAAAGAGGACGTTAGTTGTTATTTCTTATGGGAAACACAATCAAGAGTCCAGGAGTCATGAGCTGAGCTACAGAACTAATCCACACCGGCTAGCAGTTATTTAACTTTTCATATTAGTGTTGGAGAAACAAGTAAGTTGATTCCCAGCAGCCTCTGGGCTGTCCCTCCACAGTACCATACCCAGTCACCATATGAGCAGGACATTTTCCCACTTCTAAGGGGAGGGAAGATTTTGCATTTCAGATATCTAGATCAAAAGTTATAAAGTCTGGGGCACAGAAACAGTTGTTGGAAAGGGCTGTGGGAGCCACTTTAGAAGTCTAATCCTGATTAAGTTCACACAGTCATAAAATCATAAACTACTGCTCAAATTATGATTGACTTTCAGATCTAATGTTTCTTAGATATTCATTGACTATCTTTCACTTTTACGTAATAATGCCTAGATAATTAATGCTATGTCTGTTTCCTAGATGATTAGATACATTTTAAAATATTTTTTATTTTTAATACTTATGTAAGTTTAATAATTCATTATTAAGCTGTTTCTCTAGAATATATAAAATAGATTAAAAGTTCTTTTGCTTTATATTCATTGAATGTACTCTAATTTCCAGTTCATGGTACTTATCACAATGAACAGTCTGTATCTTACCCAAGCCAACACTACATACAACTCTAATTGTGCTGTGAGCTAACAAACACACAAATAACCAAGTCTCACTTTCACATTTTATCTCATCAGGATTGCTCTTTGTAAAGTAATAATAATAACCATAGTAATAATAATAATAATAATAATCATTCAACTTTAAAATAAAAATTTAACTGAGAAACAATAGTTATATATGTAAGTATATCCACGGAGCATAATGTGATGTACTGATCTTTGCATATATCATAGAATGATTAAATAAGACTAACACATTCGTTACTTCAATGACATGTGTTGTTGTTGTTTACCAAATTCGTTCTATTTAGCATGTGTGGACAAGCATTCTCTGATAGATTTCTATGGTAAGTACCCCTGAGTGTCAAACCCTCTTTGTAGCAGTTTATCAAGCTTACAGATTTCAAACAAGAAAACCCTAAGAAATAACTACTGTATCATAATTTTCCGAGGAGCTGTGGTTCACAGGCCCCACAAGGTTTAGGAAACATTGAGAATCCTTTACAACTAGGCATGTCATGTATGATTACTCACTGTTGAAACAAATTTCTCTTTGTGAGGAATTAAAGATTGTCAAAAGTGCATTTTAACTATATAATGGTTTTTAAAACTACCTCATAAAGAAGTTTTGAATTAGACATAAGATATTAATTTTCATTTTTATTCAATTAAAAATACAACATATTTCTATTCCAACTATATCCTGTAATACTAAAATTTCCAAACTTGAGGCATGTAAGAATTTCTTAAACTTTGTAGACATAATCCTGAACTACACAGAGAAAGTCTAAGAACCCCCTACCCGAAGCTACCAAAATGTGCCCTAGTCAAGATTCCATAATAATGCAGAAGGCAAGTTGTGGGGAGAATGGGAGCAGGTTGGAAGATGGACTTTAATAGAAGTTTCAGAGATGAAACAGCTGTAACCACACATATACTGCTACAAGATTATCCTCTATCAATCAAAAGTGCCCCTTATCAAATCAAAATTACATTATTTAACTTGATCAACACAAATGAATACCTGAAATAAACCTTGTTAGTACATGCATGGTACAAGAGAACATGTAACTATGAAGAGTAAGACAGAATGTGAGCCAAAACTTGGGTTTCTACATGGAGAAGGCATTTATTAGGTAAAACAAGGCATGTATTCAAATAATTTTAAAGTTGCTATTATTAATAACTTGAATATTGGAGAAAGACTGGGAGCAGACAATGATGAGGGAAGGAATAGTTCAGTGTTCAATTGGTGATGATACTTTGGGGACATGACAAATTAAAACAGTATTAGTTTGTAAGGTGGAATTTGAAGACATGTAGAAATTATAGTTGATAGAAAATGCTAATGAATTTCATGTTCCAAAATTCATTTAAATAATGAGAACAAAGCCAGAAACTGGTATGCAAGACTTAAAGAAACATTAAATGACCCCATGAATTGGTGACCTAATGAGTACTGACCCAAATGTTCCAACAAACCACCAGGCTATTCCAAAGTAAGGCTTGGGTGTTCTACAGATCCCACAATACTATTTTCATATCCTGCAATTCTTGTAGTGACCACTGTGGTAGTGTTTCTGGAAAATATAGTGAAAACTATTGAGTTTAACTATGTGCACCTGCAAAATTCCTGCTGCTGTGTCAAAATTCCAGAGGATATCGAATTTAAGGTACTAAGGTATATTTAGGCTCACAGTTTCAGAGGTTTTCACCCATAGTTGCTTGGCTAACCCTCATCTCACTGCAGCAAGAGACCAAACTGAGAAAGATCTCTCTTGTAACAAATCCCTTTCCCAAGAACCCACAAAACCAGAAATCCAGAACTAGGTTAAGCCACTGAGGGAAGTTAGAGGTCTAATGCTTTAACCTCGTTCAAAATTCTCACCTCAAATCAAAACATTGGAAACTAAGACTGCAACACATGAACTCTGGGAACTTTTAAGATAAAATGTGGCAATGCCCATATGCACTGAAAATTTAGAGGAAGCAAGGTCACTGTGATATTTACTACATTAATAGAAATCCCACAGTCATGTCTAATCTGAGATAAGTTAGTATGTGGAACAGGAAGAAAAAGAAATGAAGATGAAAATTAGAAGTGATTTCTGTCTGAGCCATTGACACCCATTTGGAGGCATGAGAAGAGTGAGCTCTCAGACACTGGTGATCTTGCAGCAACACAAGATGAGCATTTTCAGAAATGTTTTTTTATTTTCAAAACCTCTCGCTAACTGATCCTTGCATGCATCCTGAGTCTGATAATATTTTGTATCATGTTTGCAGGCACTTTACTTTAACACCCCATCAAGGCAAGGAGACTGCTCTAACAATCAGGTAAAGACGACATGTTCCTCAAAGAAAAAGTCAGTAAGAAGTTCAGTTTAAGAAAAATTCTATCTTTTGAACATGTTTTAGGGTTTTCTATCTCATTAAAACAAAGAGATCCATATCAAACCCCCAAATTTCAAGTTTAATTATATAAAAAACAAACATAATTTTGATAATTTAATTATTAATTTACCAATTTTTTGCTTGTCACGCTGTAGTAAAATATTGATAATCAGCCTTTCTCTTCTGTTGTTCAGTTAAGTGAAATTATTAAATTAATTAATTTAGTTTAAAAAATTAATAAATTCAATCATTAGTTAATTAATGAACTAATATGGATCTTGAGCTAATTGATAGCTTCCTATTGATAGCTTTGTTTCAGTATTGTTCAGTTTGATTGTAGATAAGAAGATGAGGAATGGTAAAGACACTTATATACATATACACACATATGCTTTGCTTGCTGTTTTTGTAGTAATATTTTCCAGTTCTTATATAGAATAATATATATAATTTATTTCATGTGTAAGTGATATTTTGCATCTTTTCAGTATGCGATTGAATTTGTGTCCCTCTGTTTGATAGTCAGGACTGCAGCATCAATTGAAAAGAGTTCTCACTGACATAAACTCATCCCATAAGGATTATGAACTCAGCATTGTCAATGGACTTTTTGCAGAAAAAATATTTGACTTTCATAAGGTGGGTAAAACTCTTTATCTCAGAAGGTTGCATCCACTCTAGACCTAAATCTTGTTCCATCTACTACATGAATAATGCATTTACCTTCTTATAAGCCATGAAAAAAGTTATTTTATTATTCTTGCTTCCACTGTGGTCTTCAAAATATTATCTTGTGATCTATTGAACCCACATAGCGTGGTCCAACTGATGAACTTCAGACACAGAGGTAGTGGTCTCAGCTAGAACTGGAAGTTCTAAGGAGGGATATGCAGGGAAGCCCATGGCTCAGAGACAAACCACTGCTTCCTTTGAGCTCCAGGCCTACATGACAATGCGTCATTCCAGTGAGTTGTCTCTCCTTGCCACCATCTTCTTTCTCAACAATGCTACTCATTTTTAGTTGTTTGTTCTCAGTGAGATGGTTTGTACTTGAGTTCTTCTGAAGGAGGTATAGATAAGGCTAGCCATTACAGACATGGGCAGAAGAGAAGCTCAGACTCAACCAAGCCTTAGAAATATGTCAATTGACTAATAATTCTGAATGGCATTGGTACTCAGTGCATCATCATTCCACCCTGCCTACTTGAAGGCCACAGGTCCAGATTATACTCTCTAAGCTACTGCACTCATCCGCTTTGGAAACTTTGGTGCAGTGACTACTAAAAGCTGTTCACTTGGTTAGGACTATTTAGCAACTATGTATCTGTATTTCTCTGGGACTTATCCACTCTTCACACAACCATCCATAAAACTCTGTCTCAGTGACATCACCAGGCTAATGACCTGCATCTTTGCCAACTCTCTGTGTTCCACCCAACTATTATTATTCCCTCGACTGTCACCCACTCAAATTCTTTGCCCCTCCCCAGAACCGCTCCCAGATCCTTTGGTCTCCTGCCAATTAGGAAGTATTAGGCCATTTTTTGTTTTTCCATCATCCCAAAAATTTTCTATGACATTTTAAGAGAACCATTCTGTGTGTCTATCATATTTGATTCTTCTATTCTTACACAGATTGCGAACTCATTCCTGAAGGAATGCTAAATCATTTAAACTGGGAGTTGATTTGTCTGCTGTGTTCTTGTATACAGCAGTCCTCATGTTTCTCTCCTTCCTGACACTCATGGGATGAAAACACACCACACCACATAACACTAAGAAGCACAGGAAACACAGTGAAGGCAAGATTTGGTCAAGAATATGCAAAATGGAAAGATTGTTTGTAGAAATAAGCAGGCTAGCTAAAGATAAAACAATTATATTTTATTCATTATAAGGGAAAAACTCATGAAACAGGAAACGAGAAATCCAATCACAGCAACGTCCTATGGAAAAAACGCACAGAGAGGGCACACATGGGTCCCAGTGAAGCCACACCTTAACTAAGACCCACCTCTTAAAGATGGTTAGCTAACAACATTTTCCATCAATCATTGTTTTTAATCCAAATAGAATTATGTCACTTTCCTCCCTCAATTTATTACCTTCAGCTTCTCCCAAGTCCTCTCCCTCCAACTGTTCTTTTACCTTCCCCATTCTCAAATCCGTAGCCTTTGATTATTATAGTTATGTACATACAAACGTACATGTATGCTGTTTGTGTGTATAGTGTTTCAAGTTTGACCTCTTTGCACTGAACAACCAATAAACAGGATAATCCATGGGAGAGGTTCATTTTCCTTCTCTCAGAGGTCATTAATTATCTTTAGTTCTT
Source organism: Dicrostonyx torquatus (assembly GCA_028555095.1). Taxonomy (NCBI): domain Eukaryota; kingdom Metazoa; phylum Chordata; class Mammalia; order Rodentia; family Cricetidae; genus Dicrostonyx; species Dicrostonyx torquatus. The sequence goes on along the minus strand of JAQHUG010000303.1, from coordinate 890,219 downwards.
TGTCAAGGGGTGAGCTCCTTCAAAAGTTCCCCCTTTCAGGTTAACATTTTTATTAATATTTCCTTTGTTCCAATCCTTTTATGCAGTCATTTCTAAAAGAGACCATTTCACAAAAGACTTCTTGGTATTCTGGCTCTTCCAGTCTTTCTACCCACTCTTTGTAGATTTTCCTTAAGCCATAGATACGGGAGCTGTTATATAGATGTTTCTGTTGGGTCCAGGCTTCCCATGATCTCTGTATTGCACCTAGTTGTTTTCTGTGATGGTCTTCATTTGCTGTAAAGAAAAAGCTTCTTTTGATTAGGGTTGGTGGTTACACTTATCTATGGGTATAAGGAGAGAGTTAGAATGTAGTCTGGAATTATGCTGGTCTAGTAAAGTGGTGGTAATAGATTCTGTTCTAATGTCTCTGAACTCACTAGCCCTGGGAAACTGGCTAGGTTTTCACTATTGGACATGATTTCCCTCCTGTTGAGGGGTTCTTAAGTTTAATTGGGAAGCTCTTGTTTACCATCAACATGTGAGTGCCACTCATTGCACCTTTATGTATATATTGCCTAGCTGGCCGTTAGCTTGGAGCATAGTTGTTGCTGACTGTTTCAGATCTAGCTCAAATCATCTGAGTCCTAGCGTGTCTTCAGGAATAGCAACCTACCCTCAATCCCTGAAAGACAAGCATGGACTACATCAATAGTTTATCTTATTTTAGAAATCAATTGGACTACTGTGACCAGTGTCACTGTGACTACTGTGACACAGTGTGACTGTGACTCAAAAGTGGTTATCATGTCTAGTACTGGGATTTCTGTTGGTCCAGTTTCTGTAGAAAGCATAGTAAGCTCAAGGGACTTAACTACCCTGAATATATAAGAAAAAATATGTATATATTATACACGTTATGTGTAATTCTAGGTAAATATAAAATAACATGATTCCTTGCGGCTTAACCAAGCAACTTTGGTATTATTTGTCCTCTCAAACATGTATAAGTAAGGTTGGTTATTCTTACTTTTTCTTTTCTTTTTAATAATGTCTATCCATATGAATTTTCTTGAGATATACGCACATGAGTACAATTGCCCAAAGAGGCCAGAGAGATCATGGAATCCACTAGGGCTGTAGCTACAGGGTTATGGCACAGTCAACGTGGATGCTAGGACTGAACTTGGGGTCTCTGGAAGAGCACCCAGAAGTACTCTTAAATTCTGAGCCATTGGTTCAGTCCCCCAGTCGGAGAATCTGAAAATATATTTTTGAACTTAAAAATAATAAAGTTAATCATAAGCTGAAAGTTAGATTATTTCTAACTTTATGTTTTATTAATGTTTTTTGACATTTTGATATGAATAAAAATATTTATCTGATAATAAATAATAAATTATCTATATAAAGAATACTGCATTTAAAAAAATAAAATCATTACTCAAATGCTTTGTTTTTTTTCTAATTTTTCCTATGTCTTGGGTCAGATTTCTGTAAATGATATTCCACATTCCCCCAAATTCTGCTGTGATTTGGATATCTTCAGTATTACTGTGGACTGGGACCTTCTACCCTAGTGGATGCTCTTCCCATATTTTTCTTCATGGTTTCTCAACCTTCTACCCATGCTATGTTAGTAATTTAATCTCCAAATTATACTTGAAACTCAAGAACATGAAAAGTCTTTTCCCTTCTGAAATCTTAATAGCAGGTTGCTATCTTTAGACTACAGAATCCTATGTTTCTTATTCTTTTAACAGCTCCATCAATTCTTCAACTCCTGAATCATTCAATCATTTTACTTTCCCTCTTTCTCAAATGTATTCATTGTCATAACTCACTCCTCTAGGATCCATTCTTTAGCCATTTTTTAAGCAGTGTCGTTCTTCTCCAAGAAGCCATGCAAACCAGATCCCTGCTGCAGTCTTCCTCAGTGATTGTGCCCAGGCTCCTGAATGATAGCTATAGATAACTTCAAAGGTACGGTTGTTAACACACCGATGGCCACTGCATCACACAGCCTTCTGTCTCAGCTAGGCCTTCCCTGAACTATTCTGAATAGTTAATATACTTCCTAGAACTTTCTCCATCCATGTTTAACAGCCTGTAAATCTTAAAGGGCTGCCTGAAAGTGGTAGACTACATTAGTGTCTGTGTAGTTTTCTAACTCCTGTCTTTCTTGATCTTTTTTCTTGTTGACAGCTTATGCTTATGATATTAAAGTCTCTGGATGTGGATAGAGTTTTAAAACTAATCTTTGTAATTAGTATCTGCGAGTGAGTAGGTAGATGGATAGATGAATGGACGGAAGAGTAGATGGAAATAAGCAGAAATTAAAGATTATAAATAATCTCATCCTGTAGACAGACAATCCTTACCATTAGTACAGAAAATTTTTTAGCCTTTACTAAGATAATTATTAGCAAATGTATATCAATATAAGTTATAAAGAATATTTTTCTTACAAATACAAAAAACTTTTGTTGTTCCAAAAAATTCTGTGTTTGTTTTATTTTTAGAATACTGGCAAATTGGGTAACTATTTTCCCTTTATTAAAAATAAGTACTTTTGAAGAAATATGAGGTAGAAGTCAGCATGTTTTCAACTAGGAATGGTAGTAAACAGAGCACGCATGCCCTCAACTTCACAGAACTTAGTGCATCATGGAGAAACTGTAATATCTCAAATGCAAGTATTGTGACAGCTGTGATTTTGTTAGAAGAGATTGTGGTACATATAATCGTGATTTGGTAATTATACATTAAATATATTTATCAAAGTATTGTAAAGTCCTTTCTACAGGTGTTCAGATACTATATTTTTCTTTAAAAAGAAAAATGAAAGTGACGACATTGTTGTAAGCTGCAGAAAGGACCTATGAAAGCTGTCTTTTATGGAGAGACAGTAAGTAATGCTTAGAAAGCAAGCGGGACAATTGCTGGCACTAAGGAACGTTAGCATGGAAGAAGCAGTGTCAGAGGTCTGAAATAAGGCAGGCTATGCGGATGACTCTCTAAAGGAATTATAAAGACTTTGGGGTGACAAGAGCACACACTGTGAAGAGGAAAACAACTAGAAATTAGGGAAATGAGCTGTAAAACCTTGTCGACTCTGTTCCAAGTTTGGGGCTTTATCTTATGTGTGGTAGGTGGCCTGTAAAGACTTTTAGCTGGAAGGGAGATAATGGGGACACTAGAATACTTATGATGAGAAGGTAATGCTAAAGCCAAGGCAGTGAACATTGTCATCTCCCAACCTGATCCAGACAAAGTAAAATCAATATCAACATCAAATTCATTACTAGACTATTTCTATAAGTCTGGTCATATTTTCTCATTTTGGAGGCAATGAAAATGAAGTATTAATTAAAAACATCCATTTCTTTTATACTTGGTTGGTGTATTTACAAATACAAAATCTATATTCTTATTTGCAGAATTACATTGCTTGTGCTGAAAAGCTATACAATGCCAAAGTGGAAAGAGTTGACTTTACAAATGATATAGAAGAAACCAGATATAAAATTAATAAATGGATTGAAAAAGAGACACATGGCAAGTAAAATACTTTGTTTTCTTCACTATTTGTCAGTTGTATGGAAATATTAAGATCAGTCTACTTGAAAGAAGAGAAGTGTTATGCATGTAAGATATAGTCCCTCCTAATCCAAAGTAAAGATTGCCGTTATTTAAGACTATTTGCTTGCTTGATTTTGATATTTTAAAAATAATCTTTATGAAGATAACATATTTGGCAAAGGTAGCACCTTCAGAGGACTCCAGCTCTTTATGGTACTTTTCACAATGAAAATCTGAATTCTGGACAAAATTCTCCACTAACACAAAACAAATGGAAATCCAACTGATTTGAAAGTCGGTATGACTCCTTTACCTAGTAGTGGGTTCCATTTTGTACTGTGAATATTATTCATGTATTGAGTTTTGCTTTGCCTCAGAATAATGAGCCACGTGGTGCACACTCCGTTCAGCAGCTTATGGGTACTCCTCGGAGGAAGAATGTGATCTCTCCATCTTCTTTGTTCACTCACCATTGTATCATTACTGTGTCTTTGTTCACTACCCATTAAAAGTCTCAAATACAATATTACAGTATTTATGAACCCAAAGAAATGGCACAGCATGGTTTTGGGATAACTGATAGTCAAGGCATTTGATTACTCCCTCCCATCTGCAACACTTACGTATTTCTCATCCATTGCATAAACTCTACCCACGATCTAGAAAGAGCTTCCGCAGTGCTTAAAATTGTCTCCATTTTTCTAGGCATTATTTTCTACTTCCTTTGCACAATGCATTCGTCACACTTCATAATAACAAGTTGGATAATTTATCATTGTGTGCTTCCTTTTGCATTAAAACCCAACTAAAGATTTTCTATCATATTCAGGATAATCCAAAAGTCTTACAGAGGATCAAACTTTCTCATTAGCCTGGGTTTTGGCTCACACCTTTCCTATCTCAATCTAGTTAATGTTCTCTAATGGGGTACATTTCTTTTCATGTAATTTTCTTTTCCACATTTCCACATTTTTGAACAGTCTCTGTTGTGTGAGCCATCTTTCTGCCACTAAATTCTTTCAGCTCAAGCAGACAGTCCTATTCAGTGGCAGTGTTTCCTAATCCATGTCCTTTTAGCACAACATACTTATCCATTGCTGCAGCACTGAGTACAAGAGTGGCTTTCTTGGTTGTTTACTCTATTGTGCTATAGTTGTGGAAAATCATTTAATGTTACCTCCATGTAAGTTGGTAGCCAGTTAAGTGGTTTAACGTCTCTTGAATAACAATAATTATTGTGGTTGATCTACATCTAAACCCATAGTGAATATGTGATAATTTCAGGCAATGAATCCTCGAAAGTCAACAGATATTATAGTTAGTATTATGACTTTATAGACAAAGAATTACTTTTATGGGGATGTCCAAGATGGCATGCACTACAGCTTTCATTGCTACAATTTAAGCATCATGAACAAAGGATATAACAAAGAACAGTCTCGTTAATATGGATTGGGAGGAATCAACCTTTTTAATGGAGTGGAATTAAATTCTACTTGGAGTGACACAATTTCAGAGGAGTTTGGTCATGCCATGAAGGGGCTTTGGGAACTGTCTTCCCAGGTAGGAGTCACGTTGCCATTGGTTTTTGTTTCTTCAGTAATATTTTCATTTATTTTTATTTTAGTAATATATTTGTCTCTCTCACACAAGGTTGGGTCTAATTTTGTGTTTAAAACTAAGTCTAAATAGATAAATTGGTTTATTGGTCTAGGTAAAGTGACCAAGCACCTTAATCTTAAGCTCTCCAGAAATATTGATTTTATCACTCTCACTAAACAGCAGTTGATTGATTAATAATAATAATTGATTATTTCTGAGAAGCACCTGAGCTGTTTCCACTCATCACATGGTGATGTCGGGTTTGAACTGATGAGTCACCACTTGCAGTGTGGCTGCAACTCTCAGGGTAGCCCACCCTCAGGACTTCGTTGTTGCTGACCAGTGAGTCCCACTTTGGCTGCCAGGGCTTCTTTCTGCTGAGAATTATATTTCTGAAATTTCATTGTTACATTTAGGGTCAGTTGAAAGATTTTTTTGTAGGCTGTGCTCAGAACAGGGGACCTCCTCAGGCTGCACTTCTCCTGTGAGGTCTTTACCACCTCACAAATTAGATTTGTGCTAGTTTATTATACTTTACAAGGTACTTCTCCAACTGTTTCCTCTCCTCTGGTGTTTGTGCGGCCATACTCTTTCAGTACAGCTGTCTGTCGCCCTTTCAGGATGTGAGCTTCTGATTTGTTCTGGAAATGTGACCCTGGGCTTTGCTTGATTTCTTCATTGCAGGATTTGCCATTTCACAGATGTGTGAGGCTGAGTCCATAGCTCTGCAGACCCCACAGCCACATCAATGGCTGCAGTTGACTTCTTGTTGAGTGAGATATGATCATCTAATGTCCTTGTGCTTCATTTCCCTCAAATGGGAACTAAAAGAACAGCAGCACAGATTTCATAAAGACTTTATGAGGGTTAAATCAGATACTGTCCTTAGAAAATACAGGGCATATTTATTACTAGTATGTTATATAGTAATGATCTAAGAAGAAAGTCATGCCCGTTAACAGCCTGTGAGCACATTTCAGAATTGTTTCAGTATACATGAGCATTGTTTCCTTCAACTTATTTTCAAAAGGAAAAATCAAGAAAGTGTTAGGTGGCAGCAGCCTCAGTTCCTCGGCTGTCATGGTGCTGGTGAATGCTGTTTACTTCAAAGGCAAATGGAAGTCTGCCTTCACCAAGAGCGAGACCCTCACCTGCCCTTTCAGGTCTCCCACCGTAAGTACATATCATTAAGGGATTCCTCCCAGTTAATCCTTTGTGAAAACTGTGATGTTTGCAGGTTTCTTCTGCATTGCCCAGTGTGGTAAGATCCCTCTCCTGCTCTCTAGAAGTAGCATTATTGTCTCCCCACTGCTTGAAAAAATTAAGTTACCTGATATATAAAATTTATTTTAATCACTCAATATTTTATGTGATATGCAGAGAAATAGTGGCAAGTAGATTTAAATTTAAGTGTTAGCTTTATTTGTTTCATATAAAAAAAGATGGAAATACATCGGGAACTTTAGACATGGGAGTATTGATAACCATCAGCAGTGGATTGCCTCCGGTGGCCTACAGGCCAGTCCCCATGTGAAGTCAAAGCTAATGGAGAAAGTTCCTGGTTTAAGTGTCTCTGTGAGGCAGAAAGAAAGGAGCAGGAAAACACTTTGGAAATTGTGTATGGGCAACAAGAAAATACAATAAATCATAGTAAATCACGACTTGGACTTGGACTCTCTTGCACTTGCAGGACCAAGCATATTCCAGAGGTCTCCACTCCAGTTCTGAGAGGGTCAGGGTTTGGAAGTGAATTTTTGTTCCATGCGTCTTCCAGCTGCTTTCACCTCATAGATTGTATAGATCATCTCACTTTTAACAATTTAGACACAGCAAACAGTGTCCAGACTACTGATGGGTTTTGGATTCTATTGGAGCTTTAAGAAATATATTATCACACAACAGCCTCTTCTTTAAAACTCTTCCTGCTGGTCCACATCCCTCTGTGTGACAACTCTGTAAGAGGGTGGGCCATGCAGTCTTGGTTGCTAATGTCACAGTTGGTGCTGATAACTTAAAAGTTTGTGACAGAAAAGGAACACGGATAATAAAAGTAAAGCATCAACCAAAAGTCAGCAAAATAACTTGTAAGAATGCAACTGTTCTGTGTCAGTGTAGACATGCACTCTGTGGCTGAGCCATCCTTGTCCCTACTGGAACAAGACCACTCCGACTTCTCTCCATGGGTGCAAGTGTTATTTGTTGCTCCCTGTTTGCTCTCTCTCTGAAGCACAAAGACCAGTTTTACTAGCATAAGAAGCCTTTGGTTTGAGGATACAGAAATAACCATCCTCCCCTGGAGAAATTTTGCCCTAAAAAGGGATATATAGAAAGGTTGACAATGCTCCTTAAGTTAATGAAATGTATACTACCATTTTGCAGGAATTTTTAATTTTCCTAAGACATCATTCTTAAATTATGTGATTTTGATAGCTCCAGTCTGTATTCTGTTTCTGATGCATAAAAAGCTACACAATTTACTCATTTATTGACCTTTCATCATTACTTGTTACTTAACAGAGACATTTCAGCTAAGACACTAAGTGTACGGCAATCTTCCACCTAGTAGCTATATTAACCCACAAAGAACCCATTACCCAGTACAGTGGGGATTGCTGCCGTTTCTATCATATAGATGTGGATCTGGAGGCAGAAATATGAGATATCTTATGCAGAGTTACCTACAGAAACGTTTCAAATAAAGAACTATCTCAAAGTCTAAACCTTTACAATTAAGATGAATGCATCTTACAACCGACACTTGAAACATATCAGAAAATCTCCCAGGTCTACTGACCAAATCCATATTTTCCTGTGTACTTGATCAATGGGTGCGATGATATGGGATTGTAAACACCTCTTTGTGATCTGATATCTAGTGTCCTGAAAAGGCAGTAGCTATGATGCATCAAGAACGGAGGTTCAATATGTCTACAATCCATGACCCACCCATGCAGGTTCTCGAGCTCCAATATCATGGCGACATGAGCATGTACATCATGCTGCCGAGGAATGACCTATCCCAAGTAAGTTACCATTGTCCTTTTTTTTACAGGGGAATATTGTATGTAGAATACAATATTATTTTAGTTATTTTATTTTCTATTTTTTGTGTGTGTGCATGTGTGTTACATGCATGAGGGGAAGTTGACACTGTAGAAGGCTAGAATCAAGTAGAAAAATAAATTCAGAATAATAAGTTATTATAGACTATTTAAAAACTAGATTATTTAAACATGGAAATTTCCAATGAACTAAATTGGACTGTATAAATTTAGGTTCTTTATAAAAGCATACGTTTGATGCATTTGAAAAGTATTTTGGAATTCCAGGGCATCTGGATTTAAGAGGTATCTGTATGTATGATTTCTACTATTTATTTTAAGTAAACCTTCCCATTATAAACTGTGGAAGTTTATTTGAGACACACAGTTTACTAGGGGCAAAATACACACAGGTTACTGTATCACCAAACAGAGCTCCTCCGAAGAAGCAGGCAGGTCGGCGATCCGCAGAAAGAGCGCTCTCCATGTGGGCCTATCTTTTTATACCTCTTGGGACCTGGTGGTCCAGCCCCATTAATTAATTAACAGCTAATTAGGGGGTGGAATAATTAGCTAATGGCGGGGCGTGGTTATAAGCCGAAATGGCGAAGACCACTCCCCTTCAATAAACAAGGCAAGATTTACTTGTAAATTGCTTGAAGCAACCATGATGTTAGAGAGAGGTGTTTACTCTAGGTGTGGAGCCAAGATTGCTTCTTGCTTTGTACCCCTTCACCCTCTGAGATTCTGTTTCTCATGTGTTGGGTAAGAGCTGTGAGTTCAGGCTTCCTAATGAGGAAAGGAGATATCTATTGTTCCATTCCCCAGAGCTGGAATCCTGGGTCTTTTGCTTCAGACCACCTAAGTTTATTTACTATTTTATTTTTGAACTTTATTTTATGTCCATGGGTATTTTGACTGCATGCATGTCTATGCACCAAAAACATGCCTGGTGTCCTTGGAGTAAGAAGGCATCAGGTTCTCTGAACCGGAGTTATAGATGGTTGCAACATGTGGATGCTGAGAATTAAACACTGGGCCAACTCTCCACTGGTTTATTTTTTAAGCTATATGAACCTTATGTGTTTTTCATGATGGGAAAATGATTAGAAAACACTGATCTGAATGACCACTAAGTTCTGTTTTTCTTTGATAAACCATTCCTTTTTATATCGACTCCTATTTTTATTATAGTAACTTTAAAATATTTCACAGAAATAGTAACTCTAATTATATTTTTTTAAAAAAATTTCGTTTTTGTTGGGCAGTGGTGGTGCATGACTTTAATTGCAGCACTCAAGAGGTAGAGATAGGCAGATCTCTGTGAGTTCAAGGCCAGCCTGGTCGACAAGAGTTAATTACAGGACAGCCAATACTGTTACACAGAGAAACCCTGTCTCAAAAAACAAACAAAAAACTAAAAAAAAAAAAACCAAAAAAATCTTTTTATAAATTAATTATTTCTTTTATTTTTTGAGAATATAGTATAATCACATCATTTCCCCCTCCCTTTTCCTTCCTCCAAACCATCCCCAATTCCGGATTGGTTCTCCTGGTTCTGTTTTGCCTACTTATTATTCCACATTGTCTTTTTTTCCAATGTGGGCAGATATCAGGCATGTCATCACATAAAATTCATAAATCACACATCACACATAAATTGTGGCTTGTCATGGTATAGTGAGTTAAACATGCAACTTGTTTACGAATACTTAAACTAAACTTTTCAATCATTTTCTCTTTGAGATTCCTTCCACATCTGATTCATGGACTTAAATACAAAATCCCAGAAGGGTATCCTTATCAAAAACTATGCATTTTTCTAGTTCTCATTTCATCCTTTTCCTAACAGCATGTTTCTAAACTTTTAAAACTCTCTACAGGTTGAAAGCAAACTGAGCTTTCGGAATCTAATGGAGTGGACCAATAGGAGGAAAATGAAATCTCAGTATGTGGAGGTGTTTCTTCCTCAGTTCAAGATAGAGAAGAATTATGAGATGAGAGGCCACTTGAAGCCCCTAGGGTTGCAAGACATCTTTGATGAGTCCAGAGCAGACCTCTCCGGAATTGCTTCTGGAGGCCGTCTCTATATCTCAAAGCTAATGCACAAGTCATTCATAGAGGTCACAGAGGAGGGCAGCGAAGCCACTGCTGCCACCGAAAATGACATTGTTGAAAAGCAGCTCCCTGAATCCACAGTGTTCAGAGCTGATCACCCTTTTCTGTTTGTCATCAGGAAAAATGATATCATCTTATTTACTGGTAAAGTCTCTTGTCCTTGAAAATACAATTGGTTTCCCAAACAGTCATAGGCACCAAGAAGTGTTCTAAGTGAATAGAATTTTAATTGGAAGTTCATGGGTTTGTTTTATTTTGTTTCACTTTTACTGGTGCTCAGCAAATGATATTGGTGACTTGACCCTTTTCAAATACCTGGCTGATAGTCTCAAACTCTGCTTTCATCATTTCTCTCCTATTTACTACCCTCTGTTTAATTTCATTGGCTTTCTACCCACAATCTCCACTACCGTTATTTCCAAAGGCCCATCTGGAAACATGGGTTCTGCTCCTTCGGCACTGAGAATGCAGAAGCTGCCCGGAGAATCTTCTGCTTAAACTCTTCAATTGTCAGGGGTATCCCTGCTTCGTGATAAATGACCTAAGAAGTAAGCCCAGTATAGGATAACTCATCCTTCTTGACAAAGAAGACACTAGAATTTGCTTTAGCATACTCAACTTCTCATCACTGAATAATCCAGAGGTTCAAAAATGCAGAGTTGAGATTGATAATCAGCTAAAATATTTCATTGATGACCATAAATTCATAGTCTTTGGCTTTCCTTGATATGACTTAATATGTACATAGTTTTCAAATATTAAATAATTTTTATGTTGGCAGTTGTTATTTACAGCATATTATTTCATATGCTTTCAAGCTTATGATTTTTTTCCATATTTATCATAATAAAGATGTACAACACCTGCGCAGTGTGACTGTTCTACTCCAGCAAATTTTGAGTCTGTCAGATCATTATTTCGTAGACCATGGAAGGAAGTACTGAAGACAATGAATACTTTTGTAACACATACCTTTGTAACACAAGGCTAACTTGGCTCAATGCTGCTTATTTCTGACACAAAGTATTACTTTTACACACATACTAGTGAGACAATTGTGAGTACTGGGATTTAAAAGTATAAGTGAGAGACACAGGTAGATCCACAGGCTACCTATGTCTTCACTCCTCTCTTCCTCCATCACATTCTAGTCACCCTAATCAGGTGGCTCCTTTCTCTTGAGACTTGCCTGTCCCAATCCTCCCTGTTGCCAAGAACTTTGTAGCCACCTCAAGTGGATCCTAGTAGGCTACCTGTATTGTCCTTCCTTTCCCCCTTCATCTTTGTTGCCCTATTACCACAGCTGCTTGCCAGGGATAGGCTCCTCTCCTAAGACTCTCTACCTTCCTTAGGATATTGATTGATTTCAATCCCCCATGCTACCAGGGACTCTGTAGCCACCACACATGATACAGACTCAAATAGACTACTTTCAGTTTGCTCCCTTTATCTTCCATTTTAATTGTCGGAGCCAAATCAAACCTCTAGCCCTTGCCCAGGTCTCACAACCCATGCCCATGTCAGTCTGGTAAATTTACTGAGACCTAGCCCACTTGAAACCCCTCCAATCCCTATATCTAACCTGAATTGAACACTGTGTGTACAATCCCAATATGAACGAACTTACTCAAATCATTCACAACACTCAAGGTTTCCCTCATCAAATACTCTGTAGGCCAGCCACACCACATGAGTCCATCAGACCCCAGCCTACCTGTAAGATATCCATCCTCCAGGAATAGCTCAGATTATACACCTATGCACAGACTCAGCCTGGTGAGACCCTGGAAACTCAACATCCTGTACCATGTCCCACTCTCAAGCCTTGTCTTAGTTGTACAGATTCAAGAAAGATACATAAAAATTCACAAGAAAACTTATAGATGTGATCAACAAATCAGCAAATTGGAAGTGCACTAAATCAACTTACAAAATTCATTAGTCATATATATATATATAATATATGTATAATATATCATATATATAATATATATTATACATATATATATTAAACATGTTGAGAAAGAGATCATGGAGACACTCACATTCACAATAATATGTATGCATGCATGCACACATGTACATACACACACACACACACACACACACGAATATCCCTAACCAAAGAGGTGAAAGACATCTGCAATAAAAACATTAAGTCTTTGAAGAAAAAGTAAAGGAAGACATTAAAGAATGGAAAAAAATCCTCATGTTCATTCATGTATTAGTAGAATCAGTTTGCCAAACTGAAAATCTTACCAAAAGTTACTGACAGATTAAATGCAATTCCAATTTTAAAATCAAATCTCCACAATATTATTCTCATAAGTAGAAAAAAATCATAAAATTCATATGGAGCCACAAAAGACCAAGTACAGCCAAAGCCATCTGTAAGCTAAAGGAACAGTTTTGAAGGGGTTACCATTCCAGATTTCAAGATATATTACAGAGCTATAGCAATAAAAACATGATATTTGCATAAAAACAGACGTGTAGACCAATGGAACAGAACAGAAGACTCAAACACCAGTGCACATAGCCTCGATCATCTAACATTTGACAAAGCCACTAAATGCATACATTGGGAAAACAGCGTCTTCACAGTGGTGCTAGGAAAACTGGATGTCACACACAGAAGAATGTGATTAGGCCAATATCTCTCATCCTGTACAAAAGCTAATTCCAAATGGATCAAAGACCTCAGTGTGAAACCTACAACACCAAAACTGCTGGAAGGAAGCATAGGCCATATCATACAAGATAGCGTAGTTGTGGGAAAAGACCTCAGGAACTAACTCCGGTTGAAAAGAGAGGGGAACAACCGAGTGAAGAGGAGGCCCTCCGAGTGGGAAAGAATCTTTTTCAACTATACATCCCACTGAGGTCTGGCATCTAGAGTATCTAAAGAGATCAAAAAAAAACATTCAAGAAAACAAATGACCCAAATAAAAGTGGGTTATGAATCTGAAGAGTTATGAAAAGAAGTAAGAGTAGCTAAGAAATGTCTCAAAGCACAGTTCAAAAAACTATGGCCCTTGTGGGATCATCAGTGTTCGTTGCTGAATGCTATGAACAAATCGGTTCAGTGGTAACAGAGATGCTGAGTTCTGCTCTTTCTGTTGGTTTTTATGCTTGGAGGAACAGTATCAAAGTCTGGGTCACTGCACTGGAGCAGCTGAGTCTGGCTCAATCATGTGGCACTAGAAAA
>JAQHUG010000303.1:853896-865838 GCA_028555095.1 Dicrostonyx torquatus | reverse complement strand
TTTAGAAGATCCTGTGGGCTAAGAAATCTGTAGGAAGACAGGCCTACCTTGTTAGGAGCAGGCTGTCAATTTCCAGTGATTCTGTCCACATCAGGAGATCTTCAGCTTAGGTGAAGGGCAGCTTTGCCCCGGCCCAGTGGTAAAGCGAGCTGCGGATGGATGTTGTGACATTCTTCTTTAGAGGAAGTAGGGTGCTGTTGGAAGCAGAGAGCCAACCTGTCTCTTTTTGTTATGAAAAGCTTTTGTTAATAAATGCCATATTCCCCAGATCTCTGAGCAGTTGAGGGCTGTTAACTACAGTTAGAATCTGCCTGGAGAGCTGGGTCTGAGCTTGACTGCATTGGCTCTCAACAGGTACGATTTACACTCGTAAAATGACAGAAAATTACTGCTTGTAATAGAAGGTTAATGGCAGAACTGACAATATTAGAGAACAGCTTAATATTTTGTACATACCAGTTTAAAACCTGAGGCTTACTGTCTTTGTAGTCTGAAATGAGAATGAATTATTATAATATTAAGCATAGGTACATTTAAGTTACATATACAGGGAGAGAGCAGGGTATGAAGTGGATGCTTTGGAGTGCCCTACCAAAGGCATGCCACTGCATAGAACATATGTAACAGAGTCAGCAAGAGGAATTTAGAGACAAAAACATTCGTAGAAATGGGAGAATCTGGTTACCTGACCAGGCTAGAGAGTTAACAATGGAGAACCAGGCGGGGTAAACCTCAATAAAGATGGTGGGACCTGGTCACCTGACCTGGCCCTCAGCCAAGATGACGACAGCCACATGTTGTATGAAAAAGCCATTCAGTTAAGATGACGGTGAGGTCACATGACCTCAGTCAAAATGGTAGCAGTCACACGTTGTATGAAAAAAGCCACAATCTTTGAGCTGTAGGGATTTAAGCTTAATAATAAGAGAAATCTAGAGGAATGATCCACCCTGTTGCTGAGCCACAATGCACAAGGAAAAAGGCTGGAACTGAAAAAAGCTACACCATGTGCCATAAGCCAAGGCTGGAATTGGAAAAGAAAATTCATTTCCCAATAGCTAAAATCACGTAAACCCAAGAAAATGAACTTCCAAGACCCATAGGGGGGAGTCCCCCAGGTAGACCTATGGGTGGGAAGTTAAAACCTCATTGGATCCCAGTCCCAGACTGGAAGCCAGAGGGGTCAGTCAGAAGCTGATCCGAGCAGCTTTTCATGGCGAGAGGAAAAAAAGTAAAAGAAATAGAAAAAACAGAGAAAATAGAATCCGAGGGAACCCGGTTCCCAGTCGAATGCTCCACACATGTGCAGTGTTAATGTGGGCAGAATGACCCCAGGTCAATCTGAATGATCTTAGCTAAGGGAAGCAACCATGGCAAACTCACTGATAAAAAACCTGGTTTCAGGATCCTGGTTCCTGGAAGATGGTTGGAACAGGCAGGAGAGCCTATCCGAGTCACTGGCACCAAATGTTATAGATAATTTGTATGGGGGGTCCACGGTAACAAGTCCCCAGGGTCCACATGGTCAGATCTGCAATGGTGGCTGTTGGTGGTGGTGGCGGTGGAGGCGGGAACATGAAACCAGACAGATATTAAAGTTAAGCATTTATTAGATGGATTATAGAGAGAAAGGAGCAGAAGGGGAAAGAGAGAGAGAGAGAGAGAGAGAGAGAGAGAGAGAGAGAGAGAGGAAAATGGAAGACCGTCCGTGTCTCCCGAGAGCAATGGACAGAGAGAGCAAGGAACCGGAACTCCACCCACAGCAGAGAAGGAGTGGGAGTGGCCTGCTCCCAAAGGGCCCAGAATCACAACAGGCACACCCAAGCCTGGGAACTCTGAGGGAGTTGGCTGGAGCCAGAGATTTTTACAGGACCAACTTCAAGTCAGGGAATTCTGAAGGAGGGGATCTAGACCACAATGTACAGAAATGGGTCAAAGCCGATAACCTATGCCAAAGTAGGCCTGAGACAGCAAACTCCAAAGGAGCAGTGCAAAGCCCAGGAGGGCTGAGAAATCTCAGGAAAAAGGAGTAACCAATGGGGTAACTAGACCTGTGGCACTGACTGTACCATGAGGAACAACCACCTGAGCTTTGGATTCACTGGCATCTAGAAGATTAATCAACAGAATCTCAGACAGCCCCAACCACACCTATTAAGGGAAAAGATGAATAGAAAAGGTAAGAATACACACAACACCAGTAAAACCTAAAGACCCTACAACAACAAGATTTGAACAACCAAATATAGATGAAGCAGAAGAAAATACCTTAAAAATAACTTCAGAAGAATGTTTGAAACTTTTAAAGAGGAAGAGGAAAAGAGAAATTTTCTCAAAGAAATGGAGAAAAAGACAAGCAAAAATTTGGAAGACACCAATAAATCCCTTAAAGAAAACCAAGAAAAAGCAATCAAACATATAAAAAAAAGCTATTCAAGACTTGAAAACTGAAATAGACACAATAAAGAAAACACAAGCTGAGGGAATTATAAAAACAGAAATCATGAGAAAACAGGAACCACAAACACAAGCATGAATAGCAGAATATAAGACACGGAAGAGAAAATCTCAAATGCTGAAGATACACTAGAGGAAATAGACTCAAAAGCTAAAGAAAACATTAAAACTAACAAAAGCTTAACTGAAAATATCCAGGAAATATGGGACACCATGAAAAGACTAAACCTAAGAATAATAGGTATAGAAGAAGGAGAAGTTCAACTCGAAAGCACATAAAATATATTTAACAAAATCATAGAAGAAAACTTTCCCTATCTAAAGAAAGATATGCCTGTGAAGATATAAGAAGCTAACAGAACACCAAATAGACTGGATCCAAAAAAAGTTCCTATGCCAAATAATAATAAAAACACTAAAAGTACAGAGTAAAGAAAGAATATTGAAAGCTGCAAAGAAAAAAGTCCAAGTAACATATAAAGGTAGACCTATCAGAATTATACCTGACTTCTCATTGGAGACAATGAAAGCCAGAAGGTCCTGGTTAAGTGGTATACAGACATTAAGAGATCATGGATGCCAGCCCAGACTACTATGGCCAGCAAAACTTTCAATCACCATAGAAGGACAAAACAAGATATTCCATGACAAAACTAGATTTAACCAATACCTACCCACAAACTCAGCCCTACACAAAATACTAGAAGGAAAACTCCAACCCAAGGAAGTTGGCTACACCAACAAAAACACAGAAAATGGATGGTCTCATAGCAGCAAATCCCAAAGAAGGGCAAAATGAACAAATTAGGATAACCAACAATAAAAACTAAATTAACAGGAGAGAGCAATCACTTGTCCTTAATATCCCTTAACATAAGTAGACTAAACTTGCTTGTAAAAAGGCACAGGCTAACAAATTGGATACAAAAACAGAATCCATTCTTCTGCATACGAGAAACACACCTCAACCTCAAAGCCAGACATCATCTCAAAGTAAAGGGTTGGGAAAAAATATTCCTATCAAATGTACCTAAGAAGTGATTATAGCTATTTTAATATCTAACAAAATAGACTTCAAGAGAAAATCAATCAAAAGAGACAAAGAAGGTCATTTCATATTAGTCACAGGAAAAATCCATCAAGAGAAAGTCTCAATGCTGAGCATCTATGTCCCAAATACAAGGGCATCCTCATATGTAAAAGAAACACTTCTAAAGCTTAAATCACACATTAAACCCCACACAATAATAGTTGGGGACGTTAACACTCCCCTCTCACCACTGGACAGGTCAGTCAGACAAAAAATGAAATAAGGGAACTAAAAGAGTTTATGAGTCAAAGGACTTAGCAAACACCTATAGAATATCCCATCCAAACATAAAAGAATGTATCTTCTTCTCAGCACCTCATGGAACCTACTCAAAAATTGACCATATACATGGTAATAAAAGAAACCTCAAAAAATACAAAAAAACATGGAATAACACAATGTTTAAAACTAGAAATCACAAGCAATACTAATTCCAGAAATCCCAGAAACACATGGAAATTAAACAATGCTCACCTGAATCATCAATGGGTCAAGGAAGAAATAAGGGAGAAATTATAAACTTCCTAAGATTCAATAAAAATGACCACACAGCATACCCAAATTTATGGAACACAATAAAAGAAGTGTTAAGAAGAAAGATTATAGCACTAAATGCCTACATAAAGAAGCTGAAAAAAATCCCACACTAGTGAATTAACAGAACATTTGAAAACTTTAGAACAAAAAGAAGCAAACTCACCTGAGAGAACTAGATGGCAGGAAATAATCAAATTGAAAGATGAAATCAACAAAATAGAAACAAAGAAAACAGTATAAAGAATCAATGAGACAAAGAGTTGGTTCTTTGAGAAAAACAGCAAAATATAAAATGGAGAAAAGAGAGGCTATTTAACAAATGGTGCTGGCATAATTAGACATCAACATTTAGAAGAATGAAAATAGACCCATTTCTATCACCATGCCCAAAACGCAAGCCCAAATGGATCAAAGACCTCAACATAATGCAAGCCACACTAAACTTCATAGAAGAGAAGGTGGGAAGTACATTTGAATGCATTGGCACAGGAGACTACTTCCTAAATATAACTGATTTGGGAGGTCCTTTTGTCTATGTGTTGCTTTCATTGGTTAGTGAATAAAGAAATTCCTTAGCCTGTTGATAGGGCAGAATTTAGGTAGGCAGGGAAGATGGAACGAATGCTGGGAGGCAGAAGGGCAGAGTCAGAGAGAGACACCATGGAGCCACCAGAGACAGATGGAGAACCTTGCCGGTAAGCCACAACCATGTGGCAATACACAGATTAGTAGAAATGGGTTAAATTGAGATGTAAGAGATAGCCAATAAGAAGGCTGAGCTAATGGACCAAGCAGTGATTTAATTAATACAGTTTCTGTGTGATTATTTTGACTCTGGGCAGCTGGGACAAACAAGTGGGCCTTCCTCCTACATATAACTCCAACAGCACAGACACTGAGAGAAACAATTAATAAATTGGACCTCCTGAAACTGAAAAGCTTCTGTAAAGCAAAAGACATGGTCAACAAGACAAAATGACAGCCTACAAAATGGGAAAAGATCTCTACCAACCCCATATCATACAGAGGTCTGATCCACAAAATAGTTAAAGAACTCAAAAAATTGATCATCAAAAGAACAAATAATCCAATAAAAAATGGAATACATACCTAAACAGAGAACTCTCAACAGAGGAATCTAAAATGGCTGAAAGACACTTAAGGAAATGGTCAACATCCTTAGTCAACAGAGAATTCAAAACAACTCTGAGATTCCATCTCACACATGTAAGAATGGCCAAGATCAAAAACACTGATGACAACTCATGCTGGAGAGGTTGTGGGGAAAAGGGAACACTTCTGCATTGCTGGTAGGAGTACAAGCTGGTACAGCCCCTTTGGATGTCAGTGTGTCAATTTCTCAGAAAATTAGGAAACAATCATCCTCAAGACCCAGTAATACCACTTTGGGGTATATATCCAAAGGATGCTC
This sequence comes from Dicrostonyx torquatus, assembly GCA_028555095.1. Classification (NCBI taxonomy): domain Eukaryota; kingdom Metazoa; phylum Chordata; class Mammalia; order Rodentia; family Cricetidae; genus Dicrostonyx; species Dicrostonyx torquatus. The sequence goes on along the minus strand of JAQHUG010000303.1, from coordinate 860,322 downwards.
AATTGTGTCACAAGGACATGTGCTGAACTATGTTTATAGTAGCTTTGTTTGTCATAGCCAGAACCTGGAAACAACCTAAATGTCCTTTGCCTGAAGAATGGATAAGGAAAATGTGGTACCTTTACACAATGGAGTACTACACAGCAGAAAAAAATAATGACATCTTGAATTTTGCAAGTAAATGGATGGAGCTATAAAACATCATTTTGAATTTGGTAACCAAGACACAGAAAGACAATTGTCACATGTACTCACTCATAAGTGGCTTTTAAACATAAAACAAAGAAAGCCAGCCTAGAAACCACAATCCCAGAGAACCTAGACAACAATGAGGACACAAGGAGCAACTTATGTAGATCTAATCTACATGGGAAATGAAAAAAGAGAAGATATCCTGAGTAAATTGGGGGCATGGTGACATTGGGGGAGGTGTTAAGGGGAGAGGAGAGGCAGAGAGGGAGCAGAAAAAAATGTAGAGCTCAATACAAATCAATAAAAAAGTAAAGGCATTTCATTTGTAGAAATATTGGCTTGATTCATGAAAGCCTTTTTTCCAAGGCCACTCAGACATTGCCTTCTATGATAGTGTATTTATTTCTCTCAGAGTTGGCACTACAGTTGGTTTGAAAATCTCTTTGAAGAGAATATTTTCTCAGGATGCTTCTCTGCTAAAAGAGTAACTGTTCATCCATCATGCTCATACTAGGATTAGGTTCCTACAATACAGTTCTGAGTACTTTTTTTAAAATGAAAAATTATATGTTGTCATAGAAAAAAGCAAGTGTATAATATATTTATAGATGCAAATTATATCTAATTTTTAAAATACTGGGTATAGGTTATAATTGTATAATAACATTCAATTAATTGCATAGCATTTTTTTTGCTACATCTCCTGAATCTACCCAAGAAAACAGTGTGTTCTAATGCCCTCATCAATTGGTCCCTTGCTAAGCTTTTTGTATATGTACTTAAAATAGCTTTACCATTCAAGAAAATGTAGCCTGTGAGGATATTTAGTTCTTAGAAGACAGTAGAGGATCAAATGTCAGATGCTTAGTCACAGCTGCTCCTGAAAATAAGGGCATGGCTTTTACCTAACCAAGCAGAATGCTGGACAAATTGAGATGCAGAAAATCTGTAAATATTAACTGCCCCCTTGACATGGTTTTGTAGATAATAGTTGGTATGGAAAGTCCTTCTGTATATGTGTTGCTTTTATTGGTTAGTTGAAGAAGCTGCTTTCAACCAATGGCTTAACAGAATATAACCAGGCTAGATGAGAATAGCAGAGTCAAAGAGATGCCATGTAGCTGGCAGAGGAGAAAGACATGAGCTACTAGTCGGATTCTTCCCAGTAAGCCACAAGCCTTGTGATAAAATATAAAATAATAAGAATGGGTTAATTTAAGATATAAGAACTAGCTAGCAATATGCTTAAGTGATTGGCCAAGTAGTGATTTAATTAATATAGATTTCTGTGTGATTATTTCACATTGGAGAAGCTCCAACTACAATTTTGTCGCAATGTGAGCAACTATATCCACTTAAAACCTGAGAGAGTTTGGGAAGAAATTCTAGACACACACACACACACACCAGAGTTTGACACAGATTCCTGCTCTGCTTATGGAAAACAGAGACATGGCTCCTTTAATAGGTTTCCTGACTCAGCTTTAGGGGTAAAACCTATGCAGCTTTTTAATTTTTTTTTTTTTTAAAAAAAGGTAGCTTCTTAGTTTGCCACCAAAAATGGCTCTTTCAGGAGGTCCAGCTATCGAGCATTTGAATGCCTTCTGTGAGTAGAGTGCTACAACTTGCTTAATGGCAACATAGACCCACAGTTTTCCTGAAAATGGGGCAATGTGCATGGGTCTCAGAAGCAGCCAACATGCTTTTATTATGTTGGACTGGGCGAAGCCAACAGATAGGACTGTGGAGTTGGTCCTAGACATGCCTGCTTAGCATTAAAAAAAAAAGTGCTCCTGGTCAGATAATGATTACAGATATGCAATAAAGAGAAATTCTTGCTTCATGAAAAAGTCTGCTTGATACTATGGGCTGTAGGCTGACAATGGATGCCATAACATTATATAAGAACTTTGGGTGACTTTCCAGGCAGCTAGATGTCTCTGTCAATTCTTGAGTTTTGGAAGTTGCTTACAATGTACTTCCTGTTAACTTAGGTAATATTATATCCTTCTGGGGTCTTTGATGGGGTTGAAGAATAGATAGTTATAGTTATAATATTTCTTCATTATGATAAAAGATAAAATAGATATAAATATTGTAGCTATAATTCTTGATTGATGTCTGTTTTGCTTGTACGATCACATATGCCTTAATTGGCAGAATGATATTGTTAATCCCTTTTAATTTTAAATATTTCCTGCAACAGGCACCAACTAAGGCAACTCTTCAGGCGTTAATGGCTCTTAGTCACCCCTCTCACAGTTCAGCTATGCGTGCCTGGTTATCTGAAATTCAAAAAACTATTTCCTAATCCCCCACCCTAGCAACTCTCCAGGAATGAATGCTATTTGGAGTTGGAAGTCAATAACAGGTAAAAATTTGTTCATCAGGCAAGTCTAAGACAGCCACAGTCCAGTTGCTAAGCCCTCCTAAGCTGTGGTCAACAAGGCCTGAGCAAAGAACTCTGGCTTCTATTGAGCGCCTATGTAATAAATGAAACAGGGTGAATATGTAGGCAGATAAGGCCTACAAGGCCGAGAGATGAGCCAACCTGGAGTCTGTCTCATGGCCTAGAAACAGTCACTATCAGAGGTCCTGAGTGTGCCTAGCCAGTGAGGGATGACCATGCATTGTCAGTGGAAGAGAACACAGCCCGTGTATTGGGAGGAGGGTATTGTAGTACGAGGAGGCACAGGCTGTGTCTCACCGTGGCTAGCTTATACCACACCACAATTATATTCATTTAAATACTGCCTGGCCTTTTCTTTGCTAACTCTCGCATCTTAAACTAACCCATTTCTAATAGTCTGTGTGTCACCACGCGGTGGTGGCTTACCAGAAGAATCTATGTCCATCTTAGGTAGGAACATCATGGCATCTGCACACTTCCCTTCTCCCCAGCCTTCTCTTCTGTCTACTCTGCCCACCTAAGGGCTGTGTCGTATCCTTCAGGCCAGGCAGTCTTCTTTATTAACCAATGAATGCAACACAAAATACAGAAGATCCCTCCTATACCAGGGTATATAAGGCTTTCCTCATTGCTGAGTAAATGAGTCTTCTGTTTCCTTTTACCTGACTCCCAGTGTCTATGCCATTTACACCACACCTTCTCATGCCCTCCCTAAAGGGAGCCATTAGTACCCAGCAACAGTTATGGACATATGGGGTTAGTTGTACTGTAAAGAGACAATCAAGTGGGGGCAAGGAGGGAATATTAAGAGGGCCAGCTAAAATCAAGAACAATTTCAGCATAGTATGGAAACCTACTGCAGTAGAAACTTCCTAAATTATGTGCATATGTGATGGTGATTTAAATGAAACTGTCAAATAACAAGGGTCACAGAGCCCCAGTTGGACTTCTGATGTCACCAAATGAAGCTTCCGGTACCAGGATGGGGTTATTCCTTATTGAGTAATTGATCAAAGTACCCATGGAAACCCCCAAATAACAACCCCCAAATAACTCAGGCTGTTGCTAAGACTATAGGTTGTTCTCCACAAACTGACAAGTCCCCATTGCTGAGGAAAACATCTACACAATTCATTGAACATGGAGAAATGGAACTGATGCCTATACTGAGTCTTCACTCCTACTGCCTAGTGTCTTTGATACAGGAAGGTACTCTGCAGGATTCAAAAGGAAAAATATAAACACCAAGCTACCCACAAACCCTTTGACCTACAATGGTGTCCTGCCTGAAAGACATGCTAGCGCAGTGGTGACAAAAGTTTTGTGGGAGCAACCAGCCAATATCTGGTTTGGCTTAAGGCTGACTTCACAGATGCAACCCAATCCCAACACTGCTTGTGTGACCAAGAACTTGAGACTAGGTAGCTCAAAAACCTAGGGTAAAACCAAATACTACTATTCTAAGAAAACATACAAACAAACAAAACATAACAATAAAATGACTGCTAATGATATTTTGCTATAAGCCATATATCAGTGCCTTGTTTAGCCATCATCAGAGAAGCTTCCTCCTGAAGTAGACGGGAACTAATACAGAGACCATTTGGTCAGACATTATCCAGAGGGTAAGAGACTTTGAAACATTCATCCCTAACCATGATGTCTCTATCAAATCCTTCCCTGAGGCCTCAGGGACTCTTGGAAGATAAAGTGGGAAGATTATAAGAGCCCAAGGGGATAGAGGACACCAGGAAAACAAGGCTCTCTAAATCAACAGGATCAATGTACATATGAATACACAGAGACTAAAGCAGTGTGTACAGGTGCTGCATTTGTCTGCACCAAATGGAGACCTAGAGTTGATAGGAGAAGTGTGCACATGCCCCATCCCTACCCAGAGGCCATCGCTAATCAACAACCACTTGCAATGAAAACTCAGTTTTCACCAGGGGAGTCTCACTGGGGAAGAAGCTTCTCTTTAGGGCAGGTCACATGCCAGCAGTAGATGACCAAGAAAAAACAACTCAAGTGCATCTTTGGAGGTTACTGTATAATGCACTGTAAGGCTTTATATTTTTTATCATATATATATATATTATCATTTATATATATATATATATATATAAAATATCCTGACTACACCACAGTCCTGAGCTTTTAAGTATTTGAAGAGAGTTCCATTGTTTTACTGTAGCTATTCATTGGCATTCTAGTGAGTAATAGAGTGAATACTTGTGAGCTATTATTTATGGACAGTTTACATTTGTATAAACTTTTGTATATTGATACAAGTTCAAAATTATATTTGTTTGGGGCTGGAGAGATGGCTCAGCGGTTAAGAGCATTGCCTGCTCTTCCAAAGGTCCTGAGTTCAATTACCAGCAACCACATGGTGGCTCACAACCATCTGTAATGAGGTCTGGTGCCCTCTTCTGGCCTTCAGGCATACATGCAGACAGAATATTGTATACATAATAAATAAAAAAAATTAAAAAAAATTATATTTGTCATATTAAATATGCTATTTCTGCTTACAATATTTGTATACCTATGCAAAGTTATTTGATCAGATTATATGCATGCATGTTTCTACCTCTGTTTAAGACATTTTATATATTGATAGGATATATTTATCATATTGCATTATACATTTCTACCTCTGATCAAGATACTTATACACTGTTTACTTTTTGAGGTCATTTTTCTCCTTTTCTTCACAGTTGTTTAAAGATAGATTAATATTCTGATATGAAATTTTAATCTTTAAATTATATAGGTATTAAGTATATAAGTCAATAGTCTTCATGTTTGTTATACTTTTAGTCAGACTAATTAGGTTCTTTAGATTAAAAAAGATTGTATTCTGCATTGATAGGTAATCTTCAAACACTTCAAAGATCTGTTGAAATTGGCATTTAAATATCTTAGGATTCTGTTGACGTGAGACACGATTGTTCCTGGTAGCATCTATCTATTCCTGAAAGAGTACTGAGCACCAAAGCCACTCTACTTGGAGGTTGTTTTCTTCTTGGCACAACTGGCATTGGGCAAGGAACTGCCCATGCATTGACCACTGACAAAGTGTCTGGACTGGACAAGCAGGATATGAGTAAGAAGACTGCCAAACATTGCCAAGACAAAATAAGATAGTTCTGAAAAATTTCCTGCCTCTGAAAATGGCCTTAGCCAAAGTTAGTTGCTTCAACCATGGAAATGAGACCTTGGGTGATTGCTCAGGAAGCCAGTTGTCTCTTTCATCTACTGCACATTTTGGAAGCTGCTTGACTGTACTTCCAGCCTACTCAAGTAATATTATCTCCCTTCTCAGACCTCCAATGAGGTTTAAGATTAGATAGTCAGCTTTTTTTTTGATGACGGCTGGTCCTTGGTGAGCACCACGGCTTCAGATCCGTCTGACTGGAGTGGGGCCCAGGTTCCCCCAGGAATTGGCCTGGTTAGGGCTGTGGACTTGGACGAGGGTGGGTCCAGTATAAACCTGCAGGGCTCCAGCAGAGAAGCCCGCCCTGTTGATGGCGGCTGGTCCTTGGTGAGCCCCACTGCTTCAGATCCATCTGACTGGAGTGATCCATCAGACCAGAGCAATCCACTCAGACCAAGCAAGTGACCACTATCTACTACTAGTTGATCCACCTGGAGAGGAAGAGATGGGCAGGTACCAATCCAAGAGTTCCTCTAACAACCTGAAAAGCAACATAACACCAGAATCCAGCAATTATGCAACAAGAAGATCTGAGCAAACTAATCCAGAAGAAGTAGAAAAAATTGATTTAAAACATAGCTTCATAAAGTGATAGAGGCAATTA
>JAQHUG010000303.1:809345-824242 GCA_028555095.1 Dicrostonyx torquatus | reverse complement strand
TCAGGATCCAGCAATACCTCTCTTGGGAATATACCCAAGAGATGCCCAACCATACTACAAAAGCATTTGTGCTACTATATTTATAGCAGCATTATTTGTAATAGCCAGAACCTGGAAACAACCTAGATGCCCATCAATGGAAGAATGGATCCCGAAAGTGTGGAATATATACACATTAGATAAAAATGTTTTAATGTTAATAAAAACCAACCGTTTTTGATAGTGAAATACTCATCCTTAAAATGAAAAAGATACACATACAGTACAAACAACAGTGACTGTGATTGAAGAAACAGCCTCTGTCTAGTGAACTTTATTCAAAGGCTTTTGTTAGAGTCTTGTGAAGGCTGTTCACCCTTCCCCATAAAACACACACACACGCGCGCGCGCGCCCACACACACACACACACACACACACACACACATACACACACACACACACACATACACGGGGGGGAATAGGGAGAGAAAGAAAGAGGGAGACACACAATCACACACCAGGGACACACACAATGCACATATGTGCACCCAGGCACACACAAACCCTTTCAGATTTGGACCTTCCAAATCTCTTCAAACTGACGATAGATCCCAGAAGTGGTGGCCCTCAAACCCATCCTGGTGTCAGTATGGAACATCTCTTGTTTTATAAACTCCAAGAAAACTGTATAATGAATGACCATGTGTACCCATATATATACTTCATATACATATGTATACTTAGTATACACATACATGACTACATTGCATACTGCTATATGATATGGCTATATTATATGAATATAGTGTAATGGCTATATATTATGATGGTGTGTTTTGACCATATATGTGTTTTCCTTTATTAAACAGAAATATGCTTAAATACAATTAACTGCTTTAAATTCTTCTTTTAACAGCTGTCAGATTCTTGTTTAGACTTTTAACAAAATGTTTAAAGTATGTGTTGCTTCATGAAAAAGATTAAGATGATAGAGTTTATATTCGAAATTTAGAGTGTTTGCTGGCTTGTTTTCTGAATTTTTCCTAAAAGCGATTTCCAGTTTTTTACCCAGCACATTAGCCCAGTTTTTAGTGAGGTGATCAATAAAAACATGGCTGAGGGAAGTGTCACTAACATGAAATTCACTCAGAGGGAGGAATAGACTTGAATTTTGAATAAGATCGTATGTTATTTTGTCCTTAAATTCTGGCAGCTTCCCCTGCTTCCAGCCACTTGGCTATCAGAACATGGTTTCTTATTTGGGAATTTGAGAGATCTGGCCATTGACCTGTTGACACTTGGGTCTGAAGTGTAGGACGTGCTGTTGGTTACAGCCAGGAGTAAGATGACAGCCCCCTGCAATTATTGTGTCTATGGGTACTTGTTCCTGCTGAGTTCCAGGCAGGCTGGGTGCTAATCACAGAACCAAAAACACCCTGTGCATTCCTGGTGGAGCTCAGAAACATCTAAAGAAGCAAATACAAAAGTGTGCGTACAGTTATGTGTTCTGAGGATTCCTGGGAAGGACAATTCCTGTGGTCTGTTAGGTAAAGAAATCAGGTAAAATTAATCTCAAAGTGAATTATCAGCGGGTATGCTCCAGGAAGAGTCAGGATGGGACCCTAATATAGTCAGGCCTAAAATTCCTGACTCGTGCAGTCTGGGTATTGCCACAGAATTCCTGTGTCGTGTGCTAAAGGATCTAAGCTAGCAAACAACTCATTGTATTCAACTCATCCTAGTGGTTTGTGTCAAACTAAGCCTGAGTTAGGCAGGAATTCTGATTCACAGCAGCTCCAAAAGGTGTGGCTTCCTTTTGCTTCTGGAGTTTCCTGGAGCTATCCCCTTCCTCCTGACAAGTCAGCACTCAGAGACCCAGGCAGTGCATCTGTGGAGAAAGCTATGCATCTCTGCTGGAACCCTGGAGACTTACTGAAAGATTGGGGTTTGGAAATCTTATTTCATGCTGTAAAATTGAAGGCTAGGGCCCTGCGAAGATGATTTAATCGGTAAAGTACTGCACAAAATATGAGGACCTAAGTTCAGATCTCCATGTTGGGGGTGGAATCATTGGAGTTACAGGTGGCATGTCTCTGCACCCCCATTTGGAGGGGTGGAAGCAGACGAATTAAGATATTTTGACAGTTATCATATGAGTGACATGTCTTCTTCAACATGTCACATCAGAGACAAGAGATGTTGCTCTGTCCTAAGGCCTCGTGCATGCTTGTCAAGTTCCCTTCCACTGAGACACAGCCCCAGCCGTGGGTTTCTTGAGACAGGCTCTTGTGATGTAGCCCAGGCTGCCCTGAAACCTGATACGCTGTCTCTACTCATAAGTCCTGGGATCTCAGGCCTGCCTGCACAGCACCCTACTTCACGCTGCTTTCTCCCATGCACAGGACTGTGAGCACTTCCTGCAGGACTGACTGCTGCATCTCTGTGTTCTGAGACAGTACGTGTCCACTGATCACTGATTCCCAAAGATCGTTTATGCAATGGTCTTCCTATACGGTGATGATTTTTTGGTGCAGGACAATTCTGTATCCTGTCAATCATGTTTTAAATAAATGCTGATTGGCCAGGCAGGAAGTATAGGCGGGAAAACCAGACAGGAAGTAGAGGTGAGAACAGGAGATTTGGGAAGCAGGAAGCTTCCCTGGCATTCCTGCGCAGATCTCCAAGGAAGCAGCATGTGTCCCTGTCCCAGCTGAGAAAAAGGTACTGGCCATGTGCCTGGCATGGATGGGAACAATGGGTTAATATAACTTATGGGAGCTAGTAAGAAGCCTGAGATAATGGGCCAATCAGTTAATAACCTAATGTAGACTCTCTGTGTGATTTTCTTTAGGGCTTGCTGGCTGTGGGGTACCGGGCAGGACAGTAACCCCAACAAGCCGGTCCTCATGATACAAAATGGTGCCCAGCGTGGATAACCGCATCCACAGAAATCCTGAGCAAGCTTGGGAAAGAATAGACTCTTGGTAGCCGCAATTTCTCAGGTCTGCTCTGCTTGCAAGAGGCAAGTGCTCTCATCCAAGAGAGGCTTCCTGACTCAGCTTTAGCTGCAAAACCCTGCAGCTGTTTAAGAGGTCCTGCCAAGAAACACTTAAATGGTGTTGGTAAAAGTTGACTGCATGCTTAAAATGCCGGCTTTCTAAGCCATCCTACTAGGGCAAACTCTGACTCTTTCAGGCAGGCCATCCAGCCAGGAAACATTTGAATGTGATCTGTGAGCAGAACGCTGCAGCTTGCTTACTGGCAGGGACCTTGAAACGCCATAGAGTTGTGGCAATTAACGTGGCGACAGCCGGTACCTCTGCCATGAGGCTGGAAAGGCAGAATGCTAAAGAATGGGCTGGATATAGCCGTCAAAGCCACGGCTTTGGTCCTACCAATATTGCTTGGTAAATTTAAAGACCCACGTGGTCAGAAAAAGAGAGATTCAAAGAAAAAAAACCCTCTGAATGGTTTACTATGTGTGAAAAATATATGCAGGCAAAAGGTTCTTAATGTAAAAAAAAAAATAGAAAAGGAAAGAAATGAGAGTAGTTGGGTGTGGTGGTACACACCTTTAAACCCAACACTTGAGAAATGGAGGTAGACTGACCTCTGTGACTTCAAGGTGTGGTAGCACATGCCTTTAATCCCAACGCCTGGGAGGCAAAGGCAGACTGACCTCTGTGGACTTCAAGGTATGGTAGCATACACCTTTAATCCCAGCACTGGGGAGACAGAGTCAGGCAGATCTCTGTGAGTTCAAGGACAGCCTGGTCTACAGAGTGAGTTCCAGGACAAAGATACAAAGACAACCTGTCTCAAAAAGCCAAAAGTTAAAAGTAAAAATAAAAGAAAAAGAATAAAGCCACATAAGATGGAAAATACACAGAGAATCTTGATACTGTATGCTATTATGCTCTCTTTGAATTGTTTGGCTGCTGAGGAAGGAACAACAGCTGCTAAAAGACTCTTGTTTGTAAATGCTGCTGAATTTACCCAAGGAAGGTATTTTAAAAATGCCTTGGCTTCAAAATTGAAGTCAAAAGATATGTTATTTTGGAGAAGAGATTTTCCTTTTGTTTCCACAGGAGATGAGAGGGTATGGATTCATTCTGAGTTAAGAAAACTCAGGTTTCATCAAGGAAGACCACCTGAGAAATCTCCGGTAGGAACAGATGGCCCAGATGTCTTGAGTTCTACATCCAGAACAGATTCAAGATGCTGCCTGAGATGATCAAGCCTCACAGGATACTCCAGTCAGGACTTGATCCTACCTCTAAATTTTCTTTAGGTCCCCTTAAAGATTATCAGCGCCCCCAACCAGCCGGAAGTAGCCTGGAATACTACGCCCACATTCCCAAAAAATGGACTATGGACATTTTCCTTTGTTTTTTTTTTTTTTTTAAAAAAGAGGGGGAAGTGGTGCAGGACAATTCTGTAGCCTGTCAATCATGTTTTAAATAAATGCTGATTGGCCAGGCAGGAAGTATAGGTGGGAAAATCAGACAGGAAGTAGAGGTGAGAACAGGAGATTTGGGAAACAGGAAGCTTCCCTGGCATTCCGGCGCAGATCTCCAAGGAAGCAGCATGTGTCCCTGTCCCAGCTGAGAAAAGGTACTGGCCATGTGCCTGGCATGGATGGGAACAATGGGTTAATATAACTTATGGGAGCTAGTAAGAAGCCTGAGATAATGGGCCAATCAGTTAATAACCTAATGTAGACTCTCTGTGTGATTTTCTTTGGGGCTTGCTGGCTGTGGGGTACTGGGCAAGACAGTAACCCCAACAAGCCGGCCCTCATGTTACAATAAATCTGTATGGCAAATTCTATGTTTACTCATCTGACTTGTTCTAGTAAATAAAAGCTTTTCTGTCATTAATCTATACTTTTTTAAAGTTCCAGATATTAGATTAAAATATTGACTTTATTATCATGTATCAATTGCCTTAAATTTGGTCATCGAGAGTTGTCAAACCAGGTGGCCCCATATGTGTTGAGTACCTCCTTGTGCTCTTGTCAAAATTTCTATTCTTTGGGACAGCACTTCTGTCTCATACCTGAAATTTGAGAAGCCCTGGTTTGTTTGTTTTTTAATAGAAAAGGTAATTATGTAGACTCTGAAACCATAGATTTAATTTTGTTAGGTTATGTGTAGGCTTCTGTGGGAAAAGGACAGAAAATTAACATACAATGGTATGGTGTATGAAGTGTTATATATTACAGCATAAAATATATGTGTTTAGGCCTGTAAATCAATACCAACCTTACAGAGTTTTCCTTGCATTACCTCATTCTGTATTTCTATCTTCCTTCCACAACAGTCAAAACAATGACGCCTACTACCAGTCTGTCTACCTTGAACTGCAAGAGGTACAGAGGTCTGAGAATCAAGGAACTGGTTCCCAGGTGTGAAAGGACTAGGGGAGTACATTTCATGAGACCCTGCTGACCTCTGGTCAGTGCTTTGTTGCTTTTGCAGCTTCCCAAAGGTTGTCTATAGCAAGACTGTTCTCAGCTTTGTCCTGCGTCAGCGTTATCAGCCTTTGTGTCAGATGATGCCTGCTTGTCATTGGCTATCCAGTGAACTGCATGATGCCTGGCAGCACACTCAAAATGTATCCAGAGCTCTCCCCTTGGAGAGAGTATCCATGATTGAGTACCAATGTTCATCCTAGACAGAGAGTTGACAAAAATCACTGCTGGAACGTTTAAAATATGAAGATATAGCTGTGCATCAAAGAAGAGGACTCACTTTGATTCATTTCCTTTAGGATCCCAGGATTGCAGCAGTTGTTACTGCTGAGTTTGATCAGTTACCCTGATCAGGTTTCAGATAAAAATATTTACACTGAAGAAAAGCTGCTCATGAATATGCTCTGAACACATTTTATCATCAGGACGAACAGGAAAGATAGGAAGGGCTGGTTTTTGCTGCAAGGAAAATTAGGTTGATTGCTGGTTATATTCCTCTGTGTGAGTCATTTTGGCTGTCTTTAGAGGGCATGCCAGAACTTTTTGATGTGCTGATGCTGGGGACTGAACCCAGAGCTCCACACATTCTAAACAAGCATGTTACCACTGAGTTACACCCTAACTAATAGTTCTGCTTTAAAAATATTTTTGAGACAAAAATTTCATTAAGTTTCCCAGGCTGGCATTAAACTTGGAATCCCCCTTGCCAGCCTTTCTAGGGGCTGATAGTATAGGCCACCACACCTATTTATATTCCCTGTACTTCGTGTGGCTATTCTGATATTCTGAGCATCTAAGTATGTCTTGGTATGAAGGAGAAATTCAGAAGGACTCACACGCCCTCAACTACACAACCTCAACTACAGTGGCATGACACGGGATACAGCCTCAACTGAAGGAGGACATCTCCATAACAGGAAGAGTAAGATGAAATCATAATCAAAGCTTGTTCAAAAAACATTGAGAAATTCCTGGGTAAAAAGCACTGTGTGGTGGTGAAAGGCATGGTTGCTAATTTTGTTTATGAAGATTGAAAACACTTTTGGGGAGACTGGTGTTGCAATGTGCTGCCAAAAGGTGTAACAGGGACATGAGTGAAGGAGAGATTGCATCTAAGTTAAGGACATAGGATGACGATGGCTTCCTGGAGAAATAGTCTTGTCATCAAAACAATGTGATTCAGCTCAACCTTGATGGACAAGCAGAATTTGTAGAAGCAAATGACAAATTAAAAACAAGTCAGAAATTCTCTTAATTCCACGCACATGTATGACCATGTAGACTCTCACTCCTCCAATATGCACAAACACACACGAACACACACAGATACACATACAGACAGATACACAGAGACACAGACAGACACACACAGAGACAGAAAGACATATACACAGACACATGCACATGCAAACACAACACACACACACACAGACAGACATATACACAGACAGAGACAGACAGACACACAGACAGACAGACAGACAGACAGACAGACACAGACAGACAGAAAGATACATACACAGACACACGCACATGCAGACACACAGATACACAGACACACACAGAGACAGAAAGACACATACACAGACACATGCACATGCAGAGACACAGACACACACACAGACAGACACACACAGAGACACACAGACACAAACAGACACACACAGACACACACAGATACATACACAGACACACAAACACACGCACAGACACACAGACAGACAGACATACACAGAGACAGAAAGACACAGGCACAGACACACGCACATGCAGACACACAGACACATACACAGACACACAGACACAGACAGACACACACACAGACACACAGACACACACACAGACACACAGACACAGACACACACACACAGACACACACACAGACACACACAGACAGATACACACACAGACACACAGACAGACACACACTTAGACTTTTGTAGAGTAGTATCAGAGTAGTAAGGAAGGCTGCTTCAGGTGAGTCTGTGGCTAGCTTCTTGCACTCTTTTAATGGAGAAGCCTGACACCTACTGGACAGAACTTGTATGGTACTCGGCTGAAAGATTATGGTGTACCGGGATTTTAGAGGGTCAGTTACATAGATGGACATGGTGTATGAGCAGGGCATAAATTCTTTATAACTGTCTAGAGAAGAATTAACCATATTCCTAATCTCAAATTAATATTCTACATGCTATTAAGGAATAAATTAAATATAATAAGAATTTGATTTGTTGGACAATTGAAAATGAAAGTAGTGAATGGAAAAGCTTCCCATACTCTCCAGTGTTGCTTTCTAGATGAGTTTGCATCCTCTTTCTGGGTTTTTATAAGTAATTTTACAAGACATGCTTTTATGTTCCTGGCTTATAAATCTGAGTGTATGTATGTGCACACACATATATGGAGGTCAGAAGTCAATGTCAAATGTCTTCCTCACTGTCCATGTTAGTTTTTGAGAGAAGTTTTGCTGTGTCTGGAGTTCAGAAGTTTGCCTAGTCTGGATTGACAAGAATCCCCAGAGCCCTTCTGTCTCCACTGCTCCCGAACTGGATTACAGGAATGATTGCAGTACCAAATCCAGGGATCAAACTTGGATCTTCATGTTTGTGTAGCAAGTACTTGCCAACTAAGCCACCCCCAAATCTTGGACCTCAGTTCTCTAAGTTAGCCTAATAATTTTGAAATTAGTCCCATCCGTGGGCACTGGTGATTTGCTCCTTTGAAATGCTGAGTAGTATTTACTGTCCAGGTACAGCCCATTGATCCACTGGTTTACTTGAAGGGGATCATAGGCCTAAATATAAGCCATTAAGCTTGCAAGTCTGGGGTCATCAGATTCCTTAGAAGAAGATCAGAGATGATAAATGAGAAACAGACCAACAGATTTGAGACTTCCATATAGTGTGTTTGACCATGTTTGCCCTCTCTAGTTTTCCTAGGTCCATCCCGTTCCTCACTCTCAACCTTGTGTTCTTTTTTGTTAAACCCTTCAAGCCCAATATGTACTGATCAGATGGTCTTGGATGTCTGGTCTTCTACTAGAGCATGACCACTTACACTCTTAAAGAAATGTTCTTTCCCTTCCCTGTTGTGAACAATTGTGAACTGCTCCAAGAACAGAGCTGGAACTGGATGCACAAACGCCAAGGTACTTTCTGGGATTCAGTCCTCTTGGGATCACACATGTTTGTGAATGTTGTCACAACTACTGTTAATTCATACGTGATGCTGTCCTGCTGTGTTCTGAAGACAGTGCTTCTTTGTACATCCACTACCTCTGGCTCTTACACTCTTCTCTTGTCATTTCTAAAATGATCCAAGAGTCATGGGAAGTATAATACCTATTTTCCCTTTCAGGCTGAGTATTTTTCAGCCTCTTATTCTCTTGAAAGTTGTGTGTCTCTGTATTAATCACCATCAAGGAGTGAATATATATTTACCTATGGTTATAACAATTGGTCATTATGAATCAGTTTAATTCTATATCCATTAAGCAGCATAATAGTAGAAGATTATCTCTTAGGGTTTATGACTTCTTTATCTATAGATTCTCATCCCAATAATGGTACGAGGTATGGATTTCAACTTGTGGAGACAGACTTTAAATCCAATCACTAAGTGGTTGTTTACTCACTCCCAGGGTATTTTTGTCATGATTGCACACACGAGCATGCATTATCAGTCATTAGAGTAGCTTTTATAAATCACAATGAGCATGCTGTTGTAGAATATTATTTTAAGAGCAGTTACATTTCTTTATTCTGTAGAACATTTGCTTAATGATGGAAAGATGGAATGCACTCTTTTATGCTGAGCTTGTTTAACTCTGTGAAGCTGTGTTGCTTTGCCTGTCTGAAACACCTAATTTGACTAATAAAGAGATGAATGGCCAATAGCAAGGCAGGAGAAAGAATAGGTGGAGCTAACAGGCCTAGAGTATAATTAGAAGAAGAAGTCTGAGGAGAGGATGATCTAGGAGCAAGAGAAGGAGAACTTTAGGGCACAGCCACACAGCTGCACAGCAAGCCATGCAGTGAGAAGAAAATAAAAGGTATAGAGAAATAGAGAAAGGTAAAAGCCCAGAGGCAAAAGACAAAGAGGACAATTTAATTTAAGAAAAGCTAGCTAGAAATAGGCCAAGCTAAAGCCAGGCATTCATAACAAAGATTAAGACTATGTGATCTATTTGGGAGCCAGATGACGGACCTCTAAAAGATCCAAAGAATAACAATAATCAACTATATTTTGGTACTCAATATGGGGTCCAAATATTCCTAGGGCCTGAGAAGACGGCTCCTTTAAGAATCTCTACCTTACATCAGAGCTTTTCAACAGTCATTTTCATGCTAAATAGAAACAAACAAACAAACAAAAAACAAAGTAAAAAATGACTCTCACAATCAAGAAAGGTTAAAAGATATGCAGTAGAAGAGGGCCATATTGGAAAACAACAACAAAACAAACAAACAAAAAACCTCTAAGCAGGTTCTAGTGTGTTTTTCTTTTCCCTTTTTTCTCATTTTTTAAATTGATTATATTGAGCTCTATATTTTTATCTGCTCCCTCTGCCTCTACCCTCTCCCATGATCCCCATGTTCCCAATTTACTCAAGAGATCTTGTCTTTTTCTACTTCTCATGTAGATTATTGCCTAGGTTCTCTGGGATTGTGAATTGTAGGCTGGTTTTTTTTTGCTTTATTTTAAAAACCACTTATAAGTGAGTGCATACAATATTTGTCTTTCTGGGTCTGGGTTATCTCACTCAAAATAATGCTTTCTAGCTCCATCCATTTGTCTGCAAATTCCAAGATGTAGTTATTGTTTTCTGATGTGTAATACTCCATTGTGTAAATGTACCACATTTTCCTTATGAGGTTGTTGATCCATTTGGACTTGAGTTTTGTGCATGGTGAGAGCCAACTTTAAACTGCTAAATTATGCTGTGTCCTCTGCCTGACTCTATCTGCTGGCTGTGCCCACTTCTCCATTCCTGAGAGTCAAGCTTTCAGCCAGAGCCTGTTCAAAGGTGTGTTTCACCAAGAACTATATTCAGTGTCCCCACCCATGCCCACTGTGGACTAAGAGTGCCCTGCATTGTAGCTGCCATTTTTTACTTTGTTTTTCCTTGACTTGACTTATTCTTCAAGTCAAGGGGCATTTAGGTTGTTTCCAGGTTCTGGTTTGACAAACAATGCTGCTATGAACATAGTTGAGCACATACATGTCTTTGTGGCACAATTGAGCATCCTTTGGGTATATACCTAAAAGTGGTATTGCTGGGTCTTAAGGAAAGTTTTCCCTAATTTTCTGAGAAATTGCCATACTGATATCCAAAGGGGCTGTACCAGCTTGCAATTTCACCAGCAGTGCAGGAGTGTTCCCTTTATCACTTAACCTCTCCAGCATAAGTTGTCATCAGTGTTTTTGATCTTGGCCATTCTTAAAAGTGTAAGATGGCATCTCAGAGTTGTTTTGATTTGCATTTCTCTGATGACTAAGGATGTTGAGCATTTCCTTAGGTGTCTTTCAGCCATTTTAGATTCCTCTGCTGAGAGTTCTCTGTTTAGGTCTGTAATCCATTTTTTTATTGGATTATGTGATCTTTTGGTGTCCAATTTCTTGAGTTCTTTGTATATTTTGGAGATCAGCCCTCTGTCTGATGTGGGATTGGTGAAGACATTTTCCCATTCTATAGGTGGATGTTTTGTCTTGTTGACTGTGTCTTTTGCTTTACAAAATCTTTTCAGTTGTAGGAGATACCATTTATTAATTGTTTCAGTGTCTGTGCTACTGGGGTTGTACTTAGGAAGTGGTCTCCTGTGCCAATGCGTTCAAGTGTACTTCCCACTTTCTCTTCTATAAGGTTCAGTGAGGCTGGCTTTGTGTTGAGGTTGTTGATCCATTTGGACTTGAGTTTTGTGCATGGTGATAGATATGGGTCTATTTTTGTTCTTCTACATGTTGATATCTAGTTATGCCAGCACCATTTGCTAAATATGCTTTCTTTTTTCCATTTGATATTTTTTGCTTCTTTGTCAAAACCATGTGTTCTAAGGTTTGTGGATTGATATCCAGGATTCTATTTGGTTCCATTGGTCCTTCTGTAAGTTCTTATGCCAAGACCATGCTGTTTTCAGTATTGTAGCTCTGTCGTAGAGTCAGAAAGTCAGGGATTGTGATGTCTGCAGAAGTTCTTTTATTTGTTTGGGCTATCCTGGGTTTTTTGCTTTTCCATATGAAGTTGAGTACTGTTCTTTTGAGGTTTGTGAAGAATTTTGCTGGGCTTTTGATGAGCGTTTCATTGAATTGTAGATTGCTTTGGGTAAGATTGCCATTTTTACTATGTTATTTCTACCTACCCAAGAGCATGGGAGATCTTTCAGTTTTCTGGTGTCTTCTTCACTTTCTTTCTTCAAAGATTTAAAGTTCTTGTCATACAAGTCTTCCACTTGTTTGGTTAGAGTTACTCCAAGGTATTTTATGCTATTTATGACTATTATGAAGGGTGATGTTTCTCTGATTTCTTTCTCAGCCCATTTGTGTACAGGAGGGCTAATGATTTTGTTTGAGTTAGTCTTGTATCCTGCTACACTACTGAAAGTGTTTATGAGTTATACAAGTTCTTTGGTAGAATTTTTGAGATCACTTATGTAAACTATCATATCATCAGCAAATAGTGAGAGTTTGACTTCTTCTTTTCCAATTTGTATCCCCTTGATCTCCTTTTGGTGTCTTATTGCTCTAGCTATGACCTCAAGAACTATATTGAATAGATATGGAGAGAGTGGACAACCCTGTCTTGTTTCTGATTTCAGTGGAATCGCTGGGAGTTCCTCTCCTTTTAATTTGATGTTGCCTGTTGGCTTGCTGTATATTGCCTTTATTATGTTTAGGTATGTTCCTTGTATCCCTGATCTCTCCAAGACATTTATCATGAAGGGATGTTTTATTTTGTTGAAAGCTTTTCCAGCATCTAATGAGATGATCTAAAATTTTTCAGTTTTTTATATGATGGATTATGTTGGCAGATTTTCATATGTTGAAACATCCCTGCATCTCTGGAATGAAGCCGACTTGATCATGCTGGATGATGGTTCTGATGTGTTCTCGAATTCAGTTTGACAGTATTTTATTTAGTATTTTTGCATCAATGTTCATGAGTGAGGTTAGTCTATAATTCTCTTTGTTAGTAATTTCTTCATGTGGTTTGGGTATCAGGGTAATTTTAGCCTCATAAAAAGAGTTTGACAATGTTCCTTCTGTTTCTATTGTGTGGAACAATTTTAGGA
This sequence comes from Dicrostonyx torquatus, assembly GCA_028555095.1. Classification (NCBI taxonomy): domain Eukaryota; kingdom Metazoa; phylum Chordata; class Mammalia; order Rodentia; family Cricetidae; genus Dicrostonyx; species Dicrostonyx torquatus. Next base: position 811,497 of record JAQHUG010000303.1, on the reverse strand, counting down.
GTATTGGCATTAGCTCTTCTTTAAAAATCTTGTAGAATTCTGTGCTGAAACCATCTGGTCCTGGGCTTTTTTTTGGTTGGGTGACTTTTTATGACTGTTTCTATGTCTTTAACAATTATAGGTCTGCTTAATTTGGTTATCTGGTCTTGATTTAATTTTGGTAAGTGATATTTATCCAGAAAGTTGTCCATATCCTTTAAGTTTTCCAATTTTGTGGAATGCAGCTTTTCAAAATATGACTTGATGATTCTCTGTATTTCCTCCATGTCTGTTATTATGTTCCCCTTTTCATTTCTGATTTTGTTAATTCTGGTATTCTTTCTCTGCCTTTTGGTTAGTTTGGGTAAAGGTTTGTCTATTTTGTTGATTTTCTCAACAATCCAACTCTTTGTCTCATTGATTCTTTGTATTGTTTTCTTTGTTTCTATTTTGTTGATTTCAGCTCTCAATTTATTTCCTGCCATCTAGTTCTCTCAGGTGAGTTTGCTTCTTTTTGTTCTAAAGTTTTCAAATGTTCTGTTAATTCACTAGTGTGATATTTTTCCAGCTTCTTTATGTAGGCATTTAGTTCTATGAACTTTTCTCTTAACACTGCTTTCATTGTGTCCCATAAATTTGGATATGTTGTGTGGTCATTTTCATCGTATTTTTAAGAAGTCTCTAATTTCTCCTTTTATTTCTTCCTTGACCCACTGATAATTCAGGTGAGCATTGTTTATTTCCATGTGTTTCTGGATTTTCTGGAATTAGTGTTTCTGTTGAATTCTAGTTTTAAGTCATGGTGATCTGATAAGATACATGAGGTTTTTCAATTTTTTAAAATATCTGTTGAGGTTTGTTTTTTCACTGAGCATGTAGTCAATTTTTGAGAAGGCTCCATAAGGTGCTGAGAAGAAAGTATAATCTTTTGTGTTTGGATGGAATATTCTATAGAAGTCTGTTATGTCCATTTGAGTCCCTTATTTCTCTGTTAATTTTTTGTCTGTTTGACCTGTTCAGTGGTGAGAGTGGAGTGTTGAAGTCTCCCACTATTGGTGTGTGCGGTTAAATGTATGATTTAAGCTTTAGAAGTGTTTCTATTACATATGAGGGTGCCCTTGTATTTGGGGCATAGATGTTTAGTATTGAGATTTCCTCTTGATGGAATTTTTCCTCTGACTAATATGAAATATCCTTCTTTTGTCTCTTTTGATTGATTTTAGTTTGAAGTTTATTTTGTTAGATATTAGGATAGCTATACCAGCTTGTTTTTCGGTCTATTTGATTGGAAATTTTTTTCCCAACCCTTTGCTTTGTGATGATATCTGTCCTTTAGTTTGAGGTGTTTCTCTTTTATGTAGCAGAAAGATGAATTCTGTTTTCATATCCAATATGTTAGACTGTTTCTTTTTATAGGTGAATTCAGTCCATTTATATTAAGGGATATTAATGACCAGTGTTTAATGTCTCCTGTTAATTTAGTTTTAATGTTGGTGATACTAATTTATTTGTTTTTCCCTTCTTTGGAATTTGCTGTTGTGTGATCATCACTTGTCTTTGTTTTTGTTGATGTAGCCAACTTCCTTGGGTTGGAGTTTTCCTTCTAGTACTTTGTGTAGGGCTGGGTTTGTGGCTAGGTATTAGTTAAATCTGGTTTTGTCATGGAATATCTTGTTTTGTCCTTCTATGGGTGATTGAAAGTTTTGCTGGGTATAGTAGTCTGAGCTGGCATCCGTGGTCTCTTAATGTCTGCCTTTATATGTTACCTTTTTTGTTTTCAGCTCTTAATATTCTTTCTTTATTCTGTATGTTTATTGTCTTGATTGTTATGTGGCAAGGCAATTTTTTTTTAATCCAGTCTATTTGGTGTTGCAGCGAGGAGCCACTTGTTTGTCCTGGCTGCCCAGAACCAAAATAACCATACATAAATTATATTAATTAGCTCTAGCTTCTTATTGGTTAACTCTTTTTTAACTTTCCCCCCTTTCACCACTATACTAACTAACCACTATACTAACAAAGATTATTGGTTAACTCTTACATCTTAATTTAACCCATTTCTATTAATCTGTATATCACCACGAGGTCGTGACCTACCAGCAAAGTTTCAGCACATCTACCTCTGGCCGTGGATCCATGACGTCTACCTGACTTGCCCTTCTTTTTTTTTTTT
>JAQHUG010000303.1:718272-802645 GCA_028555095.1 Dicrostonyx torquatus | reverse complement strand
TAATGGGTTAGTTTAGATGTGAGAGATAGCCAAGAAAAGGCTAGAGATAATGGGCAAGGCAGAATTTAAATGAATCCAGTTTGTCATGTGGTTATTTCGGGTGCAGGCAGCCAGTGGCTGAGCGGGCCAGCGGCTGGTGGCTGGGGAACACAACATGCACCTCTCCACCTAATTACAACACAAAGATAAAAGCCCAGAGGCAAAGACAGAAAGGATAATTTAATTCAAGAAAAACTGGCTACAAATAAGCCAAGCTAAGGCCAGGTGTTTACATCAAAGAATAAGACTCTGGTGGTAGGAAGGCCCCCAAAGACTTAAATCAACTAGAGCAGTATGAGTACTTTTCGCTTCCAGTAGCTTATGTAGCACTTTCCAGCACCATGAAAGCAAGCCAGTACAGATAAAATTAAAGGTAAATAGCAGCTTGATTTCTCTGTTCTGGGACTATAGTATGTAGTATCTTCAGTAATGGATCTTACTATCTGTTATGTGACACTATTCCTGGAGAGAGTAACAATGGAACAAAGTACAGATACCACCAAAGTCCAGCTCTGTGAACCAATGAGATTTTGGGCTTATTTACAAAAATATGGGTGAGTGATTCCTCACAGTAGGATAAGTGACTCAAAGACAACTGTACCACCAGTAGCCCACAGGTGACAGTGCCTAACAGCTGCAGGCAGCTCACCAGGTTGGAGTTTGTCCTTTTCTGCCACCTCAGTTGATTTGAGCCTATCCAGGCAGTTCAAACTGGTCTTTATTTCTTCTAGGCAGTTTGAGTGGTCTCTGTTTCTTCCAGTTTTCTTAATTTGAGTCTCTTCTAAGCAAATCTGCTTGTATGAGAGTCTTCTTTGAAGCTTGTCTTGTCTGAGAATGACTCACCACCATCTTTATTGATTATATATCCTCAGGGGTGTGTGGTCCTAGTGAATCTTGTCAGTTTCAAGGAGTTCCTGAAGCTATTTTGAGTTGTTGATTTCCTTCCTTAAGGAGCTTCCCTGTAGGATGGAGTGTTTCATTGTCACCTCTTGCCCATAGTTTAATCCCAACTTTAAAAAAAATAAGCTTCATTCATTCACCAAACTGTTGAATCATTACTTCGTCCTATTATGTACTCAGTTTTGGGGTTCAGCAGACTTGTGTGTGTTGTGTCTCTCTAGCAAAGTTTGTCACATAACAGGAGCTTTAATTAAGGAGAACAGCATATTCAGTACAGAAGGAGAGGGAAGGTTGACAGAAAAATGACAGTAATGACATTTGAAAAAGCTACATGGAATCATATTAAACTAAGATTAAATAGAACTAACACACATAAGCATATATTTATTCATATACATATAGTTTTATACATAAACATATACAGCTTAAATGAATTTATGCCACTAGGGTTGACAATATTTTCTTCAAGAGTCATAGACAATTTTAAAAAAATAACCGAAATACCATGTGTGAGAAACACCTTTTGAACTGCAGACCAGAGGAGTCCGAGGACTCCCAAAACAATGCACATCATTGCTTGCCCTTCATTACCTCCCAAAGCATGAAGGTAAGCCACTATTGCTGACAAAAGGATTCAGTGTGGACACAGGACACAGACAGTTCGAGTTGAATCTGATCTAAAAGCCTCCCTGGGGACTAGCTTTCAAAGTCCCAGAAGGTGTTATGCAAGCTTACAAGGGAAAGAATCAACCAATACTCCTATACAGCTGCACGATACCTATAATCCACAAAAATGACCTGCAAGTTAAGATATATATAAGTTTGAAATATTGACATTCAAATCTTCGTGGTAACCAACAGCTATCTAATTGACTGTAGGCTGTTTCAGTAGGAAGGAAGTTATGTCTGGTACTGGAAACCTGCCCAACTTCCCTGAGACCTTTACAACTTCCATTTTACTAAACAGCAATTTTTTTAACTCATTCGAAATTTTTATTCTTCCAGACACAGATAAATGTAGCTCGCATACCTCATCAAAGAAACTTCTCTTTGCAACAGACAGAGACTTAAAAAACCACAATTAGTCCGAATGAAGAGATAATGGATCATGAGGAATCCAACCCCAATGGATACATCTGCAACTTGACTTCTGTACCAAAGGCTAAGGGAACAACACAGAAGGGGGAATACTGTAGAATAACTCCTCTGTATGTTGTGAACATGTTTTATTACCATTGGTTAATAAAGAAGCTGATTTGACCAGTAGCCAGGCAGAATAGAATCAGGCAGGAAATTCAAGCAGAGAAACAGGGAGAAAAAAGGCAGAGTCAGAGAGACACCAGCAGCTGCCAGGGAAGCAAGCTGTGAGCTAACATGCCATGAATCTCATAGTAAAATATAAACTAATAGAAATGGGTTTATTTAGTTGTAAGAGCTCACTAATAATCAGCCTGAGCTAATAGGCCCAACAGTTTATAATAAATATTAAGCCTCTGAGTGATTATTTAGAAATGTCTGTGTGGCCAGGCAGGACAGAAAAGCCTCCAGTAACAGGGGAAGAAAGATTGTAAGAACGAGATGATCAGGAAATAGGCTGTGAAATTGTGACTTCTAGAAATGAAAAGGAAGCTTCACCTAGGAAACCTCAACAATATGGCTGCCTAAGCAAGTACTAAAGAAGCACAGCACTAAATGGTATGCTGAAATGAAGGAGGAAGCTCACAGAGCCCCTCCCGCAAAGAACCACAATCAAGAAAGAAATGATGAGACCAGGAGAAATAATCTTTCCCGGGATGAACCCTTTATTTGATTATGCCTTGCTCAACCTTAATGCAAGGGAGGTGCTTAGTTTTACTGCAACTGGAAATGCCATGCTTTGTTGATATATGGCGGAGGCCTGCTCTTTTCTTCAGAAACAGAGGGGAGACAAGAGGGGAGATAGGGCACTGTGGTCTGCAAGATTATGCAGTGAGGTTTCAGATGATGATTGAAAAGGCAAATCCACCAGGAATCTGCATTCCGATGGAGAGAAGTCCAGATGCAAGGCTGTGGGAATACCGCCTGTTGAAGAGTGGCTGTCCTTGTTGTAGATCCCTTGTGAAGCCATGTTGTTTCCCCTCTATATATAGTGGGACTCATCCCAAGACTTCAGCAGTGAATTAATCAATTATTGGGCAAGCTTTCTCCCATGTGCTGATGTATTGGGTGACATCTTCCCACAGTGTGTAACTCTGGGGAGAAAGTAAGTCACACAATCAAAACTTCTGTTCTTTCAGTCAAATCTCTGCTCCATTCCCTGATATTAACTTAGAAGCCCATTTCCCACAAATATTTTCTATGACAGGACATTTGGCCAGAAGAGTCTTATTAGACTATTAGATCATATTTGGGACCTTCAGAGATAGACCCAAGGACAGAATTATGACATGTCTGAGTTTGTTGATTTGTAGCCCTCAGAGATAAGAGAACCGGGTGCTGTGGATTCACCCTCAGTCAATATGGAAAGTGCCTTTCATAGGTCTGCAAACTTCAAGCTTAATAGTCATACGGATATAGTAAAGCACACAAACTCCCCTTATCCTTCTTAGAACTTAAAGCTTCTTAATTGACCTCTTAGAGTTGCTGGGGCATTTTACAAGCCATATCTCCCGTGAGCCATAAAATAAGCTGACAATTATTGCTTTGTGCAACTTATACCTGTTTTATGACCCTGAGAAATTGAAGCCTTGTAACCTTGATACTTCCAGAGAATTTCTGGTAGTATGTGTATATAAACTGGAAACTGTGCAGAGTGGCAGCAGAATAGAGACTGATTCAGGAAAGGACATGTGAGAGAATTCATTTGCCCTCAGACACCCAAGAAAACATCCTTTACCCTTGTTGTAGCTTCCAGTTTGAACCCTGAAGAGAGTCTTGGGGCTGGATCCCAAAGATTCTCATTGAGTGGGAGGGGCTGGGAGGAAAGGGTGAAGGGGAAACTGCGGTCAGAATGTAAAATAAATTTTTAAATGAAAGAACGAAAATTCTATAATAGAAATCTGTTCTGAAGTCTGTTTTAGAGACTTTGGAGATTTCATTCATTCCAGGGTCCTCTTGTTTGCTTTCTGTTGCCATAGTAACACAATGGCCCAAAGCAACTTGGGGAGAAAAGGTTTGTTGGCTTATACTTCCAGGTCATAATCAATCATTGAGAGAAATCAGAAAAGGCGCCCAAATAGGAATTGAAATGAAAACTTTGGAGAAAGCTGTTGGCTGTCTGACTTTCTCCTACACCTGCCTAGTCAGCTTTCTTGTACAATTCAGAATAACCTTCCAGGACGGAACCACCTACAGCAGGATAGGCTACTTCATAGCAACCAACAATCAAGTGAACGCCCTCCCTGACATTTTTAAGACAGTTTCTCAAGTGACATTCTTTTGATAATTTGAGAACCGCTGTGTCAAGCTGACTGTTGAAGTTAATTATGAGACATGGGCAGCTCTGTTCCACCCATTTATTTGATGTCTACATACTTTCTCTCCATGTCTTCCATTAACCTCTTTAACTTTTTAGTAAATCATCTTAGTGGCTGGACAGGTTTTGAGTAACTTTTTATGAATTGCAGTGAAAATAGGAAATCCTAGAGGTTCAAAGGCAAATTCTTTATACCATTTCTAGCTTGATAATAAACAGTGGGCTACCAGGCGATTCCTAAATGTGGCCTCCAAAGCACTTCTGGATAAGAGTACAGGTGGGTAGAAAGGAACCATTGCTGGACTCATGCCTCAGCCTAGTTCTCCATCTTTGATGGTGTTTGACACTTTCTGATGCTGACACTGACTTTTCTCCTTAGTTCCACTCATCCTTGACAGTGTTTTACTAATGAGTGTTAACATTCCTGTATTCCTTTTGTTGACAGTGTCTCACTGCATAGCCTTGGCTGGCCAGGAATTGGATATGTAGACCAGTCTAGTCTCCAGTTTACAGAGATTCACCTGCCTCTTTCTCCAGAATGCTGGGATTAAAGGCTTGAACAACCAGGGCACTGTCCATCTCTCTCTGATAACTGGTGTATCATCTGTGATATGCTGTGCAATTCTGATAGTTATGTTCTGAGGCCACAGAGTAAGTATCTGTCTCTTACTTTAGGAGACAAAACATCACCAGTTAGATTGGGGATCACTGGGAGAAGAAAAGGTTTAAACAGGAAATATTGAGGGAGGATGTGATGAGGAGAAGATGGGTGACAGTTCTATATAAGCCCAGAGTTGAGAGTGGCTTGGAGGTCTGTGTTTGTGACATTGGTAGTAGTTATTAATGTCAGCTTGGAGAAGGGGTGGAAATGAATGAGGGTCTGCCTTCAAGCCCAAGAGAATAATCACTTTTTTTGGTGACAATACAACTATGAATTTTATTTTTAGTATAGAAGAAACGTTGCAGTGGGATAATACTCTTATACACTGTAAAGATTTGTCACTCATATTAGTTTAATAAGACACTGGTTGGCCAATAATCAAGCAGGAAGCATAGGCAGGATGACCAGACTTAGAGAATTCTGGGTTAACTCTCATGGTATGAATCTCAGGCTGAAACAATCATTGGTTGGCCACTCCCTCAATCTCTGTATCACCTTAATCCCAGCATGACCCATGGTTAGGACAGACTGTAGGTTGCTGATTTGATATCCCAGTCCCTCCACTGGTGATCTGGGAGGTCCTTTTGTCTTTGTGTTGCTTTTATTGGTTAATGAATAAAAAAACTGCCTTGGCCTATTGATAGGGTAAAATTTAGGTATGTGAGAAAACTGGACTTAATGCTGGGAGAAAGAAGGAAGAGAGAGAGATGGCATGGAGTGACAGAGACAGATATGCCGAAACTTTGCTGGTGGGCTACGACCTCATGGTGATCACAGATTACTAGAAATGGGTTAAATTAAGAGGTAAGAGTTAGCCAATAAGAAGCTAGAGTTAATGGGCCAAACAGTGATTTAATTAATACAGTGTCTGTGTGATTATTTCAGTTCTGGGCAGCCAGAACGAACAAGCAGCCTTTCTGTTACACACTGGTAGTCTTCCTGGTCACAGAGATGGGCAGTTCAGGTTACATCACTACTATTGCTAGGACCCTAAGCTGAGGTCATCCTTGGAGGTTCCTGAGAGTAACCCTTGGACCAGGTTCTATCTGACCCAAAAATGCCCATACATTTCCAGTAGTCTGTTTCAGTACTATTACCCTCTGTCCCTCCAGCCTGATACCTCATGTTCCTATCCCCACCCAGGCCAAATCTACCACTGAAATTTCCTTTTTTTCCCCTTCCCAGGCAATCTGAGCCTCCTCCACTCCTCTGAGCCCTCCCTGTTACATAGTCTATCTGGGTCTGTATATTGTAACATAGTTATCCTTTACAGTCAATAGCTGCTTTAAAGTACATACAATATTTGTTTTTCTGTATCAGTGTTTCCTCACTCAAGATGATTTTTTTCTAGTTCCATTTGCCAGCAAATTCCATGATGTCATTGTTTTTAACATCTAATCAATACTCCATTGGATATATGCACCACATTTTCTTCATCCATTCTTTGGTTGAGGGGCATCTAGGTTGTTTCTAGGTTCAGGATATTACAAAAAAGCTGCATGAACATAGTTGAACAAGTGTCCTTTTGATATGATTGAGCATCCTTTGGGAATATGCCCAAGAGTGTTAGATGTATTCCCAATTCCAAATTTTCTGAGAAACCACCACATTGATTTCCACAGTAGTTATACAAATTTGCACTTCCATCAACAATGAATGAGTATTTTCCTTGCTCTATATTCCCACTAGCATGAGCTATCACTTGTATTTTTGATCTTTGTCATTCTGACAGGTGTAAGATAGAGTCTCAGAGTTATTTTGATTCACATTTCTCTAGTGGATAAGGATATTGAACATTTCCTTAAGTATTTCTCAGCCATTTCTTTAGGAGTCTTTTGCTGAGAATTTTCTGATTAGGTCTTTACCCATTTTTTCTAGTTGGATTACTTGGGTTTTGTGTTTAATTTATTGAGTTCTTTATATATCTTATAAATCATCCCTCTGTCAAATGTAGGGTTGATGAAGATCTATCTCTACATGGGATCATCCAGTTACACCACTACCATTTGTTGAAAATTCATTCCTTTTTCCATTGTGTAATTTTGGTTTCTTTGTGACAATCAGATTTCCATAGGTGTGTGGATTTATGTCTGGGTCTTCAATTAAATTCCACTAATTCACTTGTCTGTTTTTATTCCAATACTAAATTGTTTTTTGTTATTATAGCTCTATAGTAGAGCTTAAAATAAGGGATGATGCCTCCAAAAGTTCTTTTTATTGTACAGGATTGTTTTAGCTATCCTGGGTTTTCTGCTTTTCTGTATGAATTTGTGTCTGTTGGGATTGTCTTGGGATTTCAATGAGGATTGCTTGAATTTGTAGATTGCTTTAGGTAAGATGGCCATCTTTACTATGTTAATCCTACTGTTCCATGGGCAAGGGAGCTCTTTCCAGCTTCTTATATTTTCTTCAATTTCTTTCTTCAGGGACTTGAAAATCTTGGCACACAAGTCTTTTATTTCCTTGGTTAGAGTTACACCATGATATTTTATATTATTTGTGGCTATTATGAAGGGTATTGTATCCCTGATTTCACTTAGCTCATTTATCATTTGTATTTAGGAGGGCTACTTTTTTTTGGTTAGTCTTGTATTTAGTCACATCACTGAAGGTGTTTATCAACTGTAGGAGTATTGTGATAGAATAGTATTCCACTGCTGTAATAGGTCACGACCCCATAAATTTACTGCAATATTACCTACATATGGCCTCAGCCTTCCTCTCTGTCCTTCTGGCCCTGTGCCTTCAACCCATCTTTTGCTTTGTTTCACTTGAGATAGGGTTCCAGTTTCTAGGAACTGAATATCTGATTCTTGAAGAGGCCAATTCAGATGCCAAGATTCAGGAGTAATGACAGTTATATCCCCACCTGTGTCTATCAAGCCCTCAATAACTGATGTGGGAGTGTTCTCCTGTATTTTGTATTACTCTTATTGGTTGAATAAAGAGCTTCCTGGCTTATAGATAGGTCAGCCCTTAGGTGGGTGGAGTAGACAGAATGGAAGTTCTGAGGAGAAGAAGGAAAGTGAGCCAGACGCCATGAGGCTCCCGTGGGAGATGGAGGTACTTTAGGACCATCCGGTAAGTCACCCACCTCGTGGTGACATACAGACTTATATAATGGGTTAGTTTATGAGGTGAGGGCTAGCCGGGAAAAGGCTAAAGATAATGGGCCAGTCAGAGTTTGAATGACTACCGTTCTCCTGTGGTTCTTTCGGGTGCAGGCAGCCAGGAGCTGAGCGGGCCAATGGCTGGCGGCTGGGGAACACAACTCGCACCTCTCCTCTATTTACAACAAATAACAATGCCATTTATACATAGTCTTAGCTTTGGTATTTGATAATTTATAGAAGTCTGCCAGGATATATGTTTCCTATTTCCTACTGGGGTTTGTGATTTGTCCTCCATGTCTATTCCATAATCCAGACTAGTATGGGTTTTTACAGTAGGCACTGGACTTTTAATATTCCTGGTGAGACATGTTTTCCACAATAACTGGGAATGATTGGACCACGTTCATCATGGGGGCCTGCAAGAGGTCCCCCAAAGAGTTTTGTGATGGTATTGGGTTGTCTTGTCTGCTTTGTTTGTCAAGTACAGTCATTGGTCCAATGTTGGCCTTTGCCACACCTCCTATATATACCTGAAGGCTGAGTCCTCCTATTCTTGCCATTCCCAGAGGAGATATTATTCCTAAAATTTTCCTGTCTGTAATCCATTCTCATATGTCCTCTTCTTCCACAATTAAAACATTTGGTGTTTTGGTGTCTCCTCATACCATTGGAAATTGCTTCTCCTACCCAAGCTTCAGAACTATAGTCAAATGTCTTACATTCATTGCATGCAAGATCCATTCATCTATTGGTGCTGATCTGACCTTTAAAGGCTCAAGGATCTTTTTGCATTCTATGTTGGCATTCTCAAAAGCCAAGGATTCAATTAGTACATGTTTAGCTTCTAGGTCTATTACTTTTGTTTGTACATCCTTAGTAAAGCTTGTAAAAGGTTACTAAACGGTTCTCTCTGACCCTGTTTAACCCTAATATATGATTCAATTTTCTTCCACGGTTTCTGAATCCTGTCCCAAGTGTTTAAAGCTGCTGTGCTATATAAGGACAAGGTGTGTTCATCATAAAAACCTGATCCTGAGGATCAGAGTAATGCCCCTCACACAGAATTTGATCTTGGGAAATCTCAAGTCCTTTTTATTTTCCAAAGATTTTTGTTTCTTCTTTCCAATAACATTTCCAAAGAAGCTGTGGTCCATTGTCTAGGACTGCTGAGATTAATTGAAACCAAACTTGTGGGCTTGCCTTATTGCTTGAAGCTCATGTTTTGACCATTTTCCTAACAAAGGGTGAATATATTCCATAATTAATTATTGCTTGTTTAATTTCCTTTAGATCACTCATACTTATGGGTTCCCGTGTGTATTCTTTGACTACCATAGGGCACTTGGTGCCAGATAGTCTTTCTGATGATATCACTGGAGACACATTCTATCCATCAACCTATTATAACTGTCCAGAATATTCAAATTAATACATTCAACAGCACAAATCCTCTCAGACAATGTATCAGCACCCTTTGTCATTGACTACCAAGTCAATGTCCGTCAAATTGGTTGTCTCCTTCTTCAGAGTGCTGAATTTCCCTTTTAGTTAGTCATTATCAGTCTGTAAAGACTGTATCATTTCTAAAAGTGCCTCATTCTTGGCCCTATTATCAAACTATGTTTATAAGAAGGAAAATATGAAGGACAAAGCTAATCCCCATAATCAAACAGAGTGATGTAGAAGGGAAATCACATAAGCCTTGCCTAATATCATCTATGGTTTAAGTAAAAATGTTGTGGAACTTTTATATTGTTATCTGTCATCTTGACCTTTTAAATTATAAATTATAAGTTTGACATTTTACATCTCACCTGTTGGAGTAGGTGCAGTAACCATTACCAGCCAGTAGGAGTCACAGTTGTAGCCATGAGGTCTGCTTGAACAGTTTGAATTTGTTTAGTGTGTTAGATACTAAAAAAATGATCAAATTAAAAGCAGTTATTCAGTGTAAATCACAGTCTGTACACTTCATGGAGATCCCTGACTGGGTCAGCAGCAATTCAGGGACAGAAATGCAGCAACACCAGCAGAGACACCCAGGGAAGCCCGCACCCCGGTTGAGCTGGACCCAGAAGGCACCCTGCCGCAGCCAGCCACGGAGTGTGCCGGTGGCACAGGTGTCTGGGGACCCCAAGCAGCTCTGAGATGCTACAGAGGCCAGAGGCTATTGCAAAGTGACCACCGCACAGGGATGCTACCCAAATACCTAAGTGCACCATGTGGATCCTTGTGGCTGCTGGCTAGAGCTATGGGAACCCAAACCACACAACTCAGTGCCAACTGTTGAAATAAGCGGGGTCGAAAAATACCAGGTTTACTACAAGATAATCAATTATAATTTTCCTTATTATAAGGTGCAAACTCATGAAACAGAAACGAGAATTCCAGGCTCAGCTGTGTAGTGTGGGAACGAGAGAGAGAGAGAGAGAGAGAGAGAGAGAGAGAGAGAGAGAGAGAGAGAGAGAGAGAGAGAGAGAGAGAGAGAGAGAACCCTGAGCTGCCCTATTATGCCTTAACCTGGTCCCACCTCTTAAATATCATTGGCTGTCAAAGATTCCCTATCATGTGTGCATGTGTGGTTTGAAAGTATAACCAACCCAAGCACCACTTTGATGACAGGAAATAATCCAATATCTAACCAGAGAAGATATATAAAATAATTATGACCCTAAATAATGTTATAACACCAATGACACCTATATACTGGCAACTTCACTTGAAGCTATGACTGTGGTGACTTTAAATCATATTACTCAGAAACCAACAGGAAAAGCTAAAGGGGCATGTGTACCAAAGTCCACTTATAGCATAATTATATTCAAAGTTGGATTGATCCCATGCATAAGATATAGTCCTATGGGATACTGATGTCTATTTTGTTTGGTCTCCACACATAAATGTACCTGTGGTTTATTCCTAATTGTTGTATTAAGCACACACACAAAGTACAAAATGCACATATATACACATATCTACTTTACAAATACATTTGATTCAAACCACAATTAATCTCCTTTTTAGAATATAATGAAGAAAATCATTTCTTCCTACAATATGTCCCCAATAGGGTATACCTTCCTAATACTTGGTAAGAAGTCTACTTTTTCTGAATATTGTAACTTAGTAACTTATTTACTTAGGCAAAATTTGCTATATTTGATTATCAGCTACACCAGTTTTTTCAAGTACACTAAAATCACAAAGATGAATATAAAATTCAGGAGCATTTGAGAAAGAAATGAGGAGTGGGCATGTTCTAAAAATTTAATACAGTAAACTGTGACAAAGACAGGAGAGAATTTTTTAATACATTTATGTAATCACTTTTTTTTTGTACTGGAATTTGAAGAGATGTACCAGGTATTATTTCTACAGATTTTTCACATGGATCTATCTAACACCTTCAACAGGGGAGCTCCGTGTTGTATGCTACCTGTCTATCTAGATAGACTTTTCACCCTTTTCTCTAGGGTCTAGACAGATGATTCTTCCAGATCTCCCTGTTCATGCCTTCTCCCCAAACACCAGATTTATCCTGGATCCCTTATCCTGTGCCCCTACCTAGTGCTACAACCAATATCCAGACTTCTACCTATCCCCCATTCCACAGGCTTTTCAATGACACATCCAACTTTTTATGCAGCTGGATCTATCTCCATACTTCAAGTTTGTACAGGAGGCACATCCTGTGCACCAGCCCAGTTCTATCTGCTTATCTGATTCATTCCACCCAAGCCATTTCTCATGTATAGGCCCAACCTATCTAAACATCTTCCCTTCTGCCCCAACCTGCTCTTTCCATGTCAGAATTAGAACTAAGAAAATGAATCCACATGCTCAGATCTCATTGCCAAAGCATCAACAATATGGAAGATCAAGTCACTATATTCTCTTCAAAACCCACCAGTCCTATAAAAATGTTTTCCAATGAGAATTACCTAGAAGAAGTCTAGGACCCAAAATTTAAAAAAAATAACTTCAAATAAGTGGTTTAAAGAAGATACAAAGACCTACTTAAATTAAGGAGAAAGAACTTAGGAGAATAAATATGTAAGTGATACTCAAGAAAACAGAAATGTAAGACTTATGGAAACAACAAAGGCGATCTAAGAATCAAGAGTAGAATTCAATCCCCAAAGTAAGGTAAGACAAGAAACACACAGAACACCAAATAGACAATATCATAAAAATTCCTATGTTATATCATAGTTAAAATACTAAGTAAACATGATAAATAACTTTAAAAAATGACTCCTTTGAAAAATAGGTTTGAGAACTGAACAGAGAGTTTTCAAAAGAAGAAAACAGAATTGCCTAAGAAGTATCTCAAAAGGGAATGTTCATCTACCCTAGAAATTAGGAAAATTCAAATCAAAGCAGCTTTGAGATTTTATCTTACCTGACTCAGAATGGCAAAGAACTACAGAACAACTAAGAACAAAGGTTGGAGGGAGAGAGAGGAAAAAGGACCCTCATTCACTTTTGGTTAGAGTGCAAATCACTGTTCCATTATTGAAATTAGTGTGAAGAACTCTCAATAACAACTAAAACTAGATCTACCACATGACCCAGCTATGCCCAAAGGACTCAACATCCCACTTTCAGATAACATTCCTGGCCATGTTCATTTCTGCACTCTTCACAATGGCTAGCATCTTAGTTAGATTTTCTATAGCTATGAAGAGATACTATGACCACAACAGCTCTTAGAAAGGAAAACATTTAATGGGATGGCTTACAGTTTCAGAGGTTTAGTCATTATCATTATGGCAGGACAGTGACATGCAGGCAGACATGGATCTGAAGAATGATCTAAGAGTTCTACATATTTTTTTTCTTTTTATTGTTAAAAGAAAAATTTACATTTACTCCCCTTGTTCCCGGCCCTCCCGCTCCCCCACTACCCCACTGCCCTCCCCCTGCTTCCTTATGATGGTGCAGGATACCCTGTCCTATGGGAAGCCCAAGGCCCTCCCCCCTCCATCTCAGTCAACTAACTTAATTCTTATGCAATCAATAAATTGGCCAAGTCGTGAGAAGAAAGTACATAACAGGAAATGAACTGTTTCACTGAGTGTTTCTTGAGCATAGGAGACCTCAAAACCCATCCCCATAGTGACATATTTCCTCCAACAAGGCCACACCTACTAATGGTGCCACTCTCTATGAGCTTATGGGAGACAATTACATTCAAACTGCTACAGCTAGAAAATAGAAACAACCTCAATATCCTTTGATCTATGAGTGGATGATGAAAATGTGGTATATACATACTATGGATTTATATTCATCTGTTAAAAAATGAGATTGTGAATTTTGCAGAAAAATGGATTCTATTGAATGAGGTAGCTCATACCCAGAAAGACATTGGCAGGTACTCTCTTCATGGCTTTAGATATGAATGAATATATATTCTGGAATAACTGCAGAAATCAGAAAAGTAAAAAGGAGCCATTGCCAACATAGGGCTTGGGAACCAATAGAGGCAGTAATAACAAGTGATGTGACTGGAGAAATGGAGAAAATGTGGGGTAGGTGGTAATCAGTGAAGCAGGGGTAGGAGATATAGAAAGAAGTAGGAGGGAGAAGGGTAAAATAAAAGTAAGTATATCTGGAAAATCTCGTAAGTAATATTGCCATTATCTATTTACTGTAAAATTATAATATTTGCAAGGTTATGTATAAATATGTATAGTTTAAATGAAATTTTCTCATCTGGGTTGACAACACTCCCTCTGAAAACAAAGGCTGTCTAACAAAGTCTTCAACTCCAAATTTGAGAACAATATTTCAAAATGTTTAGAAGGGTTGTCCAAGAGACTCCCAAAACCTTCAGGGTATTGGCTATCGCCCTTAGTTGCCCTTCAGAACCAGGGCTGAGTCCCCTGAGCAACTCCTCCTGGAGGACTAGCTTTCATGGTACGAGAACCTGCCAGACAAGCTTCTAAGGGAGGGAAGCGACCAACAGTCCTCCCAGCTATGCTGCTCATGAAGGACAACACTATCTAGCAAGGCATGGTGACCCAGGGTGGCAGTAATGACATGAACACTTAGGCCATGACCAGCATTTCTCTAATATGACTTAAGACCCATTCAACTAGAGGAAAATCATGCCTGATAGTGGAAAACTACTTGGGAATAATGAAGTTATATATCTTGGAGAAGACTCAACTACCAATTTTCCTAAACCAGGATAAAACCTAAGCACTTTCAAAGTATTTGTCTTGATACCCAAAGATAAGTATAGTCCTTACCTCACCAAGGGAAATTCTCTTTGAAACAGATTGCTACAGAAAACCACAACCAATCAAAACTCAGACTTGTGGAGCCAAGTCCAGTAGATATATTATAAAACACATGCAATCCTCGGGGATCAGTGATAATTGCAGAGGAGGATTGAAGAGATTGTAGGAACCATGAAAGCAAGATGTTTGCTGTGAGATGTATCTCCTGGTAATGTCAGAAGTTATACCTGTAATGTCTCACCAATATGACCACTGAAACATGAACTGTACAGAACAATAACAGACATGCCAGAGTGGATGGGGAGGAGCCTGTGAAGCTGCAACCATACAGCAATAACCATAAGCAACTAAGAAATGCAGAAAGTAGGAGAAATAGTCTTCCCCAGGGAAGAGCACACCAATTGGCTGTCCAATCAGTTGCTTGGTCATGAAAATAGACAGATGAGTAACATTATATAATTATAATAGTATAATTATATAATATATACTAAGCAGTTTATATTTAGGAATATATGTATATAAATGTGTGTATATTGATGTAATACCAATTAGTGAAAAAGAGATTGTGAAATTGAAAGAAAACAAGGAGGGGTATATGGAAGGGATTAGAGGGAGTAAAGGGAAGGGGGACATTATGTAAAGTATTTCCTAATCTCAAAAACAAAAGAAAAAATTTAAAACTATATGGCTATTCACATTAAAATCTGGTTTGTAAATAAAGATATGGGAAAGGTTAGATAGCTTCTCAAAGGTTACTCAAGTAGAGCAGGTGAGATATTTAAATCAGTTTGCATCATTTTATAATTCCTGGTTGAAAACTGGCTTTCAAGTCTGGAGACACAGTGTCAACGCTGATTTATGCTTGCTGTCTAGCCTTGAGAGAGTGTTGTAATGCTATTAATTGAATGCAATTTCTTCTTTGGGGCTATAATACTAAAGTAATATAGTTATGGTGTAAATTAATTTAGATGATAAATGAGAATGCTTTTTACAATGTTACCATTGTATTAATTCGCTCAAACTTATTTGATTTTCTTTTAAAATTATCTGTATTTGAGTGTTTGCCTACATGTATATAAGTGTACCACATGTATATCTGATGCAGGAGAAAGCCAGAAGAGGGTCACAAATGCTCTGCAACTATAGTTACATATTGTTCTGAGCCCCCACTGTAGCACTGGGAACTGAACTCAGGCCCTCTGAAAGAAGTGTTCATTACTACTGAATCATCTCTTTTACCTACATGATTTTCATTATTTAAAAGAAAATTTAGTATAAATTCAAACATAGAGAAACACAGAGTATCTACTTCTGGGTAGCACTGACGAATGATGTTTCTGAGGAAAGGGGTGAGGGGAAGGAAGAGACTAAGTGATTCACTGGTGTGGCAGTTTGAGTGTAATAGCCCCTATAACCTCATAGAGAGTCGCACTATTAGGAGGTGTGGTTTTGATGGAGTGGGTATGGCCTATGGGAGAAAGTGTGTCATTGTTGGGGTGGACACTGAAGTTTCCTATGCTCAAGATACTGCCCAGCGTCTCAGTTGACATCCTGTTGTCTGTAAGATATAGGAATCTCAGCGACCCCTCTAGAACCACAGCTGTCTATACGCCACCATGTTCCCCATCATGATGATAATGGACTGAACCTCTGAAACTGTAAGCTACTACTCCCATTAAATGTTTCCTTTTGTAAGTATTGATGTGGTCATGGTGTCTCTTCACAGCAATAGAAACCCTAACTAAGACAACAGGGTAGTTTGCTAGAGTAGAATTATAAAGGATTAAGAGGATTGGGAATTGGGAATTGGGAAGATGAGGAGGTATATACATTACTGTGGAAATAGGTCAAATAAATTTAATTCCTACAACACCTACTAAATTCTTGTATTCCTCCAAAAAATGATAACTGGGATTTTTTTTCTTAGTTTAGTGAATGGGATAGACAAGCCAACAAGTATCTGTTTGGACTTGCAGTGAAGGAGCTAGACATATGTGGTTATTGGTTTGGGGAAGTGTTTACTCTAGAAATAACAATTTATTTATTTATTTATTTTTTTGGTTTTTCGAGACAGGATTTCTCTGTGGCTTTGGAGCCTGTCCTGGAACTAGCTCTTGTAGACCAGGCTGGCCTCGAACTCACAGAGACCCGCCTGCCTCTGCCTCCCAAGTGCTGGAATTAAAGGCCTGCGCCACCACAGCCAGCTAGAAATAGCATTATTAAGAACAAGAACAAGAAGAATAAAATGACGTATTTTTGCCTTCACACATAATAAAGTAAAATAAAACCCAGAAGGAGAATTTTAAGAATTGACAAAGCTAATTGACAAAAAGGAAGGATTAAATCTCTAATATAGAGCAAGAAATTAGATAGAAGTCAGTGGATAGAAATGTTTTATACAAGTTGATGGTTTACTGGGTGGGATGGGAGTAGGGAGATGTGATGATTTTGCATAGTTAATTGTGCATATTGATGGATTTTTAACATTAATATAATAGTAATGTAACATTTCTTAGTGCAATAAAAATCATCACCTCTTAAAATTATTAATAACTTTTTGGTTAGATGAATAAATGGAAATGAATGAATGATTCATGAACAGGCATTCCCAGTCTCTCCCTGCCACCTCTGCCTCATGCTCATCTTTATGCTTCAATCCTGTGGGAAGTCTATTGCTTCATGGATAACCTTCCAGGA
Organism: Dicrostonyx torquatus; assembly: GCA_028555095.1. Lineage (NCBI taxonomy): Eukaryota > Metazoa > Chordata > Mammalia > Rodentia > Cricetidae > Dicrostonyx > Dicrostonyx torquatus. Next base: position 785,533 of record JAQHUG010000303.1, on the reverse strand, counting down.
AGAAGATGCTGAGACATATGTATGACAAGACAGAAACTAGGAATCACAGGGGAACAGACATGTGATAAAGAGAGTGGGAAAAGATGAAGAAAGAAGGCAGGCAGGAGGAATCACAGGGAAGTGACTCACCTTGTGAGAGGAGTGGGGACGCAGAAAGGAAAGGGGAGAGGCACAGGCAGAGGTCCTGGGGTGCTGGCTGGTGCTTAGATAATTGGAGAAGTCTTCCAAAGGGATTAATAAGTAACTAATTGTCTTATTATCCAGAAGATGGGCATGAAGAGTGGAACTGGGTGTTTTATTGTTCATTTATTTGCTGGACTATCTAGACAAATGCAGTGTAGCTTATACATTTACATGACTTTTCATAGTAGAACTCAGGTGGGCTTTATTTAATGGGTACTAGAAGAATAGACATCAAGGGAAAAGAAACAGGAATACTAAAGAAAGGAAAGAACGAGATAACCCCTGGTTTTAGAAATACAAACCCACCAATCTTTACAACTTTCCATTAATTCCTTCGCTGTGGGCTGGGAGCTTTCATGTTTCACTGTCAGATTCTGAAGGGTCATGAGATTGCTCCAAGTATTGCTTTAGCAAATATAAAACTACACCATCTCTTTGGGGTTTCAGGGTGATTGAAAATTGTATTATTATACAATCCATGCTAGATCTAAAACCTATGCTAATCATTATTTCAATACGCAAAAGTTTCTATATGTACATTCAGAAATTAAGAATATTAAAAGAGAAGTGTCAGTTTTTGTAACTATACTAACAGTTTCACGGATTATTATAAAAAAAAACAAAATGTCACTAAACTAGAATAAATAAAATGCCTCAGATTTCCTCAGAAATGAAACTTATTTCTTGATCAAAACTTAGTTTTGCCTGCTTTACATTTGTCAGAAGAAGTTGCATCTCCAACTGTATCATTTTGAATTTGCAAGTATGAATTACTGTACACATATCATTTTCCTTCCATTTTGAATATACTACACAATGATTTTAAGGCATCATAAAACAATATTTTGTGAGCATTTTCTTCAAAATGTTCTGTGCCTGCTCACTGTCTTTTAGATGATGAAACCTCTTCCATGTGCTGCTTGCTGAATCTGCATTCCAAAACATGGTGCAAGAGTGGGCACATGGTTTAGTTGCCACACAGTGTTGCAGTTGCGTGCTATGCTGCCGTGCCAAAGAGGCAGGAAGTAGGGTGTGCGTGTGGAGTGCTCTTCCTGTCTTCCCTCATGATTAGATAAGTATAGTGTTAGGTCAGCAGTTCTGTGCTGATGTGGCACTTACTGGATGCTCTGAGGCAGGCCACAGAAAAGGGCTGGGGTGACTGCGGTTCATGCTGACAGCTCGTGTATGACTGTTAGAGAGCATTGCTACTGACCATTCTGTACCTGCTGTCAATCCCACAGAAACACTGGAGGGTTAACAGTGAAAGCGGAGATGGGCCAGCCCGCATTAGCTGGGGTCTGTGAATGAGAAGGGCTCAGTTCTGCCTTAGTACCATGAATAGGGAATTAAGCTAAGTCTTAAGTAAAGACTATCATGAAATTGGACTCTGTTATTCAATAAGTCCTTAAGCCTAATTGACAAAGCGCAAGTTGTGACTTACTAGCTAGTTTGGGACTAGAAATCACAGCACTTTGTCTTAAAGTGGACTATTCCTGCTGTTAACTCTTTTCCATCATTCCATTTGAATCTAAGAATCACTTTGGAGACCACCTGATTCTGACTGAGTTCTCTGAAAAATAAGGCCATTTGGATTTATATGGTCCATACAGGAAGTGGGTCTGTGAGAAACAAAATGAATACAAGGTGGCAGAAGCCAGGAAATGAGTAGAATGGAGGAGAGAAACTGAACAAAATGGACCTTGGGTAAAGTGACAAGCTTAGTTGATGCTCAGAGAACTCCAGAGGGAAACTCAAACTCGGAACTAAGAAACTGGCCGTGTGCATCCTTACACCATTATTAAAAACCAGGGGTTTTCCATGAGGACTTCCAGGAACCTCTCATTCTCTGTACTGGAAACAGCACTCAAGAATCCAGTGAGAATTCTGTGAATGGCATCAGCGCAAGCCATCAGGTCAGATACATGGTAGATGAGTATGTCTGTGAGACACCAGCCACTGTATTCTACCAACTTGGAGGTTACAACAGGATTCTAAAAGGACATAATGAACCTGGAGCCTTGTTACACAGTGTTGATTCTCAGACTAAGTATACAGTTCAGTGGAAATCTGTTATTGCTTAAGTTTGCTTCCTTTGCTATGATGAAACACTGACCAATGCCTCTTGGAGAGGAAAGAGCTTATTTAACTTGCAGGTTATAGTAAGTCTGTCATCAACAGGATCCAGATTAGGAACTCAAGACAGGGATATAGAAGTAGAACTGAACAGAAACCATGGTTATTGACGTGTTCACCTACATTTCTGAGAGAGTCTAGGCCTACCTGCCTAAGGATAGTAGTACTCCACAGGGGACTGGACCCTCTTACATCAATTAGCAATTAAGAAAAAATGCCCCACAGACATTCCCATTGCTCACTCTGATGAAAGAATTCCTCAGTTGAGTTTCCCCTACTTAGCTATGTTCAAGTTTGTGTAAAGTTGATAAAACTAACTCTGACAATTACCAAAGAACTTTTAGAATCTTAGCTCTCATCAAAGAACCACTTATTCAGAATGTGAATATTAATATGATCTCTAGCATTTGGAAGGAAGAAACAGGCCAACCAGGAGGTCAGTGCTAACCTTAGTTACATAGTCAGCCCAGAGTACATGGAACACTGTCTTAAAGAATCCTTGGGATCTGCATATATATTAACTAATAAGGAACTAGCCAATAGGATGTTAGAAAATGGCTTACTGACTTCTTACGTTGGAAAGAACAAGTGTTCAAATCAGAGCAGCAAAATGATGAACTTGGCAAGTTCATTGTTAAGACTCTCTGGACTAGAAGACAAAATCAAGAGACAGAAAATATTCCTAGCTGAAAACAGGATAGTGCTAACTTACCTAGGCAATGATACCATTTAGGTTAGCAAGTCTTACATCTCCAGACTTTGTTATATAATTGGTTTCCCAGCAACCCAGAGCTGAATAATCACATAAAACTATATTAATTGCAATACTGTTTTACCAATAACTCAGATGTATTTCTGGCTAGCTTTTATATCTTAAATTAACCCATTTCTATTAATCTGTGTGTCTACACAAGGCTGTGGCTTACCAGTATGTTTCTGGTGTCATTTTCCTTTTGTAGTTACGTGTCTGTCTGACTCCACCTTCTTTCTTCCTGCATTCAGTTTAGTTTTCTACCTAAACATATTCACAACATAGAAAGAGGAATCCCACATCGTTGATACTGGAGTTCATATTTTTCAAGAAGCTGAGGGGTGGCAGTGAAATTTCAAGACAGAGATTGTTTGGTGCGATGATGGATATAAGCCTAGCAAAGAACAAAAATTAAGGTAACATTGAGAGCTGACCCTAAAATTCATGCTTTCAAAGTATTTTGAGAATTCGTAGGTTGGTCACCCAACTTAGATATATATCATCTCTGGAGTCATGGCATAACTCAGGAAGAAGTGGAAGCCTCTAGGGAAAGGAGTATTTGTTATCAAAAGTCTCCCAACAGTATAACTGGCTTTCATTAGTCATGATGTGTTCAATCAGCTAACGGGAATATCACTTTCTTGGGAAGGCTGCTGTGGGTATTTTGGAAACACATAATTAAATATGGCAGACTAAATGTGTTCATTAACCTTAGGTTTCTCCTAAAATTACTCAAGATAATAATGAGATTTTTATTGACACTGATGTCTTTAAGTTTTAGCTTTGAGAATGGGAAATGGAAGAGAATATAACAATAACTTTTGGATGGTAGGAAATAAATTCATTGTAATGAGTGATAGCAAGTTTAGCTATCAGGGAAGTTGAATCTTAGAAAGTAATCCATACAGACAGTTAAAAATCAGTGTAGTTGAGTGCAAAAGAGCCATAAAGACTCAAGAATTATTGCCAGTTACCTTTGAAATAGGTGATAAAACAAAGCACAAATGGAAAGATGAGCAATACAATAATAAAGCAATTAGAATCTCAGTCCCATCTCACACACCACAGTCAGCATCCTTTCCCTGACACCCCAGTGCAGGTAACTGAAGGTTGATATTTGGATAGAGTGAAAATGAGAATAAGGCTTAGCATTGCTGTAAGCCAGAGATGAGACCCGAGAGTCCACAGTGAAAAGGAGCAATAAATGAAAGGTTAAAATTTGAATTGTACTGACCCTAAAGGATTCCTGAAATTTATTAGTCATTATCCTCCAGAAAGAAGGTCAGTTTTTATAGCCAATCCAGTGACAAGTGTACTCTAGGTGTCACAAAAAAACCCATATTATCCTATAATCAATTTCCCACCTTCTCTTTTTGGGTTCCCTTCAAAGAGGAGCAAGCAGTTATCTCTTGGGGATTAAACCTAAAATGTGAGTAGACTGGAAAGTTTCCACAGACATTCAAGCTACTCAGCTGGCGTGAAAGAATGGCACCATTTTCCAAGATAGAGATGCTTTTTCCAGAAGGTACATGAGTTGCTAGTGGAAACTACCCAGAAACAAGCAAAAATGAGTCAATTTTACTAAACAAATTTGAGAGAATAAATTTGTAGAAAATGTCCTATTTTTAGAGAGAGAGAGAATACTGTTTTTTGTTTGTTTGTTTGAGACAGTTTCTCTGTAGTTTTGGAGCCTGTTCTAGAACTAGCTCTTATAGATCAGACTGACATCAAACTCACAGCGATCTGCCTGCCTCTGCCTCCTGAATGCTGGGATTAAAGGCGTGCGCCATTGCCTGGCTAAGAATACTGTTTTAAGGTACCCTTTTCCACATAAGCAGTATGACATGTCTGGTGCAAACCAACCCATTTTCATTCAAGTGAGTGTTGACAACAGAGGAAATGCATGTTATTACAGTGTTATGGAAGGATCCCAGGTCTAGCAGTCAAGGAAAAGAAAGTTAAGTTATTGTTACATGTCAGGTGGTAAAATTTTTAAAATATGACATTAAAATAGTGTTCATGTGAATGCACTTGAAAAGCCCTATTAGGCCCAGGCCTGGTGGCTCATACCTTTAACCCCAACATTTTGGAGGCAGAGGCAAGTAAATCTCTCAGGTCAAGACCAGTCTAATCTACAGAGTGAGTTCCAGGACAGCCAGGGCTACACAGGGACACCCTGTCTTTGCTTAGCTGCTCAAAAAAGAAAAGAAGGCGGGTATATACAGTTACAGAAAAATAAACAGTTTAAAAATTATAAAATAAAGTCTTTAAAGTTGTAGACAGAAATAAACTATGTATTTTAGATAGATAGCTTCATATATTTTAAATAGATAGGAGGCCTTCAAACACTTCAAACATTGATAAGGTAGGAGAGTCCTTCGAAGTTCCTGATTCACAAAACAGTCTGTCAGATATTCTAGGCCTATAGTCCAAAGATGAATGCCTCAATATTGCAGAGGAACTGGGTTACTGACCAGGCAGCCAGGTGTCTCTGTTCTATAGTTTTTGGAAGTTGTTTGCTTTGGGCTGCATGTTTTGTCAGGTAATATATCTCTCTTGGATCTCTGATAGGGTTGAAGACTAGATAGTGATAGTAATAGTTTTCCTTGCTACCAAATTCAGAAAGAAACTCACAAAAAAGGTATAAAATGTGTAAGGTTGAGAGACATAAAAGCTTAAGTTGCTTATCTAAGAAAATGTTTAATGGTCTAAAAAGGTATTTTTAGAATTGTAATATAAGTTATGATAGAAAGTGGTTTAGATATAAAACTTTGGACTTATTAATATAGAATAGATAATAGTTTCTCTGAATTTGCCAAGTACAGATGGACTAGACATACTTGATAATTGTTCTTAGTATATAAGTTTTTGTGTGTTAAAGTTAGTGCCATTCATTTTTATTTGGACAAAAGGGGGAAATGTTGCAGGATATTTGTGTATACTATGTAAAGAGTTGTCATTGTGATTGGTTTAATAACAAGCTGAATGGCCAATAGCTAGTCAGGAGAGATCTGGTGGGATTTCCAGGGAGAGAAAGAAGTTCTTAGAAGAAGAGGGGTGGAAAGATGCTGGTAAGACACTGAAGAAGCTGGACATAACCAAGTCCCATGACAGAGCACATACTAATAGAGATAGGTTAATTTAACCTACATAAGATAGATGTGCTAGTTGGGAAAAGTCCTAAGCTAAGGCCAATCTTTCATAATTAATAATAAGTCTCTGTGTTATTGTTTGTGAGTTGGTGCCCCAAAGGAAAGTCTGACTAAGCTTTTGTCCTTTGTACCTATAATAAGAACATATTTCTAAGGTTGTATTTATAGTATAAAAGAGAATATTATCATTAGTTCCCGCTTACATGGCTTTTTCCTTATATATATATATATATAATGGGGCAAACATTTAGGTGGACCAAGAGAGCTAACAGGAGGAGGAAGGGACAAGAAAAGTAACAGGTAGAGAGTACAATGGTTCATATCTTTGAAACTGTTCTAAGGAATCCTATTATTTGTATAAACTAACTCAAAACAGGCAAAATTAAGTAGAAATCAGAAAAAGGTTGTTTTATAACTTACCCAAGCCCATTTCTTTTTCTTTTATTTTTCTTTTTCTTTTTTTGTTGTTGTTTTCAGGGTCAGTGAACAGGACAATCTATGTCTCTTGGCAATCTGCTCCTGGCATTTCTCTTTGGCTCCATTTATTCTCTTGACCAAATGTTTAGCATATTCTGCAGCCTCTTCCTTGTGCTGCAGCACACAGGAAATACCAAGACACTGAACTATGTGTGCTTCTTCTTTTTAAAAGAAGACTCAGACAACATGTTGATGGACATCATCTTCTTAGAGAGATTGGAAAGATTTTTGGTTTCTAGTAGCACTTTTGGGTTTCAAGCAACCAGGCACAAAACTTTCTGTCAGTTCAATCATATCCTTTTCTTCCTTTTTTAAAACAACCAACTTGAGAACACTCAGATTGGTACCCTCTTATGTGACTTCTAATTGGTTTTAATAACAAACACCCAGAGTGAGATATTAGGGTGTGAAAGTTGAAAGATCAGAGAAGAAGAGCAGTTAGCCACTAGTTCTTACCTCTATGAAATCCTTAGATCAAATTGGGTATCCTGTTTATACAAGTCCTCAGACTGAATGCCTGAGACCCTGTCGACTCCCACCTTAAATTCCTCTCTCTGCCCAGCCATATCACTTCCCATACCCACCTCCCTAGTGCTGGGATTAAAGATGTGAGCCACCATCACTTGGCTCCACTTTTCTTTTAGACTGATTCAATCTTGTGTAGTCCAAGCTGGCCTTGAACTCACAGAGATCCGTCTGTCTCTGTCTCCCAAATCCTGGGATTAATGATGTGTACCACCACTTCCTGACATCTATGGCAACTGGTGTAGCTATCTCTGTACTCTGATCCTCAGGCAAGCTTTATTTGTTAAAGCACAAACAAAATGTCACCACAACACACATGCAACTACAAATAAAAGTGGGCATCATCTCTCCTGCTCTCCTCGCTCTATAGCGACAATGTCCCTTATCCAACCCCACGTGCACTCTGCCATGGGATAAGACGACTTGCTTCCTGGAAACTTTTGTTGTTCCTGCCACGGATACAGACCATGCAGCACTTCCACTCCCGACTCGGCATCAGCAGCTATTTCTGTGGCCATTTGCTTCGCATAGCAAGTATGAAGGTTTCGTTCATCACCCGCTTCAGTGAGTTTCTGCCAGGTGGTAGCTGGGAAGGACACATTCAGCTTCATCTTGACACAACCAATCACTTAGGAAGCACTTTGAACAAACAAACTTTTTTTTTATCTTTCTCTTTTCATTGAAAATAAATTATTTTCTTATACAATATGTCCTGTTTCATTTTCCCTCCCATTTACACCTCCAAGATCCTCCCCTTTCCTCTGGATCTACTCCCTTTCTCTCTCTCATATATTAACTTCTATATGGATGGAGGTTATTAACTTCTATCAAATACAAATGGACTGGACATACCTGATAATTGTTCTTATCATAAAAGTTTTACTGTGTTAAAGTTAAAACCATTTGTTTTTAATCTAGATAAAAGGTAGAAATATTGCAGGATATCTGCATATACTGTGTAAACAGTTGTCATTGTGATTAGTCTAAAAAAACGCTGAATAGTCAAAAGTTATTAACTTCTATCCATAAAGAAGTTACTATAAAAAAAAAGAAGTTACTATATGTACTGTTTATCTTTCTGAGTCTGGGGTACTTCACTCAGTATGACTTTCTCTAGTTCCATTTATTTGCCTGCAAATTTCATGATGTCATTTAAAAAAAACAGCTGAGTAATACTCCATTGTGTGAATGTACCACATTTTCTTTATCCATTCTTTGGTTGAGGGACATCTAGGTTGGTATTATGAATTAAGTTGTTATGAACAAGGATGAACAAGTATCCCTGTGGTAGCAAGTCCTTTGGTATATGCCCAAGAATGGTATAGCTGGATCTGGAGGTAGATCAATTCCCATCTTTCAGAGGAATTGCCATATTGATTTCCATAGTGGTTGTACAAACGTACTCCCACCAGCAATGAATGGCTCTTCTCCCTCATCCTCACTAGGCCAGCACAAACTGTCACTTATTTTATTGATCTTAGCCATTCTGACAAGTGTAAGATGGAATCTCAGAGTCATTTCAATTTTCATTTCCCTATATAGCGAAAGATGCTGAACATTTCTTTAAGTGTTTCTCAGCTATTTGAGTTTCTTGTATTGAATTTTCAGTACCCCCACTTTTTAATTGGATTATTTGTTTTTTGATATATAGTTCCTTGGGTCCTTTATATATTTTCAGATATTAGTCCTCTATTGGATGTGAAGTTGGAAAAAGACCTCTTACCATTCTGTAGGCTGCTGCTTTGTCTTAATGATGGTACTTGTTGTCTTACAGAAGCTTTTCAGTTTCATGAGGTTCCATTTATTAATTGTTGACCTTAGTGCCTGTGCTATTGGTTTCTGCTTATGACATTTACTCCATGCAAGTAGATTCAAGGCTTTTCTTCACTTTCGTTTCTATCAGATTCAGTGTATCTGTTTTTATAATAAGGTCTTTGATACATTTGACTTGATTTTCTTTACATGCCGTTAAGTATGGAACTGTTGGCATCCAGTTTGCTCAACAACGTTTGTTGAAAATGTTCTCTTTTTTAGTTTATTTATAAAAAATCAGGTGTCCATAGGTGTATAAATTTATGTCTGAGTTTTCAATCTGATTCCATTGATCAATGTGTCTGTTTTTAGGCAAATGTCATGCTTTTATCGTTATTATTGCTACTAAAACTCTGCAGTGCAACTTGAAATCTTGAACTATGGAATGGTGACACATTCAGCAGTTCTTTTATTGTTCAGGGTTGTTTTAACTATCTTAGTTAACATGTTTCCATATGAAGTTGAAAAATGTCTCTTTAAAGTCTGTGAAGGCTTTCAGCAATAGCAGGCAAGTGTATCCACTACTCTAGTGATTAGATAAGAGTGGGGAAGACAGACACAGAAAGAAACACAAATAGAGTAGGGTGGTAGGCATGGATTGGAGGTGGTTGGGGACAAAGGAATGAATACGATCAAATACATTTTACAAAATTCTCAAAAAAATTAACAAAGTAGTGTTTTTAAAAGAATTTATAAAAATGAAGAAAACATTATATAACAGACAAGTCATGAGCAACACAAATTAAGGAGAAAGACAAGCACAAAAAATGTTGAATTAGAAAGAAGAAATTGAAGAAATCACAGCAGATACTATTTTAGAATATAAAAGGAAAGAGTGATTTCCTGAGAAAATAAAAGTTTTTATAATTAGATCAGAATGAAGTAGATAGTATAAATAGTCCATTACTTAGGGAAGAAAAATTAAAATCTGTATACTCATACCTTTAATTAAAATTAAGACATATTGCAAAAGTGCTACATAAGAACAAAATTGTATGCATTTAATATGATTATCCACCCCAACAACCAGCCAAATAAACAATAAGACAACTGAAAAACCACAAAAGTTTAAAATTTAGAACTGCCTCTCCTTCTGAAATGAGGAAACAAGTGAGCCAGAGCGTATCTGTTGTAGCTCTTCAGCACGTCATGTTCCTCAGTTCTTGAGCACATGCTGTTTGTCACTGAAGAAAGAGTTGCTGCCTGCCCATTAGACTGGAGGTCAAGGGAGACTCATTACCCTGTCATTATGAAACTGGGTAATTTTCAGATCTAAGCAATGGTCTTTTCTTGTTGGATATGAAGCATATCACAGAATACACAACTTAACAAAATTACTCTAGAATCACAATAAACTGACCCACAACAAGGTTATTTCATAATCTTGTCTAAATAAAGATTACTGTCTTCTCATAACACAGCCAACAACAATTTTCTCACTGGAATACCACTGATTTCTAGTTTTTAGAACTGTTAACAACTTTATCTTCATTTTACTCATCTTCCCTGTACATAATGGTTTTTAAAATTTATTTATTTTTATTTTATGTGCATTGATGTTTTACCTACATGTGTGTCTGACTATGGGTGTTAGGTCCTCTAGAACAGGATTTACATACAGGTGTAAGCTGTTATGTGGATGTTGGGAATTGAACCAGTGTACTATGGAAGAAGAGTCAGTGCTCTTAACTGCTGAGCCATCTCTCTAGCTCTGAGAATATTTGTTTAATTACCTTCCACTCTTTTACAGTTCCCAATATAGAACAACACTATGACTGTAGATCAGATGTCAGGATGGCCTGGTCTATGAAAGGAAACACATGTGATGAGCCAACTTACCATGAGTTTTTAGGACTTCATAATTTTTAACTTGCATTGTGAAGAACTGGGAAGTCATTTATTTTTTTGGGGGGGTTACTGAGAATATAACAGCTCCTTAAGCAATCACAGATCTCAAAACAACCACTTCCAAACCGGAAAAAACAGAAGTTATCAGTGAAATCGCTGACCTTTGGGTTGGACTTAGTCCTTCAACACTTATCACCAATAAGCCAAATCCCTTGACTTTTTTCTCAGCTATAAAACAGTCATTCAACTTTCTTGTGTGTTCACCTTTATGTGTATGTTGCACACATATATGTGCAGTGTGTGTGCATAAGTCATATAGTAAATTCATCCGACATTAGGACCTTCCATTTTGGAGGGAAGCTCACTAAGACACAGGGAAGGGAATGTGGAACAGTCCATCATGTAGGGACAGTTAAACTGAAGATGTAGACTGTTGACAGGTACAAGAATTCCCTGAAGCTGAGCAGATTCACTAGTACCTGTATTCCCAATCATACAGAAGCAGAATGGACTGCTGAGAGACACTGTCAAAAAAGCTTAGCTGCCTAGAAGAAACAGAGACCATCTGTTGTGTGGAAGAAACAAAGACCTACTCAACTACCAGCAAAGAACACTCCCCAACCTATTAAGCTGTCTGAAAATACCTTAGTATGGTATTGGTTCCCAGCGTTCATGAGCTGCCACCCATGTTGGATTGGGCTTCAGAATTACAGCTGTCTTTGAATCATTCTTGCTCTGATAAATAAGCCCAGTAAAACACACTGGTTCTCACGTTAGACTTTGGTTCTTACTTTGGTCTGTCACTACCCCTCTATCTGAAGTGAGAAGTTATTTGTTCATATTACCCCAGGAACAGTGTCACACAGCAGATTCCTATGGAGTTCAAGGTAGATGACAATCTCAGGTGTCATTCCTCAGAGTGCTGTCCACTTTGGCTTTTAGACAAGAGCTCTCATTTTGACCTGGAGCTTGATTAGGCAAGATTGACTGGCAAGCAAGTCCCAAAGATTTGCTTCTTTCCACCTCTTCAGCTCTGAGATTACAGGCACATACCACAATTTTTTTCTTTAGCATGGATGGAGATGATGAAAGTAGGTCCTCTTGCCTGTGTGGCAAGTACTTTTTCAAATGAACTGTCTCCTCAGCTCATACTTCATTGTTCTTAAATAATTGCTGAAAGTAACAAATTACAAAGAGTATATCGAAGCTTTGTAAATTGTATGAAACCTGTGGCAGTTAATCTTGACTAGAGATTTGACACATAGGAAAAAGAAACCTGATTTGAGGCAAATGGTGTCTCCCTTTTCCTTGTGGTTGGTTGGCCGCCAGTTGGCAAGGTCAAAGTGGGCAGAGGATGCATTTAAGGTTTTGTAAGGCCTGAGAGTATGATGGAAATAGACTTCCTGGAGTTAGCTTCAGTGTTACATCTCAACTTTATTCCAGAGTAAGAGGAACATATAAGAAGGGAACAGTGGCTGGGGCGTCACCTAATTCATGTTTGGCAGCATGGTCCTACCGTACAGCTGTAGCACAAATTATCATATGGACAGCAGTTCGGAAGCATTTGCAGGGAACTGCATTAAAGGTCACACTTAAATCAGATATCCAAGCTCAGGGACAGCTTCCAAATAAGGTCAGGCTGAGCCCTGGTGGAAATCAGTGAGCAGCATTCCCTTATGGATCTTTGTCTCTGTTCCTGGCCTGGCTTCCCTCAATGATGAGGAAGCAGAAGCTAAACAAACATTTTTCTTCCCAAGTGATGGTGTTTTTACAACACAAAGCAAAACAGATTTTAAAAAATGAGGACAAAACTATAATTTTATTGTTTCACTATGCAAACAAAGGAAAATTTAAAGAAATGTCCTACATAAGATCTACTATTATTAGATTGCAGTGTAACACTCTAGTGGAGGTATTTGTTATGGTGCTTGTATAATGGTTTCAAGAATTTTTACAACAGAAATTTTCCTACCATATCATCAATGTTATTTCATTTTAAGGACAATATTTTATTTCTACATATATGGCATATAAATGCTTTCAAATTTTTCCTACTTCATAATTGTAATCCAGAACTCTTGGCGCGCGCACACACACACACACACACACACACACACACACACACACACACGAGAGAGAGAGAGAGGGAAAGAGAGAGAGAGGAGAGACATATGCATATGTATGCATAGATGCATATATACTTACATACACAATACACATAAAAATACATATAGCAGGGTATTGTGTATTGTAGGGAAATAGTCTATCACTAAGCAGCGTTACTGTAGTTTAAGATACCATTTTAGAACTTTTGAAATGCAGAATATGTACGTACATTTCCACATTAACAAAATTAGAAGAAAGAGAATCTTGCCTCAAGATTATAATGACATATTAGAAAACCATGCAATGTAATTTCAACATGAGTCACAGATACAATGGAAGGGGTCATAACTCTTCAGGAAAAAATATGATGGCCAAAGTTTTGCTTGTTTGTTTTTGTTTTTTAACTAATGCTGAAGTCTTCTTCTTTTTTTTCCATTTGAAATGGGGCTTGTACACTCAGGTTCAGGCAAACACCGATTTGTTGTAGAGTAAGAGTGGTTAAGCACTCCCAGCTCTACGAGATGGTCTCAAAGACTTTTGTACCTGAATACAGGGGAAAGAATGCCTGCATCTTCAGCAAATGAGAGAGCTTTGCTTTCATCTCTACATCTCTACTTCATGGTTATGAGACCTGAGACTGATAGACTGCATAGTCAGTTCTACTGAGCCAAAGGCCACCAAACACGAAGATGTCTCAAGTCACCTCACTCAGTGTCTTGCCTTGACTGAAAAAAAAATCCATTTACACCAAAGTGAACTCTGAAATCACCAACCAATACCTTTGCAACTGCAGTAAAAGGAAAACTCACTGAGAAATAATATACTTTTATATTCTTTCCCTTAACTCAAACTTTAAACTAAGCACCTTGATATCTAGAACCTAACAACAGGAAAAAATAGGGCACAGCAAGTTCTGACCTGGCAGAAATCTGGGATGTTCTGATCTGTGCATAATTGCATTAGCTAATCATGTGAATGCCAAGCCCATAAATCATTTCAGTATTTTTTCTCTAAAGCTGATATTTATAAAACTCCTATGTAATCTATTACCCAGAATATGATGTTTTTCAGCATCTTCAAAATTTTTTTCATTTTCTGTGTGTATGGTCAAATATCAAAACCATAGGAAGGCTAATGGGACAGTCTTCCTCTGGGATTCCACTCTCTCCATATCACTGTCTGATATTTTCATACATTTATATAATAATTTTGGTCCTTCCCCCTCATCCCCTTCCCAATAAGCCCTTCCGTACCTCCATGCCTTTTTTCTGTGTTTTGTAATTTACAACTTAATTAACTAAAAGTTCTTGTCTGAGAGTGGGTGGGAAGGGCATCTTATCGGTGAAAAGAAGAAAACAATCCCACCCACCCACCACCAGTAGTGCCACAGGGAAGTGAGGCCTCCTGGTTACCTACCCATTCATGATTAAATGTTTGAGGGCCCAATTTCATACAAGCCTTATTCAGATAAACACAACTGCAGGAAGGCAAATGAGTGCAATAGTTGCCTTATATCTAAAAGACATCTTTTGTTCTGCACTTCTCCCCATCCCCTGAACCTTATGCTCTTTCTGCTACATCTTCTTTGAAGTATCCTAAGCCTTACAGGAGGTGATAGGTGACTTATTTGGCCCATTTAGGGCAGAGAACTCCACCATGACTTATTCCTAGGACTTTGGCCACTAACCACTGTCCACTGCACTAAGAAGTTTCTCAAATGAATAATGCTTAGTATAGCATTAATTTATATATTTAAGCATAAATATTTAGAAGGTAGCTCACAGCACGGCCATTTAGAAAAAACAAACAAACAAAAGACAAAAGCAAAACAAACAGAAAACCCTAGCAGATTTCATTCAAATACTATGATCTCCAAGTCACAGGCTCTTGACCAGATTTACAGAACCAGACATGAGTTCTCTCCTGTGGATCTGGCCTCAGTTCCAATAAGAAAGTGGTTGGCTATCTCCATACTGGTAATGATACTATTTGTACTAGAGGGTACTTCTGTGGGCGGACTTTTCTTTTCCACCTGCCAGTTTCCAAATAACTCAACTGTTAGCTCAGGTTTATTACTAACTAGCTCTTACAACTTAAATTAACCAATTTCTATTAATCTTGTATTGCCACATGGCTTGAGGCTTACCTGTCCTTTAGCATGTTTTACTCCCTCTGCGTCTCCTGGAGACTCCTCTTGATTCTGTCCTCCTTCCCAGCCTCCTCTGTGTCTGGCTGTCCTGCCTTTATTTCCTGCCTACCTACTACCCAATTATTTTTTTATTAAACCAATAAAATCTTAACAGTGTACAAAAGGATTATTCCACAACATACCTCATTCCTGGTATGTCCTTATTTTATTTTACAATATTCAGAGCTGTAATACTGTTGATGAGTTTTCCCTCTCATTGGCCTGCATCACCCCTTCGTGCACTGAGAAAGCTAGCCTGTGCAGATGGAGCTTCCAGCTCAGTTGTAGCCTGATATCTCTTAGCCCTGTGACCAAAGCGTGGACTCCTCCTCTTGTATTCTTTATGGTTTACTATATTTATTCTTGCTCAATACTCTTGTGACCCTGAGTCTGGGAGATTCTCACATACCTGTGTGGCTGAATATCATGGTTTCTGCTCCTTTGTTGATGACTCCTATGAGAATTTGACCTAAAGTTACCAGGGCTTCTGGATTTAGGATCTCTTAGGCTTCACAGCTACTTCCTAGGATGCAATTTGGACTAGGTTTTTTTTCTATTTGCATAAAAGAAGGGAAACAAATGATCCAAACTTCAGGTTCTCAGTAGAGGTGTGGAAGACCCTTGTCAGCCACAGAAGTTTGCTTTTATTTTAGTTAAAAAACATTAAATTAACATGCTCCACAACACATAGTGAATTAAGTCTATTTGCATAAAATTGAAATGCAGAACTTCTCTCAGAAGTTTTATAGAGAAATAAATAGATTCTTTTAGGCAAAACTTAGATACACTCTAATATATTAATAGGAGTCAAGTGATAGTGATCACTAATGCATGTGGCAGATACCATGGTAAATACACTATAACATTTAATTTAATGTGATTAGAACTATGTTAGTCTCTAGATGACCTCCAACTCATGTAACTCCGGCTAGAATTTATCTTATTTTTATTGACACATTTAAAGACATTTAGAAGAGCCATGATGAATCAGATTTATGCTGAGAATAGATCAAACTTATTGACTAAGGGTTCTTACACTAAACATGAGTACAAGACTGAGTAAATAATTTAAACAAGAGAGAGAGAGAGAGAGAGAGAGAGAGAGAGAGAGGAAATGTGTATGAATGTGTGTGTGATAAAGAGAGAAAGAACTGACTCAAAAATTATTTGATATTAAAAATAGTAGTACTCAAAAATTAAATGATAGATAAAATGAATTGATTCGTGCTTCTAGGCATATGCGTGTCATATCAACACTCAGGAGGATGAGGGAGGAGAACCAGGAGTTCAAGTTTATCCTTAACTACATAAAATAACTCAAGGCTAGCTTTGACTGCATGAGAGCCCCTATTTCAAAACACATGAAAAGAATGGGTGAAAGAGAGGGAGGGACAGACATAAAACAAGTAAAGGGTGTTGCCTTGAGCTTATCTTGGTGATTGCTAGGCGAAGCAGAAGTAAATGAGAAGAAATAGGTCTTGCACAAAGGGACTTATGCTTTATTTGAGGCAGGTGTCTTAGTTAGGACCTCCATCGCTGTGCAGAAACACTATGACCATGGCAACTCTTAAAAAAGAATTTATAATTTGGGTGGCTTACAGTTCAAAAGGTTCAGTCCATTATCATCACAGTGAAGCACGTTAATATGAAGGCACACGTGGTGCTAGAGAAGGAGCTGAGAAGCCTCTATCTTGATATGCAGGCAATAGGAAGTAAACTGTCTCACCACTGGGTGTAGCCTGAGCACCTGAGACCTCAAAGCTTACCACCACAGTGACACACTTTCTCCAACAAGGCCACACCTACTCTAACAATGCCACACCTCCTATTAGTGCCACTCCCTTTAGAAACCATTTTCTTTCTAACCACCACAGCCTGTGAACCTGAGAAAGCTGTCAAAAAATAAAATGACAGAAAAAAAAGAAAGAGGGTCAAGTGGAGATATCTGTGAGGAATCTAAAGTTTCATTTTTTGAAATGAGTGGAGAAATAAAGACTGAAGAGACTTCTGGAGATGTCAGGGTCCCTATCCTTTCTTCTCCCACCCATCAAACGTCTTCTGGTTGTGATCTAAGTTCTTTATGACTAATGAATAGGAATAATTTTTCTCTTCCCCTTGCTTTTACCCATTTCTAAATAAGAGTGTTAAGTTTGGAAGTGAAAGGATTCTAGCCAGCCTGAGCATGACAAACATGATTCTGACAGGTCTTTCCCTTCTCCCCCCTTCTCTCCGCCTTGCTAAGAACTGTTAAATTGAGCCGGGAAGTGGTGGTGCACGCCTTTAATCCCAGCACTCGGGAGGCGGAGGCAGGCGGATCTCTGTGAGTTCGGGGCCAGCCTGGTCTACAAGAGCTAGTTCCAGCGCAGGCTCCAAAGCCACAGAGAAACCCTGTCTCGAAAAACAAAACAAAACAAAACAAAATAAAAAAAAGAACTGTTAAGTTGAACTTCTAAAGCTGACCACCAAGGTCCATTCCTTATATGGCCACTTCCTTCTCCTGAGGCTGATTACCACGGTCTAGTTATCAAAGTATTGAGGTCCAGAAATCAAAAGCCTCCTTTGGCTCACCAAATTAACATGCACAATTAAAATGAAACATTTCATCCTAACACAGGGCCTCCCCCTTTAATTTTTATAAACAGCCATTTGCCAGTGGGACACATTTGTCTCCTTTCTATCCAGAGGCATACTCTTTTGTCCCAGCATCCCCCCTCCCTTGTTCTCTTCCCCTTCTCCCTTGTCCTCTATCTACTGTCTAGTCTTTTACTTTCTAATCTTTGTCTCTTTGAGGCAAATACGACTCCTTTATGCTAAGAACTTGGTCTTGGGGTGTCCTGAGCCAATACCAGTCCCTGTAGGAAGGAGATAAAAATTCCAGCCCTGAGGCAACACACATGATTGTTTTGCAACTCATTTAAAATCAAAGGATTTGCTCCTGTTATTTTACGGGGCTGGGGGGGGGAATCTAAAAACCTTGCAAACATCATCTTTATAGTTTAGTACAAATTAGCCCTATTGACCAGTCTGATATTTTTTCTAATCTTAAAAAAAGATACATAAGATCTATAACAGAATAAAACCAAAGTAATTAATATCAAGTTGTGAAAACACTGATCAATTGCTATCTTCTAAATGTATTTTATGAAATTTACCATTAAAATGTATTCCTTTCTTTAAGCATACAACAAAGATTGTGGCAGAGTGGAATTATGCAAGAGAAACAGAGACTAAATTAGGATTTAAATATAAATATAAATAATGTTTGCTCATAAATTATCCACGAGGATAAGGTAGGTTGAATGATGAACGCATTTAAATCTATATGAGTCTAATATTATATAATTTACCCCTCTAAGGAAACATTTGATTGTAAGCACCCAGTTTCATCGATTGTGCGATGCATGAGTCACAGTAGGTTCTAAGGCTGTTCTGAAAGTGACTGTGCATGCTTTTGACATGACAAGTCTTTGCGCCTTTATTGGTTTTCTCATGTAGCATCTATTGTGCGATGCGTGAGTCACAGTAGGTTCTAAGGCTGTTCTGAAAGTGTCTGTGCATGCTTTTGACATGACAAGTCTTTGGGCCTTTATTGGCTTGTTCCTGTAGCTGAGTCATAGAATACTGGATCTTTGTTTCAACAGCTTCCCAGCCAAGGAATCTGTGTTTGGGTTTTCACTTGGTAACAAGATAAATACTCTGCCAGAGGTGCTACACTCCCTGACAAAGCTTGTTTCTTATCAAAATATTCTCACACTCGGGCTGGCCCTGGGCTTATCTTAAAATCAGTGAGGTTTTCTGCTGTTGTTCTAGATTTAGACAACTTCTTTTCTCTGGTCAGGCCACTGTCACTCCCCCTCAAAGCCAACTCAGTCCCTTGCTTATCTTCTTCACACACCCTGAAACTCCTTTCCTGCCTGCTCCCCTCTCACTGACACAGGAACTTAGAGATCTGACACATTTCTTCCTGAGCCATTACTGTGTGTGGTTTTATTGCTAAGAGTAAGTATACTGAAACTGATCAGTAAAATGAGATCATCATGTAGAATTTTGCATAATTTTTTCTAAATGACAACTGTTGGGACATTTTAATGGTAGTTCTGTTAATGTAAAGATAATGAATATGTCTAATTTTCACATTTCCTTACCATCAGAAGCTAATTTTGGTAACTATTGAAGCATCGATGATTGTCTATTTAAAATGGAGAGCAAATGTGTTGCTGTTGCCCATGCTTACCATAACTAAGTCATTGAGCAGACAACTAGAGAACACCTACTAGGAGCCCTCAAGGTCATTTCCAAATCAATCAGGGAAAACAGACACTAGACAGCTTGTTCCATCAACAGGGAGTAGGCAACATTAAAACACTAGAGCTTTGCCCCCACATTATTTTTTACACACAGTTGTTTGGATATTGTCACAGAGGAGAAGGCGATCAGAATAGACTCTTTGACAATGTAGTTATGGTTTTCAACAGTGCCTGTGGGACGGGAGACAGAGCTCAGTAGAAGAGCACTTTCATGGCATGCATGAGGCCCTAAATTATCTTCCCATTGCTACAGAAAACAAAGAAACAAAAAGCTCTCAGCAACTGAAAAAAGAAACAACAACAAACAAGCAAAAACTCTACCAAGAGTACAATTCCACAAATAAAAGTAATGTCTATGTATGAAGGAGTACGCAGAAATAATTTTAGAGTATAAAAAGTGATAAATTTCTAGAGTAGGATATTCACCTATGTTTTGACATATTTCGTTCAAGTTGTATTTCTGCACGTTTTATTTATACAGTTGAGTCCTATTATGTATGACTGTATCTTTTTTCTCTACTTTTGATGATTGCATACACATTTTCCTAGACCACCATTCTGTCATTTTCAGCTTTCATAAGAATGATCTGTCCTCGAATATAGCATGTGTGAGTATAGGTTACAGCAACTCATCTCATTTCTTTAGCAGTGGAAGGGGATTCTGCCATGGGTGGACTTTTGCTACCAGGACACACTAGCCAGCCACCACTGTTGCGCTCTTGAAGATCTCCTATTCTTTGAATTTCCTTTAGATCTTCAGCTTTCCCATTGTGAAATGTTTTTACCAGTCTGTCTGTCCTCTGGCATGTGTCTTTAGTCAGGGCCCCTTCTGCCCGAGTCCGAGGCTCCTCTGTAAGATCTTTTCTCTTTATAGTTTCTCTCCCTGCCCCACAATAACAATGCTTCTTCCAAAAGATTACAGGAAACTCAGCAATGCTTCATACCTATTTCTGTAATTTTAGCATCTTTCACTTTCTATCCTTATGGTGTGTGTGTGTGTGTGTGTGTTGTTTTGTATACCTTTATGTCAAGTTTTCTCTCAAGACATACATTACCCATCCCATCTTCCCTAGGGCAGTATTGGTACTAGTTCATTTAATTTCTATTTCTATATTTTTTTTGTATTTTTCTAATTGTGTGCTATGTGATAATTTGCCTTATTATACCAAATTTGTGAGATTGTACTAATCTCGATGAGATGGTGACTTGTAAGCCTAACCAACAGTCACACTGTTACGCTGGCTCATGCTCATACAATAAAGTCCTTGCTATACAAGGGATGGTACGGCAAATCCTGGGAAAGCATTGTCTCTTCATCAAAGCTTGTTATTATATATATATATATATATATATATATATGTATATATATGTGTGTGTGTGTGTATGTATGTATGTATGTATGTATGTGTGTGTAACAATGCTTAACATATGTGTGTTTTTTCCACCTAATATGAAAATAAAAACAGAAACTGGAGGTTTAGTGGTCTGGGCACTGACTTGGAGGATCTCTGATGTTAGGAGTGTGGTTTGACAGCTTTTAAAAAAATCAGCCTTGCTCTCTGGATACAAGATTGCTGCAGCTTCTCCTGTCTTCACACAGTCACACAATCGAAGTGACTGACATAGCGTGGGTTGGCTGTGAGCATTACAGACGTTTCCCTGGCATCTTCCCTTCTCTTCAAGAACCTTTCCTCTCCCCGGAAAACATTCCCTCATACAATTTTCCCAGAACTCATAGATCATAACTGAGTTTAGCCCATGAGAACGAGGAGTATCTGAATGATGCACCAATGAAATGAAGGGAATGATTGTAGAAGGGGATTGCTTTTGGTCCTTCCCAGCTGGGTACTAGGAAAGTAATGCTTACAAAACGTGAGAAATAGGTCCAAGATGACACAACTTGAAAGTGGAGAAAGGGGAACTTGAGTTAGATCTTTATATATCTTTCAAAATCCCCATCCTTAAGCAGCACACTATTGGGCCTCTCTAGAGAAGTTTAGCATTTTACTCACTTCACCAAAAAATGATTTAGCAAAAAGTCACTTTATGATTCATATTGTTCTTGCTGCTGTGGTGATCACAATCCCCCTTAAGGATGGACCCTAAGTCTGAGGAAAATGGGCTTCATGAAGCGACAGACCTGGGCCAGCAGGGAGAGTGGGGAGCCTGAATGGAACGAGGAAGGTGAGCATGAGGCAAAGTGTGGACAAAGTCTGGGCACACTGATCCATGCAGAGAGCAACTGCTGGCGTGTGGGTGGAGGATGGCTGAAAAGATGCTTAACGGAGGGGGGTGCCATCTAGGGGACCAAGACTAAAAGGGGAAAGAACCCATCATGCAGTAACATCAACATCAGGGAGAAAGAACAGAATACAGGGGGTGACACAAATCAACCCAAAGTGTTCCTTTGATTTAATGGAGTAATTTAAGGAGTTTCAAGTTCATCTGTGATAGAAAACATGTAATTATTTTTATGTTCCCGGAAGTCTTCTATCATTTAAAAAGTGATGCTGTTCTTGACCTCCAGGCAGAGACAGAAGAACCTGCCTATTGTACTCCTCCAACAATCAGGGCTTAAGAAACTCTGCTCTTCTGCAACCAGAGATTGGTAAGGTCAGGGTGAAGTCTCACTACTGTGCAGGTGTACACAGGAACTCACGCTGACTCCATCTCTGGTCTCAGTCTCCCTGACGTGTGAGGTCTTCATTTCAAAGGAAAGTCATGGAGTCCTCGAAGCTTGCTGAGGAGAAGCAGGGCACATTTCTGTGTCCTGTGTCTGTTCTCTTTTATAGAAATACACAGTGAAGATCTGAGGAGTGATCTGGAAGATGTGTTTCCAGGTTTTTCTGATAAATTCTAACAATATGAACATTTTTAGATTCATGATTACAATTAGTTATGTGTAAATTTTATCTTTTTTGTCTCCAACATTTTTGGTAATAATTTTCAGTCATCATGCGTGAATTTCTGTCAATTCTAAGTCAACACAAGCAGTAGGTTGTTATGGTTTATAGTAGCATAAGATCTATGGTGTAACCGAGGCCTTATAAAAAGCTCTTTGGGTGTGTCCTGAGACAAGCGGTTAGAGTTCAGCATAGAATTATTTAGGTTATTATTCCTGAGAAAATCAGAGTTTAAAATAGATAATTATTGAATAATAAAAGCAGTGTTTCTCTTCTTCTGTGTAAGGGTCCTTTGAGTCTTCCTCAACCCAAAGGGAGGAAAGGATCACATCTTTTATGGGGAAGACCCCCACAGATGGAGCCTGTCCAAAGGTGGATTGAGTAGCATGGAATTTAATTACTATCATAATTACTTGTGAGAAACAATAAAGACCCTAGAGTGAATGGTGCAGATTGCTGTTAATAGGTTTAAATTGGAAATTGCTAAATTCTTAAATTTCTAAATGATGTCACACTTCTCAAGTTCTTTCTTAAACTGAATACTACAAACAAGCATTTCTTTTCTAATGATGTCTTTGTGAGTAAAATGTTGAATCATACAAAGAACACAAAACGTTTAAAAAAACTGTGGGAGGAGCATGGCCATATAAAACCAGTCATTAGCTCGTCCTCACTATGCCAGCTTTCCGCGGAGCATTTCCTGGCTGTCAGCTGCTCACAGGGTAAGAGAGTAATAACGTGCTTCAGTAATCTCCTGGTCATCTCTGATGAATCTAGGCTTTTCCCTTTTCTCTTCCTTCATAGCAACATTTTAATATATTGACCTGTGTAGAGGCTGAGTAAAAGATGTAACTGTGTTTTCTTTTTCACTTGTTTAACTAAAGATATTTTGTGTTAAGACTTGAATTAAACTTATGACTGCTTAACTTTGAATATCAGAAGAGAGCAAATGCCTATGAACCAAAATTGAAATGTATGTTTATTGCGATTTCAATTTTAATATTATTGAACAGGTTACAATATGTATGTTTTATATTAACTATTGTTTTGATATAGAATTAGACATAAATAGCTACAAATATTAAAATGTTTATATTTAAGCTACTGAAATTAATTATTACACTAGATATAAATGACATTCCACTTTCTTCTAAATTTAACAGTCAGAAAGTATAAAAATTAAGCAGTGATTTGGGCCATGACGATCAGGATCAGAACATAATTATTTAACTTATTTCAGTAGTGGGCCAATTCTGTGAAGGATAAATATCAAATAAATTAGTTGATTGGTTGACCAAGCTAGCAATTTAATCTTTGGTAAGCAGATAATTATTCATTATGAAAACTATCAACTAAAATACCACCCCCCGTTTCTGGGAAGCCTGTTCTATTTCTGATGGGGTGTTTCCTTGCCACTATTGTCTTATCTTAATTTTCACTGATTTTTGAAAATAATTAAAAACATTTTCATTATTGTGATTATACGCAGAAATGTATGAAATGGCACAGGAAAATCTGATTTGGCAGCTCGGGCTATTGTGGAGAGGGAGTGTGTCAGGTCCTCACTTCTGCCAAGTTTCACGAGTGCTTTTGCCAACTTGTATTGCAGGAACTGAGAGAAAAGGAGAGAGCCCAGCCCAGCACCTAACTTCCATTCATTCTCACGAATGCTGGTAATAGTCTCATATTTGCCTCTGTTTGGAGAGGTAGTGGCACTAACATCATGCCATGACCTCAATTTCATATTCTTTGAGGAGTGTCCCATTCAAACACAGGAGGTGCGCTTGTCTGAGAGTCACGGCATACATGTGAATACATATACTAGCCTGAAGTTTTTGAATATTACTTGAGAATTTTATAGAAAAAGACACAGACTCTGAACTGAATTAGTCCTGAAATACCTACATCTTCACATTTTCATTATGATAGCAGAAATCCCAAAGGAGACAAGGTATGTGATCATTTCCATTAGACAAAATGCAGCAGATTTAATTAGGTCACTGCAATAAAGACATCAACTATTATTTTTATGCAAATGTAGTTAACAAGACATCTTTAGAAACTAGAACTCCAGAGCAAGGTATGTTGCTCAGATGGTGGATTGCTATCCTAGCAAGCATGAAACCCCAGGTTCAAATCCTTTCATTTTATACATCAGGCTTGGTTGCACACACATGTACTCTAAATACGTGGATGCAGACAAAGGAGGACTAGAAATCCTATAGCATCCTTGACTACCTGTTGAGTTCAAGGCTGGCCTCTCTAATACGAAATAATTCAGGTTGTTTAGTTCATTTTTTTTCTTTTTTGGTAGACTGTTTTTCTGAAGACAGGTGGCTGCATACCTGGTACTGAGTTATGTCCTCGAACAGAGATGAGGTTTAGAGAAGTAATCACATCCGGGACAGTTTTACTCTGCTCAGTATCATCTCATTCTCTGTCAAACCACCTGGAATTTTACTTTAGTAAGTAACTGTCTTGGCTGATAACGGCCTTGACCCTTGTATCCAGTTAATGCCTAAGTGACCTACTGGCTTGGACTGTGGCACAGGCTGAGAAGCAGAAGAAATCATGTTATGCTCTCCTGGCCCGATCACTTATTTGAATTTTTGTGCAGGGGCAGAGTGTAACATGAGGGGCCTGCTCGTTGGGGTTTCTGTCCCGCCCAGTACCCCACAGCCGGCAAGCCCCAAAGAAAATCACACAGAGAGTCTACATTAGGTTATAAACTGATTGGCTCATTATCTCAGGCTTCTTACTAGCTATTATAACTTATATTAACCCATCTATGTTAGCCACATGGCTCGGTACCTTTTCTCAGCTGGGCAGCTTACATTGCTGCCTCCTTGGTGGTGTGCACAGGAATGCCAAGGGAGCTTCCTGCTTCCCAGATGTTCTCCTCGCCCTGCCTCTACTTCCTGTCTGGTTGACCCACCTATACTTCCTACCTGGCCAATCAGCATTTATTTAAAACATGATTGACAGACTATAGACAAGTCTCCTGCACCAGCAGAGAAACATTTTATTCATAATTTTAAAATTATTTCTTAAGGAAACCTATGTGTGGAGTCTAATTAACTGCAATATGAAGTCACTAAAGAAGTTATATTCTGAACTATCTACTTTAATCAGGAATTTGTGATAAAACGAGAAAGAAAGCAATACTGTTTTCAACTAACAAGCTTTCTAGGAGCAATATGGACTCTGTCTTGTTCCCCTTTGTAATATTCTCAGTGTAGAACTTCTTCAACTGGAAGTTATAGTGAAGTGCTGCCATCAACCTGTGAGATCTGGAGATCGGGGGCTTTCTTTGGCAGATCCCAGCCTGCACCCTGCAGCATCACAGTAAGCTGTGGGACCACACAGAAGTTGCTTATCCTCCAAGAGCTTTAGGAAGGCCTCTGTGGAACAGTCAGGCAGTAAAAGGCTTAACCGGGTGACCTGAGTTCAATTCCCAGAACCCATTGAGAGGTGGAAGGAGAAAACTGCCCTTATAAGGTTGTCCTCTGACCTCCATAGGCCCCCATGACATGAGCACCCATG
Organism: Dicrostonyx torquatus; assembly: GCA_028555095.1. Lineage (NCBI taxonomy): Eukaryota > Metazoa > Chordata > Mammalia > Rodentia > Cricetidae > Dicrostonyx > Dicrostonyx torquatus. Next base: position 759,605 of record JAQHUG010000303.1, on the reverse strand, counting down.
CTCACACTAGTGTGCCCACTGTCCCAACACTAGTAAGTTAAATAAAGAGAAAAGGAATGGGAAAGAATTCTAAAAATACAATTTAATTTACTATTTTGTCTTTACAAAATAAAATTGCAAATGACAAATTTTGGTGCCAATTCTTCTCTCTTCTACAATATGTCTGTAGACAGTCAAGACAGTAGCTATAGGTTTGCTTCATCCAGGGGTCTCTCTACTACTCTCCAGTTCTGGAAAATCTTTGTTCCAGAAGGTTTACAAGGAGATGAGTGCTGTCATTGTTTGGTGTATTTGTATATTTTGGTAATTATAGGTTATTTTAGATTATGATGAAAGAAAAATAGAGAGGTAGGAAGATGGTGGTTGGCATCCCTTCCCACACCCCACCCTTAGATATGTCCAAAGATCCAGCTGCACAGAGATCCTTAAGTCGTGGAAGGCGTGCCTGATCTTTTTTAGATAACTATAAAGTAAACATATTGTGTGGTTCCTACATTCCTGAATTGTCCCTGAATTCCTGTGGGCACCTAGATTTGTATGATAGGAGAAGAGGGCACTAAAGTGAACTCCCCAGTCCATAGGAAATCCTTTTAGACCAAGGCTAAGGCATATGAGGAGAGTATATGCTAGGGATGTTAGTATCTGGACAGATAGCAACCCTAGAATATGTTATACACCTCAAAATGGAGAAGCTGAAAGATTGTTTCACCTGAACCCGGCAAGACTGTGTACATGGGGCATCCGTTTGGATAAGTGTATTACATTCTGCATATGAACACAGGTGTATGTGGTGTGGGTATGTGTAGTGTGAATATGGATGGAACGTGGAGGTCACTTTCCTGCCCCAACTTCCCCTCCCACTCTCTGTTACTGAATGGCATGTGCAGTAGCACACTCTTTCTGTGCAGAGATAGGAGTCCTTTTTCTCACAGGATTTAGGAGGATTAAATGATTACACAACTAAGGTGTTTAGTAGTTTAGTGTCTACAGTCTGGGTGTCTAAGATGTAGAGAATAAGAATTCAAATGAGTGTGACTGTTGTTACTATTCTTATTATAATCTGGATTTCACAAAGTGTCATTCCTCATTATGAAGCTGTCATCATATCTCAGGATTGGCTACATAGTTTACAGAGGCCGGGGAAAATTGAAATTGCAGGATTTCTTGTTTAAAATGACTCAAATTTCAGAATGGAGTCAAGGAATGTTATACCTGTGCACTGTGAGGAGCGCATGATTTGTGACTCTAAGCAATTGTCACCGTCCTTCATTTTGTCTCAGGAACCGTAGGCAGGACACCGCCTATATTCCTCTGCCAACTTCACTCACAGTGCCAAGCGGTCATTCAGAGCTCTTTCTCTCTCTTCGCCTTCATTCTAGACTGAAACAATGGAAGAGCTTTCCATGGCAAACACCGTGTTTGCCCTCAACATCCTCAAGCACATAGAGCAAACGAACTCTGCCCAGAATATCTTTTTCTGTCCGTGGAGCATCTCGTCCACCTTGGCTATGGTTTTCCTCGGTGCCAGGGGCAACACTGAACACCAGATGGCCAAAGTAAGTTGCTTTAAAGCTCACCTCAGAATCCAGTGTTTTCTGAATCGCGTTTTGTGCTCAGGTCATCTTGACTCTAAGAAAGCAGGATGGTGGCACGACTGTCATCACCAGCCATCACGACACAGATTCTGTAAGTTTAGATCTAGAAAATGTCCAAATCAGAAACTCCTCTAATGCAGATAGCAGGATGTTAGCATTTCTGTAAGGATGAAAATAGCAACTGGCAAATCTTCCATTTAAATCGGATCATGCTCATAGTTTGCACAGCAAAGGTTTTGAGTGTTTCATTTCACATGGTTTTAAGTCAAATGTCATTATGCAGATATGAACACTGGAACTTTCTCCCAAGAGCACCCGTGACCTTCTAGTTTCCAGCTGAAGCTCCCTCTTAACAATACCACTGTGGGTAGTGTTTGCTTCCCCTTTCTTATAGAGAAGGTCTCCTGATGGTTTTAAGCCAGGGTCACAAAGAAGAAGAAAAGCACTGTGGCTTTGGTTAGAAGTGTGTATATATCTCTCTACTTCTTCACATTATCCATTGTAGATAGCCAGTCCTTAAAGTCAATGAGAACAGCATGTAAAGCATCATTGCCAAGGATTTATGTGTCAAGGTTTTTTCTTCTTTCCTTGATGAATGGATGAAGATTCACACAGGAGACCTTTCTCCAGACTTCAGAACTACTTAAATTATATTCTGCAGTACACCTAAAGATTCATACAATGCATTATAATTTCTCATGGTCATGTTACTTGCTAGGTTGGAGACCTGAATGTGGAAATCATATAATTAAAATTTCATTGTATCCACATGCATGCAAATAAATATTAGGAATGTGTGTTCTGAGTACAAGCACTCATTGTGTTTTCAGTCACACCAAAATGCCATGGGCTCCTACCCGTGTGTTCCCATGAGAACTGTGTCTGAGCATAAATACATTCTTCTTGAGAACATGGTGACCCACTTCAGGGGAGCCTCTTTTCAAGTCCAGAGTTTCACAGAGACAACATGAGCCAACAGGTCACGAGGTAGATTCCTGTCTACACTGGAGTCAGTTTAAACAGCACGTCTTACAAGACTCAATTGTTCAATCCCGATGGTAGCAGAGTTGTGTCACACTTCTTCCTTCTTACTTTCTTTGCCTTGAGAAAGCATCGTAAACCACAGTTTGCAAAACCTTAGAAAGCGTTTGTGCTTTCCACTTTTAAGTCAGGAGCAGCACAGCTAGAGTGGGAGTCTCAGATGAAGTGCTCTGAGTTAAAGTGATTTTGACACTAAAGGAAGAATTCTCCTAGTGGTCACTCTAGGCAGAGAGATTTCCTAACTCAAGAAAATTCTTTCGGCCTGTGAGACCATGCAGTTTTATTACAACTCTGCTGCATGGAGAAATTGTAAAATTCAAGTGCTAACTTGATTGGTTTCTAAGCAAAAAGGCAATTTCCTTAGATTAGGGAAGAAAGGCAGGCTATGTATGCAGTACCAGCTCCATGCTTCCTGCCTCACTCCCAGGTTAAACAATGGAAGACTTGCAGAGAAAGGTCCCCAAATACCAATCCTTTTCTAGTCTAGAGTGTTATGAACTAGCTAGATATAACTGCATGCTTCACTATAGCCCATTTTATAATTTTGTTTCCTCTTTACCATGGGTCAAAAGAAGAAGTGTTTCAGGTTCAGAGGTTCTTTTTTTGATTCTATTACTTTCTTTAAAATATTAAAAAATCCAGTACTGAAAAATTGGTGGTTTTCAAGACAATTTGTGGATTGGTTTAAATTTAGATAATTCAGGGTAGATTTTATAAACCATCTCATAATAACATTGATTTTTGAAATTTTCAGTATAGGAGTCAGTATCAAGTACTTCATGGATTTTTGAGACACAGGAACAATGCCTATGATTATTTTCCACATACAAATACAGAGTCAGATAGCACCATCTAGAGCAGTGCTTCTTAGCCTTCCTAATGCTTGGACCCTTTGTCCCATGCTGTGCTGACTCCCAACCATAAATTATTTTCTTTGCATCTTCATAACTGTAAATTTGCTAGTTATTAATCACAATGCAAATATCTATGTCTTCTGATAGTCTTAGGTGACCCTTGAGAAAGGTTTGTTCTCCCCCCAAATGGTTGCACCGCACAGAAATGCTGATCTAGAGATTCCTGAACCATTGGGTTGAAGTGATTTTGCATGGCTATGTCATCACTCCTCCTGATTCTGACTGCAGGTGCTGCAATTTAACAAAGTTAATGGCTATGACATCACTATGGGAACCCCAGAGAACGTCACAGGCTTTGATTGCACACAGCAAATACAGAAGGAAAATTATCCTGATGCTATTTTACAGGTACCGGGCTTGGTTTTGCTATATTTCTTTTATATTCGGTCTCTAGCAGCTTCTTGTCTCAGAGTCATAGTGTTGAACTGAGAAGAAATGTGGCAGAGTTCTACCACCCATAGGAGGAACACCCAGACTAAGTACTGTGATGAATGTCCCAAGGGCATCCAAGAACAAGGGTCAGAGCCAGGGCAGCACCCAGGCTTATTAATGTTTCAGCAATGGTTGTTCCTCAGTCCTATCACATTATTCTGCCATAAGTATATATGATATATATATATATATATAGTATGTTTATGTATCATATTATTTATATTTATAATAAACTATTTATTCTGAAAGTGTTCTTTGCTATGTTACAAGAATGTTTGGATGCGTAAATCCATAGGTATTTTTGGGAATTTCATGAGGAAAAGAGGGTGATCATATAATTAGTGGTTGGTGAAGCATAAACCTGGCTGCTGCAGGAGAATCTAATGAATATATTATCTGCTTATAATATACCACCTATCTATAAATAACTTATCATCTCTCTAGCTATCTATCACTCATTATCTACTTATTATGTATTTGCATCTATGTACTCTATACCTATTATCTATCTTTCATCAACCCACTAATTATCAGCTGTCTATATCTACCTGTCAACTCTGTCATCTGTCTGTCTGTTATCTATCTCCCATCTATTACTAACTTATTATCTGTCCATCCATTTATCTGTATCTATTGCAAGTAATAAATCAATTCATTCATCTATTATCTGTTATGCAAAATAGTTATCCCATAGGCTATTTCTTTAAAAACTGGTTGCCTAGTTACATTAGAAAAACTGTGAAGGGCTAATCTGTTGGTAAATAGCTTACATGGTTATGCCATGATTAGATTATGGGGACATGTCTCCTGATTCTTCTTTCCTGAATATACTAGCAGTCCACCCACCCATCACTTGGTGTGATGCGGGGTACAGAAGGTAGATAAAGCCTCCTGATGCTTTCTAAAGCACTGGAGAGCTCTGTCTTGTACTCTAGCCCAGGTGCTGTTGTGACTGAGTCTGTCTGTCACACTGCTTAGCGTTTGATCTCCCATCAATTTTGTGAACTTTTAAAGGTCTGGTTTTCACTACAAAGGTTACCTGGTAAAATGGGAACCTATGAAGGCTGTATAAAGTGTGCTAAGATTTCACTAGAGTTTCATTGAGAACTTCACAACTGACAAGTAAAACTGCACATATGCAGGGTACATGAGGTAATATATCTATATCTTGTGAAATAATTACCACAATCAAAGTAATCCATTGACCACAGATAGAGTCATTATGTGTGTGTGTGTGTGTGTGCACGCGCGCATGTGTGTGTGCAGGAGTGTGGGAATCTATTTAAATATGTCTTTATCACAAATTTCAGGAACAGTGCAGTCTCACTACCTCTACTCCTAATGTTATACTTTAGATACTCTGGTTTATTCATTCTGTAATATAATAAAATTTCATCAGAAACACAAGAGTTTAGAAATATCAAAAGAACTTGTCATTGATCCAGGCTGTGGAGTTTCTTATTTCTAATGAATCTAGCCTACAGATACAGCAGAAGTCTATAATTATTAAAGTACACCTTTATAGCCTTCCTCTACTACATTTCTATATTTTCTCCCATGGGGTGCTGAAACAAGCTTGCCTTGAATTCCTTATGTTGCCATAATGAGACTTCAACTTAGTCTTTGTGCCTCTTGTCATCTCAGAGATGGAAGACATTGCTCCAATCTTTTCGAACGACATTCTTACAGATATTTTTCCACTAATGGACTGGAAAAACATGCATGCATACAATATTTTATTGTTGTTTTGAGAAAACATTATTGCTTCAGGAGTCTTTAGTTAGTGTTACTGTGTTATAAGTGAAATTTTCTTCTATTTAGGCACAAGCAAGAGATAAAGTCCATTCATCCTTCAACTCGCTCAGCTCGGCAATCAACACTTGCTCAGGAGATTATTTACTGGAAAGTGCCAATAAGCTGTTTGGAGAGAAATCTGCTAGATTCAAGGAAGTAAGTGAAGTTGACACTATAAGAGTTGTTTCAACACCAGCAGTGAGGTAGTTTGGAATCAGGAGGAGACTTGGAATCGCAGGTGGGCTTTTAAAGGCTGGTGTTACCGTCTCTCCGGCTCCACCAGTCTCTCCTGTGCCTGTTGAAGATGTCCCATGCAAAGATGAACAAATTATGACAGTGATGAAACTGCTTTTCTCCTCTATTCCCCCAAACTATACCTCTGTTCTTATTCAGTGTCTTTTCTTAAATTGTAATTCATTAATTTTTTAAAACCATCTTTTCTCACTTTACATACCTATCCCAGTTCCTACTCCCTCCCCTCCTCCCACTCTCCCCGACCCTCCCTACACTCCACCCCCATCCACTCCTCAGAGAGGGTAATGCTTTCCATGGGGAGTCAACAAAGTAAGTCAAATCACTTTGTGGCAGGACTAAGGCCCTCCACCTTAAATTTAGGCTGAGCAAGGTATCTCTCCAAAAAGAATGGACTCAGAAAGCCAGATTAAGCCCTAGGGATAAATCCTGGTCCCCCTGCCAGTGGCTCCACAGACTGCCTAACCACACAACTGTCACCCACACTCGGAGGGTCTGGTGTCCTTAGTGTAAAGGGTAGATATAGTTGGTGCTGGAGCGTAGGACTGGGCATTCTCAGTGACTGTGAAGCTGTTCCTGCAGCTACACCCTCCCCAGTCATCTCTCACCTCCAGCTGCCTTATGTCTTCTTGTGTTTATTGGAGCCCATAATTCATCATGCCTCGCTTATTGAACATATGCTGTGTGTAATTGTGTTTTCTTCTTTTAAAGGAATACATACAACTCTGTAAGAAATATTACTCTACAGAACCAGAGGCGGTAGACTTCCTTAAATATGCTGAAGAAGCTAGAAAAAAGATAAATTCCTGGGTCAAGACACAAACCAAAGGTAAAACTTTAGATTTTTTTCTTCTTCCTTTTGTTTCTTTTGAAATCAAACATCCTTGAATTTCACCCTCATTCCCTCAAAACTGTACAGTCAACTCTCCTTCACCTCCCTCTGAGCTGAGTAATTCTCAGACTACTGAAAACTGGGAGACAATATTCCTCCAAATATTGTAAAAAGTTATACTTTATATGTAGTATTATACAGTTTCTTTCATATTTTTATTATAAAACCTAAACATGTATTATGTTCTCTACAGGTGAAATCCCAAACCTGTTACCTGAAGGTTCTGTAGATGAAGACACCAAGATGGTACTGGTGAATGCTGTGTACTTCAAAGGAAAGTGGAAAACTCCATTTGCAAAGAAACTTAATGAGCTTTATCCTTTCCGTGTGAACTTGGTATGAAACAAGCAGTTTTTTAGCATTACTTTAGAGTTTGGAAAAGGATACAGAAAACTTAGAGACTTTTCATTGATTTTTCTCATAACTTGCTAGTTACAGCTTGTGTGGGCATTGCCTCTTTCAAGCTACTGAGTATCATTCAATAATTCCTAAGAGTCAATGGACAGAAATGAAGACCATAGCTTTTTAATTTATAATTATGTGGCATAATTCCTCTTGCCTGGACTTAAATATTGGTTATACATTTGCAGTATGATTTCATAGATTATCCATTTGTTCTGTTTTTTATCTTTAAAGCTAGAATAATATCTAGTTCAAAAAGATTGATGTGAGTATTTGACAGAGTTTACCTAACTTCCTGATCATTTTAGACATTATAATTTATTATATTTTTATTAGTAGTAGCAGTATTATTACTATTATTATCTATCTTACTAAGTATTGACTATACTTTAAGAATCCATTAAGTTTGAGGACCTTCTCTAAAAACTATACAAATAATTTGGTTTTTTGATGGAAGAAAGCACATCTCCTTAGCTTTGACACAGAAATTATTTAGTCTTTTAGTCTTGCTGCAAATTTCTTAAACATCTGAGAACTGACTTTCATATTTAATACTTTAACAATATTAGCATGAGAGCAGACCTGTTCAGATGATGTACCTACGTGAAAAGCTGAACATTGGATACATAACGGACCTAAAGACTCAGATTCTAGAGCTTCCGTATATTGGAGACATCAGTATGCTCGTGTTGCTTCCCGATGAGATTGAGGATGTGTCCACTGGCTTGGAGTTGGTAATGCATTACAGTTCCAATTATCTTCAAATTTGGCAGCAAAATCTCCTTTGCTCAAAATGAGTATCAGTGTCTTGGAAATGGTGTGTAATTTGTCACAAATGAATGATTCAGTGTCGATTTTGCAAAATCTCAAAGTCTAAAACTTATGTAGTATATGCTACCATTTTATAAAATTTGTCCAGCTCATTAAGTTTTAAACATAGTAAAGTCATTTAATTGCTTATTTTATTTATTTTTTAGATATTAAGATTATAATTATTCCCTTCTTTCCTCTTTTCAAAGCTCCTTTGTTGATGTCTTTCAAACCCTTTCTTGCTGTCTTTCAAAGTTTATGGTCTACTTTTCATTGCTTAATGTCACATGCTTATATACATACATGTATAAATATGCAGCCTTAAATACAGACTTCTCAGTCTGCATAATGTTATCTGTATGTATGTTTTCAGGACTGACTATTTGATATTAGACCACCATTTGCTTTGTTCTTCCTTCAAGAAGATCATTCCTGTTGCTCTCACAATTCTTCAGTTGCCTGTAGTTCTTTGTGTGGGGTTGAGGACTCGTTTTCTTTTGTATTCTTTAATGATTTATTAATAAGTTGAGAATTTTATACACTTATGTAATGTGCCTTGATATGATTCAATCCTGGCTCTCTCCCCTACTACTCCTTTAAACCCTCTCACCACTTTTCTAACCAACTTCACTTTTTTATTCAACCCCACTGAGGTCATTAAGTGCTGGCAGAATGTGTGCAGATATAAGACTATGCACTGAAATGTGGACACTTATTAGGAACCTTACCCATGAAGAAAATAACCTTCCGTCCCTATAGTAGCCATCAGTGTTTCTTGGACATGACAGAGCCATTGCATACATGAATTCACAGAATCATACACAAAACCCACAAAAGATCAAGCCAGCCCAAATAAGAGTTTATATAGTAGAGGGGTTCATGCAGCCCCACTTCAAACTGAGGACTAATTGGCAACTAATATGAATACATATATTGAGTTAGGGTCTTACTACGCAGTCCGGGCTGGCCTGGAATTCACTTACGTAGTCCTGGCTGGCCTTGAACTTATAGAGCTCCATGTAGTTCTGCCTCCTGGGTGCAACAATTAAACCCACGCACCACTGCACTTAGCTTTGCAATTGATTTTTTAAAAGTGTTACTTGTTATTATTTTTATATTTATAGCTGTATTGACTGCATGACGTTTGTATGTCACGTGTATGCAGTGTTCATGGGGGTCAGAAGAAGACATTGGATGCCCTGGAACTGGATCTACTTATGGTTGTGAGCTGCCATTTGGTTCTTAGACTCAGTCCTGGTCCCCTGGAAGAGTAACCAATGCTTATAACCACTGAGTCATCTATCCAGCCACTTGGCAATTGATGCTTAACATTAGGCTTTGAGTTATTTTTTTTCCTTTCTCAAATTCACTTTTTGTTTGTTCTTTATTCTTACAGCTGGAAAGTGAAATAAACTTTGATAAATTCAACCAATGGATGAGCAGAGACACAATGACTGAAGACAATGTTGAGGTCTATCTCCCCCAGTTCAAGCTAGAGCAACATTATGAACTCAAGCCTATTCTGAGAAGCATGGGCATGGAGGATGCCTTCAATGAGAGCAAGGCCAACTTCTCAGCAATGTCCCAGAGGAGTGAGCTTTTTCTTTCTGAGGTGTTCCATCAAGCCACGGTGGATGTCAATGAGGAGGGCACTGTAGCAGCTGGTGGCACTGGGGCAGTTACGACAGGGAGAACTGGTCATGGAGGCCCACAGTTTGTGGCAGATCATCCCTTTCTTTTCTTTATCATTAACAAAACTACCAATGTGATACTCTTTTGTGGTAGATTCTGCTCACCCTAAAAAGGGAAGACCTTATTTGTAATTATATTTTTATAGCATTGGCTATAAGCCACAGCATTGCTCCTGCAAGTGCCAACTAGAGACTTTTCTACATACACGTTGCTGTACTTCTGATTGATATACACTAAATATAAGCTCAGAAACAATGGCACAGCTCTCAACAATACTTACAGAAAAGTCTACTAATTGTTGTTTTCTAAAGCCATATGATATCTATTTAGTTCATCCTCATTATTTCTTTGTCTTTATAGCTTTGGTTTTTTACAGTATTATTTATTATTTATATAATGGTAGTTTTACAAATGATTGCTCTCTGTATAACAAAACTGTAACAGTGAAGGAGCAGGTAATCAGAGAATTTTCTATCTAAAAAAAGCAAGCATTTGACCTAATAGTGAAAGAACAATATGAATCCTTATATGCTCTCCCATACTAATCATCCAAACACAAACACAATAAAACCAATAACATGTTGCATTTCTGTCACTGTATGTCATATGTGCAATAACATGTTGTATTTATATCACTGTATGTCATACGTGTAATAACATGTTGCATTTCTGTCACTGTATGTCATATGTGTAATAACATGTTGCATTTCTATCACTGTATGTCATATGTGCAATAACATGTTGCATTTCTATCACTATGTCATACGTGTAATAACGTTGCATTTCTATCACTGTATGTCATACGTGTAATAACATATTGCATTTCTATCACTGTATGTCATATGTGTGTATCTGTAACTCATGTGTAATTGGAAAAATGCAGGGACTTAGGTAAGCTTGCTCCCTCACAGGTTTTGCTGCTCTCTGTTAGGTGTGGACAGCACGGCTATCAGTCCTTGTTTGTTAGTTCCAGTACTGTAAGAAAATACCAGAGATAATAAAGTTGAAATTTTTTCTGTCTTACTGTTTTAGAGGTTTACTCTAAGGTCGGTAGGATGGTTGCTTTTGTGCCTACAAAGATTTGGACTTTTCATCAGGCTCTTTTTTTTTTTTTTTGTAGCTTAGGTGCCTATCATGGAACTACGTCTTATAGACCAGGCTGGCCTTGAACTCACCTGCCTCTACCTCCCGAGTGCTGGGATTAAAGGTGTACACCACCACAACCCAACAGGCTCTACCTTCTAGTAGCTTCAGTCAGGGGACTAAACCTCTAAAACATGGAACTTTCAAAGACATTCCACACTCAAGCTACAGCACTTTGATTCCCAAGAGCTAACCACAATGTATCACTTGAGGGAACATAGAATAGACACAAAAAGGAGCAGAAAACATAACTACTTCTCGTGCACAACGAGCCAACACTGAGGGTGAGTGGCAGGTGGACAGTTGGGCTTTTCTCTGCTAACTTGACAGAACCTGATTTGAGAAATGCTTCCATTAGATTGCCTATAGGAAAGTCTATAGGGCATTTCCTTGATCAGTGTTTGATGTGGAAGGGCTTAAACCTTCATGGATGATGCCACCCCTTAACAGGTAGCCTGACTCTCTAAGAATGCAGACCAGGCAAACCAGGAAGCAGCCCTTCTCTGTGACTTTAGGTTCCTGTCCTGGACTATGGGTATCCAGTTGTAAGCTAAAGTAAACCCTTTCTTCTCCAGGTTGCTTTCGTTCACGGTGTTTTATCACAGCAATAGGACAGTGTCTTAGTCCCTGCTCTATTTCTGTGAAGACAAAACACGACCGAGGAAACTTTTATTTAAAAAAAAAAACTTAATTGGGGCTGGCTTACTGAAAAGTTTCGTCATGAGGGGGCATGGCGGCACGAGGCAGACACGGTGCTTGGGTGGTAGCTGAGATCTTTACCTCCTGATGTACATGCAGAGAGGGAGAGAGGCACAGGGCCTCAAAGCCCACCCTCATTCCCACACCTCCTCCAACAAGGTCACACCTTCTAATCCTTCCCTGACAGCTGAAGCACAATTAATAAAAACTCAGAGACAAAAATTGGGTTCAAAAAGGTCAGGAAAGCAAAGCAGCCTACCACTGGCTCTTACCATCGCCTCAGTCCAAAATGCCGATCCTGCCTCCAGGAATCTCAGAATGAGGCTGTGACTGACAGCTGTCTCCTCCTTTTTCTTAATCCTCTCTAATTCTGTGATTAAAGGCACGTATCACTGGGATTAAAGGCATGTACTCCTCGGTTTCTATGGCAACTAGTGTGGCTACTGGGATTAAAAGTGTGTGTTACCACTGCCTGGTCTGTAAGGCTGGCCAGTGGGACTGTTTTACTCTCTGATCTTCAGGCAGGCTTTATTTATTAAAAGACAGATTAAAGACAACTACAGACAGTTCATCAACTGGGGACTAAGCTTGCAAATATATTAGCCTATGGACCGGTCTCATTCAAACCATCACAGACTAGCTATAGAAAAATGCATCAGAACCCCTTTCTCATAGCAACAGAGACATAGCAATTCAGAACAGATTATGACAAAGTCCTCTGAGGTTTCCTTTGAAGGAACCAAAATTTTTCAAAGACACTTAATGTAATGTTGTTGAGCATTTATTCTTTCTCTGTCTTTCATTTATTTGTGATAGAAGTGGTTGAGCCTGTCACCTCACACATGCTACTAAAATGCTCTACCACTGAGCTTCAACCTAGTCTGTGTATTTCGAGACAGGGGCTTATTAGGTTACCCAGGCTGGCCTTGAACTTGCTTGTAATCCTTCTGCGTCAGCCCCCTCAAGATCTAGCATTATATGTCTGTGCCACCAGGTTCCACTACTAATTTTCATTTTTCTATTAGATAACAAAATAACCCACAAGCATGATTATATTGATAGAGACAGTACATTTTTAAATAGTGATTTTAATTAAGTAGAAAAGAAATATAGAGACTTAGAGGGGAAAATGAAAACCGCTTTGCCTTGTGACTTAACAGTCAAAGATGAAGCAACTTGGTTCACCCAGTAGAATCTAGATATAATTGTATTTACTGTAAGCAGCATAAACAACTAGAACAAGTCCTCCGGCTGAGCAATGCTGTAGCTCTAGTCACCTTGCTGCAATAGTGTCAGTCAAAGCCAGTGGTCCGTCTTTGTGGAGCCTCTGCATGATGCATTCAGCTAAGATAATAGTATTTGCTCTTTACAGACCCAGTAGACAGCATCTAATTTCCTATCACAAATGTTATTTATTTGTGCAATGCAGAGCAACCCTCCACAGTGGGTTCTCTCCTGGTCTTCAGTTCTCTAGAAGAGACATAAACATGCAAGAAAGTGGACACAGCACCCAGTGCCTGCAAGGTCCCTCAGTTCCTCTCGGCTATTTTTGGTGTTCTCATACTTCCTTTCACTCTTATCATCATTCCTCCATGCTCCTGAAAATGACCCTGGTGCCCTATTTCTTTTTCCTGTGCTTTAGAAAAGAGGAACCATACAAAGTCTACTGGGGGAAAAGAAAGCAGAAAATTATGGACAATGTCCCATGTAACAATGGTATCCAAAACCTTAACTGAAGGCTTGCTACCATTCATTGGTAGAGGAATTGACTGTGACCCAAGTCTCACTCCGGGTTCTGTTCTGCCATTCCAAGCAATAACAGAACCAGGCCTGTGTGATTCTCACAGAACACTAAGAGAAACCTTAACAGACCAGCATCAAAAAATGCAGTAATAACGTCTTCTGTTTCAGGTCCATTATTATTGCACTTGAAACTGTTCATTTTTTAAGAGGCAAACCAGTGGAGACCATGCTGGTTGCTGTCAGTTAATGACCTATAGAAAGGATTTAGCTTGGAATGCACGAGTTACGGTTTGTCAGAATTCATGTCTCTACGTGCAGGCCCATGTGGAAAATGTACTTCATTAATATCAGAATAGAACTCTGTTGTCTGCTGCTTGTGCTTACTTGAACTTCTGGCCAAGATAAGCCTGAAAGGAAGAGTGTGCTGGCCTGTGAAAGCGAACCAAGGGTGGGGCTCAGAAGAAGGTGGGGCTGTGTTTTTTTTTATTTGTTACATTTCTTCAGTTAAAAGTTACTTCACTCTTCAGCCACAGTCTTTCACTAAAGGAACAATTTGCCAAGTCTGCTCCCAGAAAGAGAAATAAGGTATTGTAAATATTTCTTTGGTTAAAAATGTTTGTGTTTTCCTTACTGTAGTGCCTAGCAAATTGCCAAGACCTCTGCTTGAAACTAAGAATCATAGATGAGGCTCCATTTCCTCAGTGCTTCTCTGTACAAGTCAGCTACTTAACCTTGAGCCTGTTTGAAGTCTGATGGAATAAGAGGAAGATAAACTAATTTTAATAAAACTTCAGCTGTTCCAGTTGGAATTGTGAGAAACATAAGCGGATTTCTTTCCTCTAGTCATGTCTGGACTTTCCATGTATTGAGTTGCATCTACCAACTTAACAAGGGGAAACTAGAACATTCTTAGAATGATTGAATCCCAATCTTTCTAGCCCCTCTGATGGGGTGTCTTTGCAGCATGAACTTTGGTGTGTGGAACTAATGGTTGGCTCATGCCATCTACAGGAACCATTTTCCCACCTATCTTTAGCTTCATTCACTACTGTGGAATGTCTGAGTGCCTGAGTACACCTTACCCTTCAGAAGCACTCCACCATAACAACTGCCCCCGGAAAAGGGCTCTGGGAAATAAAGTGGTGCTGGGAGGCAATTCAGATGCTGTTATGCATAGTTTCATAAAGATTAAAACATTAGCACCAGGAAAGCAAGAGATCTTGAGTATTCCTTCACGGGACAAAGAACAAGCCCATCCTTGTTGTCACATCCTCTACTTCTCCCCATCCCTCTTTTAAACTTCTGCTTCTTGTTGGTCCTACATCACTCACTCTGGCTTCTACCATCCAAAGACTGCAGACCGCTACCTGCACTGACCACAAGTTCTGTATTCATAGCAAAAAGAATGGGACTGTACTTTTTACTGTTCCCTAGCTAGGCTACATCTAACTCCTCTGTCTTAGGTATTAAATGGGAGCTTTGGACTAGGGTGGCTCTAAGGTTCTGTGCAACCTCTTATGCTAGAAGTGTGTTTGTTCGTAATGATATTTTGATAGATCGTTCTTCCTTTCTTAATGTCCTCTTTAGTGTGTATAGTGATTATATGTATATACATATATATCACAGCAATGCAGCAATGAAAGAAGCTAAAGGCACATGGAATGCCGAAAGGTGGGGAAATTATTTATGTAGACGGCATGAGCCAACCATTAGTCCCATATATCAAAGTTCATACTGTGAAGCTCCTCCACCAGTTTGTGACTTATGAAAATTTCAACAAAGCAATTAACTTTGTAAATAATACAGAAGGGGGATGGGCAGATAGTTAAATCAATATGCACGCGCGCGCACACACACACACACACACACACACACACCACACAAGCGGGGAGAGACAGACAAGCAAGCAAGACAGACAAAGACACAGAGAGAAAGGGACTAAGCTTCTGATCAACACTTATATTTAAATTATTTCCAATAAAATCTCATCTTGGTATTCGGTATCTTTCAGGAATTATTTCTTGGGTTAGATGGCCAGTGTGGTGCTTCCTTATGGTTGTTTCTAAAGATAGGAGTCATCAGAGTTTTCTCACTTGTATATTTTAGGCTATGCTTAATACATTACTGGTTACTGGTAAGAGTTCAGATAAGTGAATATTAACGTTTTACACCAGGCTGTCTCTTTTGTTAAAGAAAAGAATGATTTTCAAGAAGTTCATGTACACGAATAAGTTCTATATTAAGGTGATCTTCATATTGAGATATAAAATTCCTAGCCACTGAGATGTTGCTTGCTTTCTGTCCTTGCTGGTTAATATGATTTGCAACACAAACAAACATTTTTCTTCTAAAGATAGTTCATGAATTTTAAAACTATAAGTTGTGTAACCAAAATGTGACCTGAATGGACATGATCTTTCAGGAAGCAGTCATTTCTAAGATGGTTTTTTATGGGGGAAGGGATACTGGCAAATTCACAAGGAGTTATCGGAGTATAGAGTAATCACAAGACAGGAAGGGGTTTTATTTCTTCAAAGAGTATTTTCCCTGAGCCCATCTGGAGATTTCACAGTGGGTAGAAACCACACCTTGGGTGTGACCTTGAGTCTGGGAAGCTATTTAGTCAAGTGTAGCTTTATGTGTGGTAGGGATTTCAAAAGAATTGCTGTAAAATAAATCACATAAAGTTATGTTGTAACCAAAATCTACACACACTTGTCTTTGATTCTAGTTTTTAACACGGAGAGAGGACTCCTGACTTTTCCAAAGCCTTTGTTGCAGATTTCTCAGTAGAAATGTGCTCTTGGGACAAGACCCAGCACAGTCCCTACAGAAGGTCCCAGGCTTAGGCATTTGGGATCAGTTATTTAGTCAATTTGAAAATTATTTGACCATAGAGAAAAAAGTAGGAATATATATATGATGACTCCATTTTATATGACATTTTAAGTTAAAATGCCAGAGACTTAGAAGATGAATGTTATGTATGTAATGTAATATGGTAGAATATGAACCTAGAAGATCAATGTCATCTATGGAATGCAATTAATATAATAATATAAGCATTAGGCAACTTTTAGTTATTTTGTTAAAGAAAGTGAATAAGAAAAAATGGAAACTAGTTTCAATTTTTGTATTAAGAATTTCCAACTTAATTGTGCATAAAATCAAGTTAAAGTAAGTAATTGTTAGTGTATGACAAACAGTAAAGACTATTTGGGGCAAAGTGTTCAACTATATGCTGTTGGATATAAAAGGCAAGATAAGAAGAAAATATTGTTCCCACGGAGCTTTGGTGGACTACACAGAGGCATAAAAGTAATAAATGTCAAGGAAATGGAAAAACTGCCTTGGCACTCAACTATCTATTGGTCATAATCCAGCTATTCTCTGGGACATATAAGCCCAATACTTTGAGGTAAGCCTCTTACATTTTGTGTTTTTAAGTGTTAGAATATATAAGACAAAATAGGTATATGGTTAGAAGTGTGTTAAAATCAGCTTAGTTCTTATAGATATTTGTATATAGCTATCCCCATTTGGACAGATACTTTTAAAAATAAATTAAATGGAAAAGATTTAACATTTGTATGTTCTCTGTCTTACACTTTTTATAGGAACCCAATGGCTTCTCTAGCAGTGTCCATCAACCAGTTTGCCTTGGAGTTTAGCAAAAAGCTAGCTGAATCTGCTGAGGGTAAAAATATGTTCTTTTCTCCTTGGGGCATCTCAACTTCATTGGCTATGGTGTATTTGGGTACCAGAGGTAACACTGCAGCCCAGATGTCCCAGGTGAGTGGCAAAAAACAGCTGTACTCCACTGTCTGAATGTGAAATGGTTTATAAAATTCCAGTTGGTTCACATTTTACAATACCACCCAAAACACTTGGAAAGTGATGTACAGTGAAAGAAATCCATTTGAATTTGTTGTTTGTTGCCAAATTTGTTAGCACATGACTTTAATCCCAGCAGGAAGTCTCTGGAGTTCAAAGCAAGCCTGATCCAAAGAGCAAGCTCCAGGCTAGTCAGAGCTACATGCTAACATTGCGTCTCAAAAACAAAAAAGTTGTTCTTTGGAAAACTCCTTAAGAACTTGTGTTCGTCAGAAAAATAGATAAATGATGAAGTCATACACTTTAGAACCAGACACAGATCTATTTTGATGATAAACCTGTTTTTAAAACTAATTTCCAAATTTTAAATAATAGAACTATTTAGCATCCCTCTGAAAGAGAAAATTAAAGAAGTCTAGCTGTGTGTGGTGGCTCACACCTGTAATCTCAGCATTTAAGATGCTGAGGCAGGAGGATAGCTGTGAGTTCTAACCCAGCCTGCAGAACATAGTGAATTAAATGCCAACTTAGAACTACAAAGTGAGACCCTATCTTAAACAAAACAACAAGAGAATTCTGCTTTCAAACTTTGTTTGGTCACATCTTTGTTTAAACCTCAGGGATTTGTCTAAATCTCAAGAGATCAGAGATAGTATTTAAATATAAAGTTAATATTATGTAAAACAAAAAATAATTACATATAATATACATATAGTAAAATATATGGTAAAAAGTCATATGTGTGTATACATGTAATCAGGTATGTGACTACAACTGAGTATGATAATTATCTGGTTAAAGAGGCTTTCCTACAGTTTTGTTTATA
This sequence comes from Dicrostonyx torquatus, assembly GCA_028555095.1. Classification (NCBI taxonomy): domain Eukaryota; kingdom Metazoa; phylum Chordata; class Mammalia; order Rodentia; family Cricetidae; genus Dicrostonyx; species Dicrostonyx torquatus. The sequence goes on along the minus strand of JAQHUG010000303.1, from coordinate 741,536 downwards.
GGAGGATTCCATCTCCCATAAATATATTCCAGGGTAATGTCTGTTGTGATGAAATTATAAATAACTTTGGTTCAGTGAGTCTCGTATACTTGCTATGCACTTCATTATCCTAGGGCAGGTGGTCCTTACTCCCATCCATCATCTCCTGGTACACTGTGGCACACTTGAGGGAAAACAGGAGAACAGCATCCTTCCTGCTAGCTTCCAGGGGAAATGCTAGGGTGAAACTGAAGGTTATGTCTGTATATATTGAGTTGTGTTAATGAAAAATAAAGCAATTAACTAGAAAAAGAACAAAAAGCCCTGAATTTTAATAGTAGTTTTGATTAGAATATCTAAATGATGGTATCAATTGAATACTGTGCTTTTCATTTTCCCTGTTTACTCAATATGAGGTACAGTATGATGACACATGTATACAGTGCATAATGATCATGGTCTCTTCCCCTTGAATATTTGCATGCCTGTTTCAGGGAGCTCTGAAGTCCTGTCTTCTAATTCTTTTTACAATATGGAATAGATTATTGTGAATTATTCACCTTGCTGTGGGGTAAAACACTCAACCTTATTGCTGCTGTCTAACTGTACTTTGATATCAGATCATCCTCCTTCCGTCTTTCTCCCTGTTTCTATTGAGGTTATGGAGACAAAATAAACTCAAACCTACTTTATTCTAAACAGTTTTTACAGCACACCCCACTTCTGACACTAGATGCTAGAGGTCTTCTCCATAGTCTATACTCAAAGTCACAAATTCTTACATATTGTACCCACAAATATCACTACATCTCACAGCTGGAGGTTTGGTCCCCAAGGTTTCTTTCTAATTCAGATGAGAGCTCTGGGCTATTTTACTCATGCTTCCTCTGACCCAACAGCCAGCTATAAACCAAGGCTCCCACGACATCCTCATTAATCTCAGTTAATTTGCTAGTGTGGCTCACAGGATGTAGGAAAGTGCTTGTTTATTGGCTTATTTTAAAGAATGCTACAAAGGATGCAGATGAAGAAATGGGTGGGGTAATGTATGCAGGACAAAGACTGACAGCTTCCATGACCTTTCCCAGGGCACAAATCTTTGGGGATCTGCAGATGCTTACCTACTTTCTGAACCCTGTCTTCTGAGGTTCTGGGGAGACTTGATTATGATTTTGAATGATGACAGTCATGTAGAAAGAAACTGGGCAAGAGTGCATTCTGATGCCAACAGACTGACACTGAGGAAACCCAGCCAGCCTGGCTCGCCCAGGTTTCCTTAGTTCCCTGTGCAGTGTTTCTTCTCTAAGTATGGAACAAGTGGTCTTTTTTATTTGTTTATTTGTTTTGTTTTCCTAAGAACCTCTATCAAACAGAAAATGTCAGAGGATGTCTTGAAGACATTGTTAAAGACAGAAGAATGGATGAAGGTTACATTTTTAGTTCCTATGATGCATCTTGAGGAAGAGAAACTAGTATCTGTGGCTTGGGCTTCAGAAGGGAACAGGTGAAAACAGGCCAAGAGAAAGCTGATGAATGAGGCATGAACACTGATCCATTCTATCCTGATGGATAGAATGTTCTAGTTACCTGGAAAATAATAAAGGTTATGGGAATTAGGTGCCAGGAACCCAACTATATAACTTAGAGACAAAAATTATATGTCACATATCACACCATTTCTAATTTTTTATGAAATAAACTTTATGTGTCCATATATGAAATCCTAGTTCTATCTTTATTTCCACAAAAACCAGGTTTTCCTTCTTTATGTAAAATGATAACCCACTGTTTAAAACACATTTTCCTTGTATATACTTACCTCTTTTTAAAACATATGAGAAACAAGAGAATTTTACTTCAGAATAATTCCAACATTGTTGAAAATATCCTAAAGTGTATGACAATAAAGATATGAGTAACTGATTTTGTTTGTTTGTTTTATTGCCAAGTGTTTACATCAAACTTTTGTTAATTTATATTTTTTATTAATTTTTAAATTTTATCTTGCATACCAACCAGTTTCTCTTCCCTCCTCTCCTCCCATTGCCTCCTTTCCACACCCATCCCCATCCACTCCTCAGAAAGGATAAGGCCTCCCACGGGAGTCAACTAGCACGTGAAGAAGTTGAGGCAGGACAAAGCTCTTCCCCCTGCATCAGAACTAAGAGAGACATCCCACCATAAGGAATAAGTTCTTAAAAGCCAGCTCATGTGTCAGGGACAGATCCTGGTCCCACTATTGGAGCCCAACAAACAGGTCAAGCTATGCAACTGTCACCCATATGCAGAGGTCAGTCCCATGCTGGCCCTCCAGCTGTCGTTCTGGAGTGTGTGAGCTCCCCCTTGCTCTTTTAAAATTGACTCCCAGGGCTCTGCCCAAAGCTGTGGATCTCTGCATCTACTCCCATCACCTATGGAAAGAGGGTTCTATGATGGCAATGAGGGCAGTCACAAGTCTTATTTTAGGAGATGGCCAGTTAGGCCCCCACTATTGCTAGGAGGAATAGCTGTGGTCACCCTTGGGAATTCCTGGGGGTTTCCCTGGTACCAGGTTTCTCCCTAACCCCATAATGGTCCCCTTTATCTGATATTTTTCCCTCTCAGTCCCTACCCCAACTTGATCATCCAGATCCCTCATATTCCCATCCTCTGCCCCCTCTCCTCTACCCACCCTGCCCACAGTTTACTCAGGAGATTTCATCCATTTCTCCTTCCCACGGCAATCTGTGGATTTCTATTTTGTTTTTTGAGACATGATTTCTCTGTATAGCCCTTGCTGTCCTGGAACTCACTTTGTAGTCCAGGCTTAAAGAATCCTATAGACAGGATTAAAGGTGTGTACAAGCACACCCTGCAATGAGAAACATAAAAGAGGTCTTTTTTTTAAAAAAAAAAATTCACTTAGAAAGCTTTCGAGGCACTCTATTGAAACTATGTGAGCTCAGTTTGAGACTCTGTGTTCAGTTATTTATGTATTCTGTGGTCATAAGAACTACTGAGTCGTGTTTACAAATGCATTATTTCATATGGGTACTTATCTGCAAAGTGTATTGATTTACTTTTTATTGAAATCACAGGTACTTCAATTAGACAAAGGACGACTCTTCAAATCTGGCCCTGCTAGTGAAAAAAAGAGAAAAATGGTATTTATATATTTAATATCCAGTGGACAGTTGTGGATGGATTACTTCTAATTTGTGTGTTTTGTGGTCAGTTTAATCAATCCCTTTCTTAGATTAAATGTATCAGAATACTTTTCAGATTCCAGAGTGTCTGTGCTTTGTAGGAATATTCTTTCCTTCTTGTCTTATTGCCATTTTCATCCCTTTCACATTTTTGTTTTACTTTTGAAGTAATTTTTGTCTGTCCTCTAAGCTAAAAGTGAAGAAAAAGTGCCTTATTAAGATTTTATACTAGTAATATTGAAGAAAATACTTTTATCTATTTTAAATAAATTGCTTTTAGTTTATGCTTGTAATACACCAAATAATTCCATTTAACTATATATTGGTCATATATTATTTGATTTTTGTTTAACATTTTTTCTAATCCTCTTTTTTGTAAAGGAATTGAACTCAGACAAGGTTGAAGACATGCACTCTGATTTCCAGACCCTTGCTGCCGAAGTACTCAAGCCTGGAAATTCCTACATACTCAAAACAGCCAATAGGATCTATGGGGAGAAAACATATCCATTTCATAATGTGAGTGTAAATGTCTTTTTGTTCATTCATAAAAATAGAAGGAGTAAGTAAGAACCAAGATTAAAATACACATTTCTCTAGGGGCCCCAGAAAAAAATCTTAATGTGGCTAGTAACTCCTGGCAAGTAATCACTGCAATGACCATGAATACCAAGTTCAGAAGTAAACCAGTATTGGATCTGAGACAGGAGTGACTCGTGGACACATAGACATGGATTCCTTTAGCTAACATTTGTTTCACAAGAAAATATAATGGGCAAACATAGAGTCATGTAATCATAGGGTAGAACTGAAGGAGCCAAAAATGGAGTCTCTCACAGGACTGTGGCTAGAAGCTATCCCTGGGAACAAAGAGATAAGAGTAGTGGAAGTTCCCACAACAGGATTCTAGAGATGTTGTTAATATGCAACACAAAATAATGCCAAGTTCCTTCTTTTGTTAATGGTTAAAGTCCCACCAACAGAAACTTTGGCGACCTTGTTGCGTTAAGACTCAAATGGTCCTCAGACTACAGAGAGTCATTTTTCTCTTAAGTTTGTGCATCACACCATTTGAAAGAGATCAACAAGAGTGTAGGCTAAATCATTTAGGGGGCAAAGAGCAAGGGGTTAGATAGGACAGAAGCAAAGCAGGTACTCTGTGGTTTCAAGCATGTGATGGGTGCCCACATCAGTGAGTTCTTGTGGATTTAGGGCCTTGGGCTTTGTTAATCCTGGATGTACAAAATATCTAGACAGAGCCTTAACGACAGTTTTATTGCTGGCAGGCTTAGTAGCACTGGACTCAAAACAAAAGGGATATGGGCATCTGCACATCTTTTTAAGAGTCAAGCTCAGTTAAAGTCAGCTGTGTTTATGCAGTGGGGTGGAGAAACTCTGTAGACAGAGGTCTTTCTCACTCCTTCAAAGTGACCGGTGAGGTCTTCCGCCTCACTTCCAGGTCACACTGCCCAGTAGAATATAGTGATCTTCAGTTGTTGTAAGTTCCAGACTCACAGGTCCTGCTCTGTTCCTATGCTTCCCACAGAAAGCCAAGACCAGCTCTAAATACCATTTGGCCACTAGATAACTCTTGTAACATATAGTCTTCTCTTTCTATTCTATTCTCAATTCCAGGTCTGAATAAAATGCAACAAAACATACATGCAAGTAGCATTATGTAGACAGGTTGTGTTTATGTGTTAAGAAATATGTATGTATATACATATACCTATGTGTATGTAACAATTAATGAAAAGCAGAGCCCATGAATTTGCAAGAGATCAAGGAGAGGTATACAGGAAGACTTAAAGGGGAAAAATAATGCAATTATAATATCTAAAAATAAAATAAATAATATCTAAACATAGTCAAGAAGGGGGTGCCAAACTCAGACCCACTGGCTGGCAGATTTCCCTTCTCTACCTGAAGTTATGTATTCTGGGTTGAAGAGATACATTTACATTTTGACAAATCCAGGAAGGATGAAGTAGAGATGGAGTTGTAGAGTGGAAGTGTTGTCCTCAATTGATTTTTGTTTAAATAATGTACACATGTTTGATCTCTCAGTTTTGGACAAGCTGTACAAAAGTGTATTTTACCTATATCTTTCAGAAATATTTAAAGGACATGCAAACATATTTTGGTGCAGAACCACAGTCTGTTAACTTTGTCGGAGCTTCTGGCCAGATCAGAACAGAGATCAACTCCTGGGTGGAAAGTCAGACTGAGGGTAAGTGTCGTCCAGGGCATAGCTAAGGGCTTGTTCTAAGCTTCATCATATTTATATGAAATTGTGCCATATATACCTATGTATTTCTTTAGTGGAACTATGGGACATACACTAAGTATTCAGAATTTTTATTTCTATTTATATCTGTAAGTTTTAGATTGGTAGCCTCCCCAGGAAATCCTATCTAAAATATAGAAGTCAAACCTCCACTTTTCCAAGTAGACAGGAAAAAAGAGATAGTTTACAGATTTCCAAGAGGAGTCAAGGATAAAAGAAAAATAAAAAAATGGGAACTAGGAATGACCGTTGCACTTGTAATTTTAAGGAAAAATGGCTAATAATTAATAACAAAAATAGAGAAAAGTTTTACTGGTGCATGATTACAGTTATCTTGGAAATTAGGATTATTTGTTAGAGTTTGGGGTACAAAAATTATTCTGCTACAGTTCTAGAGGGTAAGAATCAAAATCCATCTGTCTCCAGAGCTGTACTCCATGAGGGAGGGCACACGTGTTTTCCCTGAGCTTGATGTGTTTGCCAGCCATCCAGAGCAGTCCTTGAGAAAGGATGTGTCCTTCTTGTCTTTGTCTCCACTGCCACTGGATTTCCTTGCATCTCTTCTGTGCGCTCGCATTGTTTCTTGTTTAATGTCTGTGTTTTGTAAGTGTTGGGGTCCAGGACCAGCCCAGACCTAAATCATTTTTCATACCAGAGTAGAGGTGTGGGAGTGAAAACACAACTCACATGACTATATCAGGAGGGAATTTTCAGTGATCTTTCAAGAAATTTTGAATTCACATCCTAAAAAATCACCCGGGTTTATTATCCAAATAGCTTTTTTACCAAAATGTAAACTGAGGGGGAAATTCATTAGCATTATATTTCCTAGGTAATGGGAAGAATGACTTGGGTCATTTCCACACCTATCTATGCCCATTTTGTCACATTTTCCTATCTATGCCTGCTCTGTCATGTGGACTGAAAAACTCCTCTTCCCCAGGAGGCTTCCTAAATTACAACAGAAGGAGCAGAATGACATTAGCTTATCCTGACCATTTATTTAAGATGTTGTCCGTTTGTCTCACTTCCTTCTATGTGGAAGGTGCAAATTGTGCCTTCCCAGGTCACTCAGAATTTTGACTGCCATACAATATAGGACTATGGTCTGTATAATCTGGCTTCTACATTTAAGTCTCCTTCTTTCTAGCGGGCATGAGTCACTGGCCTGAGGATTACTTTAACTCAGTATGACATGAACTTAACTTGATTAAATCTGCAGAAATTCTCTTTCCAAATAAAAATACATAATATCAGGTGTTAGGGCTTAGAATGCAAACATTTTGGAGAGGTAGAAAATTAAACATACAAAGATTCCTTACAAAAATGGATATTCTTAATATTATCTCAAGGAACAATGAGATAAACTCAAATTGAGAATTTGAGAACGTTCTGCATAACAAAGGGCAATTCATCTTCAAAAATATCAATGTTTTCCAAAAATAGTGAACATCAAAATAAAATGTACTACAAAAAAAATCACAGAGAAGTGTGCTTGAGATGCTGGTCTGGATCCTGTTCAGGGAAACTGTATTGGTAACTTGTCCTTGGTGGCATAGGCTTATAAACTTATCCCACTGAGGTTGAGTCAGGAAGATTATGCCTTTGGGGCCTGCTCAGGCTACCTGATGAGTTCTCTACATTAGCCTTGGGCTACATAGAAGGATGTTTTATCAAACATAGAGACAAATAAACTAACCATAGAACTAAACAAATATTTATTATCAACTGTTTTATAAATGTGATATAGCACCAACATGTAACTATATCTTTTCCAGTACCTATTGCTAAAAGAAAAATATATTGCTTGTAAAGTAGTGTAAGTCAATATTTATAACAAGTTTTCATTTTTTTTTATTTTATGTTCCTTGTTAACCATATTATCTGCAAACAAAAACATTGTGTCTTCCTTTATGCAACTAATACTACATTTCATTTTCCTTTTAAATATATTTTTTAAATTTTATTATTATTTTTATTGAGATCTACATTTTTATCTGCTCCCCTCCGTACTTCTCTCCCCTTCAACCCTCTTCCAAGGTCCCCATGCTCCCAATTTACTCAGGAGATCTTGTCTTTTTCTGCTTCGCATGTAGATTATATTTATATATGTATCTTTTGGGGTCCTCATTGTTGTCTAGGTTCTCTGGGATTGTGATTTGTGGGCTGGTTTTCTTTGCTTTATGTTTAAAAACCACTTATGAGTGAGCACATGTGATAATTGTCTTTCTGTGTCTGGGTTACCTCACTCAAAATGATATTTTTCTCATTCCACCCATTTGCCTTAAAAATTCAAGATGTCATTTTTTCCGCTGTGTAGTACTCCATTGTGTAAATGTACCACATTTTTCTTATCCATTCTTCGGTTGAAGGGCATTTAGGTTGCTTCAGGTTCTGGCTATGACAAACAAAGCTGCTATGAACATAGTTGAGCACATGTCCTTGTGGCACGATTGAGCATCCTTTGGATATATACCCAAAAATGGTATCGTTGGATCTTGAGGAAAGTTGTTTCTGACGCATTCATTTTCTTACATTGATTCATGAATTAGCATTTTGGGGAAAACTTTAAGTGACAGTAGTCCTCAAAGACTGGATACTGATATGTATATGTTTACTGTGGCTGAAAATGATGATTATTGGATGAGTCAGCCTATTATTTTTCCAGTATTTCTCTCCTTCCTCATAGCTCTTGAGAAAAAGTATACTACTTAATCATAAATTGTTCTATTTCTGGAATATCTGCAAGCATTTTTAATAGAAAACTTTGTTTCCAGAAAAATTGCAAATTTGGCTACCTAATTAAAATATGCATATCCCAGAAGCCATTTTGAAATCTGTCCTGTTCTTTTAGGTAAAATTCCTAATCTCCTCCCTGATAACTCAGTGGATTCCATGACTAAGATGGTGCTGGTGAACGCCCTTTATTTTAAAGGGACCTGGGAGCATCAGTTCTCAGTGCAGAACACCACTGAAAGGCCTTTCAGAATAAACAAGGTAAGAGCTGGCTAAAAGACATGGAATTGTCACATGACCTTGTAAAAATAGATCCTACAATAAATTGTTTTGTTTCCTAATGGTATCTTCCTGTATCCTGGCTCATATTAGGGAAGGAAAGGATGGCCTGGGAGTTTTCTTGTTCCATCTACTAAAGGGTTATATTTCATTGTTTTTCTCTGAACACAGTCTATTTGCAGAATTTATCATTTCATGATTTTGAGCACGTGGGAGCTGGGTAGAGCGGGGTTTATATTTATTTCTCAGTTGAGAAATACAAATAGTTAAGGAAGTAGAGGTGTGTCTGAGTTAAACTTTCCAGAAGCAAAGGTTGTCCCACTATAAGTTCTGCTATTTCTATTAAGCCCATTATAGTAAGTGTGTGTGTGTGTGTGTGTGTGTGTGTGTGTGTGTGTGTGTGTGCTGGGTAGGGATGAAACAAAGTTAGAGGTAGATGTGAGGGATTCCAAGGGCTGTCAGCTTGCCATCACCACACTAAAATTCAGCTTGAAGGAAGTAAAAAATTGGTAGCTCATGATTTTGGATTTCTAGTCCGTGGTCACCTGTCCCAGAAGAACATTAATGTAGAAAGTCAATCACGAAGCAGTTACTCACTGTACGGATGGGAGGGGAAGACAGAGACTGAGGGAGGAAGAGGAAGGGAGAGGCGGGAGGAGGAAGAGAAACTAAGGTTCCAGTACTCCAGGGTGCTGTGGGATAATCTGTATGCTGTGAATGTGTAGTGTCCTCATTGGTTAATAATGAAGCTGATTTGGCCTATAGCTAGGCAGAATAAGGTTAGGCAGGAATGCCAAACTGAAAATACAGAGAGAAAGGAGGGCAGAGTCGGGGGCAGTCCTGTGGCCAGCCAGCCTCAGGAAGACAGGCTGGAAGACAGATAAAGCCTCGAACCATGTGTATTATTGTAGATGAATAGAAATGGGTTAATTTAAATCTGAGAGCTAGTTAGTAATAAGCCTGAGCTGTTGGCTGAGAATTTTGTAACTAATATAAGCGTCTATGTGTTTATTTGGGATCAGGCAGTCTGGACAGAAAACTCTGCCCACCTCTGTTTACACCAGTGATCCAACCCCCTTCCTAAGCACCAACTCCTATAGATCAGAGCATCCCTGCAACACTACCAGCTGGCAACCAGGACTTCCAAGACTTTCAAACATGGCCTTTGGGGTACACTTAAGGCCTCAACTTCAGCACTTTAGAATGTGTCCCAATCAAAATATTGTCAGGAATTTTTTTTCTTACTTCTTCTCCAGTAAATTTCTACCATAACTTTTTTTCTGCTGGATGAATTCAGAATTTTTCCTGTTTTTAATCCGCAGTGGTCAAACATAGCTACTCACAACATCTGTTTGAGAACAGGCTGACAAACCCCATTTTAAATTCCTAGACAGAGAATCTTGTAACACTTCAAATCCAGCTGACATAGACTGTCTTAGTGGTTGGTTTTAGCAGTGAGATCTGAAAAGGACACTAGTTTGTGCCATTATATGCACACTCTGGAAACCATCCCTGCATTCCAAGCAGTGGCCTGGTTACAAGATATTAGAGCTTATGGCCAAGGCCTTCCGAATGACCTCTCCTCCACATTCAATGGATAAATAATATGTCTATAACACTGAACTGCAGAAAGTTCCTTGTGGTTCATCTACAGCTGATTTTGTTTAAAATCACATGGTGTGGGGCTAGAGACATGGCTCAGCAGCTAGGAGCTCTTGTTGCTCTTCCGGAGCACCAGGGATTGATTCCTAGCACCCATGTGGGAAACTCCTGTCTGTAACTTGAGCTCCAGGGGATCTGATTTTCTCTTGTGACCTCTGAAGGCACTTGGACACATTTTAACAGAAGCCCTGATAACATTTTGCAAGAATTTTCCCCTAATCTAATGTTAGTTTTTCATTTATTTTATGAATTCCATGTTTTTTTTTTTATACTAAAAGTACGTCCTAGGGCTCTCAAATATTTGCGTGTAAAATGACCCTTAATTTTTTGGTCATTAGCATGTACATGTTTACACGGCTTCCTGCATGTCTGCTTTTAAGTGTTTGGTAGAATCTACCTATTGTGGCATAAGCAGGTTGCCCAGTCGATGTTAGATACAGGAGCTATCACTGGTATTGTTAGCAGAATTTTCCAGAAGCTATATCGGGAAAACTGTGTCTCCTGTAAGGTCACAGGTTTACTAATATCCAAGGCAAAGGGAAACTGATGGTGATAGGGTAAAGACTATGAAGAAAACTTCTTCTGTGACTCTGTTGTCCATTTTTACAGACCACCACCAAACCAGTGCAAATGATGTCAATGAAAAAGAATCTTCAGGTCTTCCACATTGAGGAGCTGCAGACCATAGGGCTTCAACTCTACTACCAGAGCCGTGCCCTTAGCTTGTTTCTTCTGCTGCCGGAAGAAGTGAATGGCCTGGAACAGGTAGATGCCTCAGTCTCTCCGACACAAATGGAATCTGTGCTTCCCCCTAGGCTTTAGTGAGAAAAGCACGAGGACTTCACCTCCCTGTTTTAGATTTCTGCATAGGAAGGCAATCAGCTAATACATCCCGAGTCCTGACTACTTTGTCTCACACATTGTTCACACGTCAGAAAATTCTATAAAGTAAATATCATTATAATTTAGCAATATAGCTGTAGACAGCTCTAGTGAGAGACGGGCACACACAAAGCCACACATACACAGATATAGTGGCTCTTATCACAAACTGGGGTTACAGTGAGTTACCGTGGACCTTCTCAGCCTAGTAGAAACTACCTAATTCAATAGTAACTCTTAGGTAAAAGTTGCCTCACACTCCCTAGAGAAAAGCTAGTGGGCTAGAGTGCTTACAGCTTCATCAGACTTCTGGAGCCCCAATATTTCATTGCTAAGCAGTGCCTGGTTTGTGGCTGAGGGACTCTAGATGGCAGCAGCACAGTAGAAATAGAAATAACACCTGGATGGCTCTGCTTGTGGAAACCAGGGGGTTACCCATGAGGAAATGGGAGCCCCACTACCTGCATAAAGGACTTCCAAGTTTAATACCCTTGTGCCAGAGGTCAGAACTATATCTAAGCATGGAAATCAACTGCAGACCCACTTCAAACTGATGTACACAGAAACTCTTGGCAAGGATTGGCTTCTTTTGTGGTGCCTCAGGTCAAACCTAGGGCATCTTGTGTACTAATCAGACCTTCTAGGATAGAATTGCATCCGAGCCTCCAGTAAATCTTTTAAAATTTTTTATATTATTATTTTGTGTGGGGGATGTTTTGTTTACTTGTACTATGTACTATGTATGTGCAGTGTTTGTAGTGACCAGAAGAGAATATTGGATGGTATGGAGATGGGATATATAGATAGCTATATGCCGCCATGGAGATGCTGGCTAAGAATTTGAGTCCTCTGGAAGAGCAGCTTAAGTATTGCGGCATCTCTAGCCCCAAAGCCAATCTTTTTAATCACTAATATTTATATATGAGTACGTATATTTATATGTATAGTGAGCTTCACATTTTTAAACTTATTTTTATCAAATAAACAATTTCAAGAGAAAAACATCTCTCCCCTTACCATCTGCATTTAAGCTCTTCATCCCATTAAGCCTGACCACACCCTGTGTCTAATTAAGCAAATAGATGCTGACGGGAGCATCAGCCTCTTCTGAAACAGATATCCTGAATTTCTTTGCCTAGAGTCTAGTTTTTCATTTATTTCTTAATGTTGGTAGCTTTCCTTGATTCTGCTAGTATGAAAAAACATTTCTTTTTTTTTAATTTTTATTGTTAAAAGAAAAATTTACATTTACTCCCCTTGTACCCGGCCCTCCCACTCCCCCACTACCCCACTGCCCTCCCCCTGCTTCCTTAAGATGGTGCAGGATACCCTGTCCTATGGGAAGCCCAAGGCCCTCCCCCCTCTAAAACATTTCTATATTGCCTTTGAAACTGTGTGAAACTGTGGAAGACAGTAGCAATGAGACCTGTGTAGACGTTACAGTCATAACGGGCTACTTCTCAGGAAACCAGTCTCCTGAGATGAAGACATTGTCGCATCGTTAACGTGTACTCTTCACAAACATGTCACTTACACCCAATGCTTGGGTCTAGGGAGCTCCAAAATGAGCAAAAGTTTATGCTTTGAAACAAACTTATCAATGAAAAGTAAACTCTATTTGCTGATACGTTAGATGCATACACACATTCATACATCACTCCTAGAGCTTTTAAATCATAAAGAGGAGTAAAGTATCATATGCTCCCTATAAAAGTGTACTCAGAAGAGTTGGAGGGTTTAGCTTATAATACTGTGATTATAAAGCATTGGCATTTTCTTTTATCTGAGGTTTTGCTTTCAGTGAACTGTTAAGAAAAGGAACAGTTTGTGCTCTGTGTTAGTCAGTTTATTGTTGCTTGTGATTTACACCCAAAAAAAAAAAAACATCTTATGGGAGAAAAGGTTGATTTCAGCCCATCCTGGCAAAGACGTTGCAGCAGGCAGAAGTGAACAGAAGAGGCCAGAGCAAGCTAGAGCCATCAAGGACACGTGTTCTTTGTCTGTCCCCAGTGCAGTTACCTCTTAATAGACTAGTCAGAGCTTGGGTTAACGTGTTTATTATGTGAGCCTTCTCATAATCTAATTCTCTGATAAGTGTTCTCACGGATGCAATCAGAGCCATGTTTAATCAATCTGTTAGTGGCTACTAATCTAATCAAGTTGATAGGAAAGACTCATTTATGTTCTAACAACGTACACAACGGTATATGTTTTGTGTATGAAACCCCCCAACTGCTTTGTTATATTGGGATATTTTAGTATAATTGACATCTTATGTACTGTGTTAGAAGAATTTCCCTTTCAATTCAAGTCTACTTCTTCTAATTTCTTTTCTTTCTTTTTTTTTTCCAAAGTGTATCTCTGACTGTCCTGGAATACACTCTGTAGATCAGGCTGGCCTCAAACTCACAGAAATCTGCCTGCATCTGCCTCCCTGAGTGCTGGGATTAAAGGCATGTGGCACCACCACCTGACTTAATTCTTCTATTTTCTGAAAACTGCTATCTATAAAATGAAGACTCTGTAGGTCAATGGCAGAAAGTTCTCATCATTAACTGGTGGAGTTCCAAATGTGTCTTTTGCAGTCCTGAGTAGAGGGAGTGATAGTAATCTCCTCTATGTCCTTCTCTCTCTGATTTACTCCCTCTTCTTGGGTTTCAATCCTGCAGCTAGAAAGAGCTATCACTTACGAGAAACTGCAGGAGTGGACCAGTGCAGACATGATGGACACCTTTGAAGTGCAGCTGCACCTCCCCAAGTTCAGGCTGGAAGAGAGTTATGATCTGAAGTCAGCCCTAAGCAGTATGGGGATGACTGATGCCTTCAGCCAGAGCAAAGCTGATTTCTCAAACATGTCTTCAGACAGAAATCTATTTTTGTCCAATGTTTTCCATAAGACTTTTGTGGAAATAAATGAAGAAGGCACAGAGGCCACAGCAGGCACTGGAAGTGAGGTCAGTCTTCGAATCAAGACACCTTCCATCGAGTTCAATGCCGATCATCCATTCCTTTTCTTCATCAGGCACAACAAAACCAATAGCATTCTCTTTTATGGGAGATTTTGCTCACCCTAAACTCTTCATCTCTCATTAAATGCAAGCATCTTGATGGTACCAAATAAGCAATCAGAAACCAGGATCATGAGATGGAAAAACAACCATCGCAAAATCATCCCGTAGTCTATATGCACTTCACACTCTGATATTAATAAATAATTGTTGAAGGAACTTGTTCTGGTGGTTCTGTCATGCCTTTATAGAGAGAATAGCATTGAATTTGTTTTACTACACACAACATTTGTCTTACTGTGACTTTTGTTTATGTCACAGAAACGCTGCTCATAACCACCAACACTTACTTACCAAACCAGGGTCTCCTAACATATTTGGCAGGAATGAAAACCAGGCTGGGTTGGAGGGGTCTCAGTAAGACTGAGTCTGAGACAAATTTAAAGCAAGCAAACAGACTTTTATACCCTTATCAGAAACAGAATACAATGATAGTTGCCAGGATCAATACGATTGTAGTTGTCAGGGTACAATGGTGCTTGCAAGCTGTACAGGGTACACCAGACTAATGTCTAAGACCAACTATCAGGCCAAACTCCTGTATGTTTTGCTGAGTTCTAGGGAATTCGGAGAAGCACAGGAAGCCAGGATGCTTCATTGCCTGAGGGAATGCCTCAGCTTCTTAGGAACTGAAAGGCACCCAGTGCCCAGGAGTGAAAAGCTCTTACATGAAATGCCCACAATACCTGGCTTGGCTGGACCAGGCCAACTCCACAATTCCCCAGCTCTCACTCTTTTATTGCTTAATTTCAGATGATACAAGTCATCTTTCAAAGCTGACCTGGAGGAGCAAATCAATCAGTGGGCTATGCTGCTTCCCAATATAACCAATAACAAAATTCCTGTACTTTAGAAGACTAGGTTGCTACGTCTTTTACAGGATTGGAAGATGTTAATTCATTTAACTTTGAACACTGAATAGTTTATGTTTCATCATGCAAGGCCTGAATGTCAGTACTTAAATTGTCATGTGATCATCATTGCCTGGGGAACAATATGATTAGTGGTGGGGAACCCCGGGCCCTGAGAATAATTAAAATAAATTTGGATACTATTCTCTTCCCATCTAACAAAGAGAAACACAAGAGGATTAGGAACATGAGCTCACTATGTCACAGTAGGAATAGGTGCATTCGACAGAGATAGCATACCAAGGACCAGCAGTCACCCACTCCTTTCCCTCAGCCAGCAGCAAATAAGTTCCAGTGTGTCTGCTGTTCCTTGGTATGACAATAATTATTGTGGAATTAAAGTATAAGGGGTGAAGAAGTATGATATTTATTTTTATTTATAAAGAGAATTCCTTAACTATCAAGCAAGCCTGCTCTTTAGTCAGTGAAAGCATGTATGAAATTCTTGTTCTTCCTTTAGGTGGTTAGTTCCTAGGAAAAGAAACACTATTAAAAGGCAGTCTGCGAGGAGAGCCATCTGCCCTTGAACACCACCACACCATCCTTTCAAATCCAAAACACCTAAGCCACTGACTACCCTTTCCACCCTCACCCATCACCACCACCACCCCCTTGCTACCATGCCAGGCCCCAACACAGGCAGATATCTGCTGCTCAGTTCCAGTCTGTGCCAGTCAGAACAAGTACAGGCCACTCCAAGATAAACAACAGAGACTGTCTGCTGAAATAGAGGTCACACTGGCTTCCAGAAATACACACAACAAAGACCAGAATCCCAGAAAAGAAACACAAACCAAGGAACAAAACACCTGTACAACAAAGAAAAAAAAATCAGAAATCAGCAACCTAGACCTGTATTCATTCCAAACTTAGGAGCAGAGATCCCTGTGTAAGGACACAATCAACAGCAGCCGAGGCAGTATGGCACTGCCAGAGCCCAGCTATCCCATTGCAGCCACCCCTGAAGATTCCAACACAGTTAAAGCACAAAAATTTTCCTTAAAACCAACTTTATGAAGATGATAGATAGATATTCTTCAGAAGGAAATGAATCAACCTAGTAGAGAAATTCAGGAAAACACAAACAAAAAAATGAGAGGAAATGAATAAATCATTTAGAGAAATCCAGGAAAACACAAACAATTGGAGGAAATGAATAAATTCCTTAAATAAAGTCAAGAAAAAACAAACAAACAGATGAAGGAAATGAATAAAACTGTTCAAGACCTGAAAATGGAATTCATTCAATAGGGAAAACACAAACTGAGAGAATCCTGGAGATGGAAGATCTAGGTAGGCAAACAGGAGCTACACACTCAAGAATCACCAACAGAATACAAAAGAAAGAGGAAAGAATCTTAGGCAATGAAGATATAATAGAAGAAATTTATACATCTCTCAAAGGAAATGTTAAATCTAAAATACTGCTGACACAAAACATCCAGGAAATCTCAGACACTATGAAAAAAATTAAGAATAATAGGAACAGAAGAAGGATACCAGATCAAAGGCAAAGAAAATATTTTTAACAAAATCATTGAAGAATATTTTTTTATTTTTATAACCTTAAGAAGACATGCTTATAAATGTAAAAAAAGCTTACAGAACACCAAATATATTTGACCAGAAAATAAAATCACTCAACCACATTATAATCAAAACACTAAACATACAGAACAAAGAAAGAATATTAAAAGCTGAAAAGAAAAATAGCCAAGTGACATATAAAAGAAGACCTATTAAAATTACACCTTCCTTGCCAATGGAGACTCTAAGGCCAGAGGGCCTGAACAGGTGTGTTACAGATTCTAAGCAATCACAGATGGCAGCCCAGACTGCTATACCCATCAAAACTTTCAATCACCATAAATGTAGAAGGCAAGATATTCCATGGCAATGTCAAATTTAAACTAGAATAAAAAATCCAAACCAAAGTGGTTAACTATACCCATGAAAACACAGGAAATAAATATGTTCCACGAACAAAACCAAAGAAAGGGAAACACACACACACACACACACACACACACACACACACTTATCACCACCACCACTACCACCACCACCACCATTAAAATAGCAAGAATTAACAATTACTGGTCATTAATTACTCTTAATATCAATGACTCAGTTTCTTAATTTAAAAAAACATAGATTAACAGACTGGATGTGAAAATAGGATCTATCGTTCTGCTGCATACAAGAAACATTCCTCAACACCCAAGATAGACATTACTTCAGAGTAATGAGTTGGAAAATGATTTTCAAAAAAAAAATGACCCAAGAAACACCCTGGTGTAGCTGTTCTAATATCTAAGAAAATAGACTTCTAACCAAAATTATTCAGAAGAGATGGGCAAGGATACTTCATACTCATCAAAGAAAAAGTTGCCCAACATGAAAACTCAATTCTTAACATCTATGCACCAAAGCCAAGGGCATCTACATTTGTGAAAGAAATATCATTATAGATTAAATCACATGTTGATTCTCACACATTGATAGTGGGAGAGCTCAATATCCCACTATCACCAATGGACTGGTCATCCAGACAAAAACTAAACATAGAAATAATAAGTCTAGCAGACACTATGAACCAAATGAACCCATCAGAGATGTACAGCAGATTTCACCCCAAAACAAAAGAATATACCTTCTCAGTACCTCGTGGAATGTTCTCCAAAAATTGACTACATATTTGGTCTCAAAGCAAGTCTTAAGAGATACAAGAAAATTAAAATAGTCTCCTGTACCCTACCAAACCACACAGATTATAGCTGTATTTTAACAACAGAAAGCCTATAAAATTGTGAAAACTCAAGAACTCTCTACTGAATGGCTACTGGGCCAAGGCAGAAATAAAAATAGAGTTTAAAGACTTCCTAGGATTCTGTAAAAATGAATGTGCCACATACCCAAACTTAAGACACAATAAACGTGCTACTAAAAGTTCATAGTAGTACCTTCATAAAGAAATCAGAGATATCACATACTATCAATGTAACAGCACACCTGAAAGAAAGCTCTAGAACAAAAAAGAAGCAAACATACCCCAAAGAAATAGATGGTAGGAAATATTCAAAGTGGGGGCTCAAATCAATAAAATAGAAACACAAAAAACAATACAAAGAATCTATGAAACAATGAGTTGGTTATTCGGGAGAACCAACAAGATAGACAAACCCTTATCAAAACCAACAAAAAAGGCAGAAAGGGAATATCCAAATTAACAAAATCATAAATGAAAAGGGAAACATAACCACAGATATCAAGAAAATCCAAGGAATCATTAGGTCATACTCCAAAAACCTGTACTGCACAAAATTGGGGAAAAAAATGGACAATTTTCTTGATAGATACCACTTACCAAATTAAATCATGACCAGATAAACAACTTAAATATACTTATAACCCCTAAGGAAATAGAAGCAGTCTTTTAAAGTTTCACAACCCCCCAAAATCAAGGGCTATATGATTTTAGTGTTGAATTCTACCATGCTTTCAAAGAAGAGCTAATACCAACACTCTACTAATTGTTCCAGGTTGACATCCAATTATGCCAGCACCATTTGTTAAAGATGCTTTCATTCTTCCATCTTATACTTTTAGCTTCTTTGTCAAATATTCGGTGTTCATAGGTTTGTGGACTAATATCCGGATCTTCAATTCAATTCCATTGGTCAGTGTCTCTGTTTTTATGCCAATACCAAGCTGTTTTCAACACTGTAGCTTTGTAATAGAGTTTGAAGTCAGGGATGGTAATGCCTCCGGAAGTTCCTTTGTTGTATAGGATTGTTTTGGCTATCCTGGACTTTCTGTTCTTCCATATAAAATTAGTTATTATTCTCTCAAGGTCTATGAAGAATTTTGTTGGGATTTTAATGGGGATTACATTGAATCTATATATTGCCTTTGGAAGAATTGCCATTTTACTATATTGATCCTACCGATCCAGGAGCATGGGAGATTCTTCCATTTTCTGGTATCCTCTTCAATTTCTTTCTTTAAAGACTTAAAGTTCTTGTCAAATAGTTCTTTTACTTCCTTGGTTAGTGTTACCCCAAGATACTTTATGCTATTTGTGGCTATCGTGAAAGGTGATGTTTCTCTGATTTCCCTCTCTGTTTCTGTATCCTTTGTGTATAGGAGGGCTACTGATTTTTTTGAGTTGATCTTGTATCCTGCTACTTCACTGAAGGCATTTATCAGCTGTAGAAGTTCCTTGGTAGAGTTTTTGGGGTCGCTTAGGTACACTATCATATCGTCTGCAAATAACAAAAGTTTGACTTCTTCCTTTCCAATTCGAATCCCCTTGATCTCCTTATGTTGTCTTATAGCTATTGCTAGAACTTCAAGCACTATATTAAAGAGATATGGAGAGAGTGGACATCCTTGTCTCGTTCCTGATTTTAGTGGAATCGCTTTGAGTTTCTCTCCGTTTAATTTGATGTTAGCTGTTGGCTTGCTGTAAATCGCTTTTATTATATTTAGATATGCTCCTTGTATCCCCAATCTCTCCAAGACCTTTAACCCACATTCACACCAGAGCAAGGGATCGTGCTACCAAGGTCCAGTGGAAGAGCAGAAGGAGGGAGAAGATGAGCAAGGAAGTCAGGACCGTGAGGGACTGGCCCACCAACAGAGACAGTGTGCTCGATCTATTGGGAGCTCATCAAATCCAGCTGGACCAAGACTGAATGAGCATATGACCTAAGTGGACCCTATGAATGTGACTGCCAGCGGGGACTGACTGAGAGGCCAACGATAATGGCACTGGGACCTATCTCTTCTGCATGTATTGACTATTTGGGAACTTATTCTATATGGATGCACATCTT
Source organism: Dicrostonyx torquatus (assembly GCA_028555095.1). Classification (NCBI taxonomy): domain Eukaryota; kingdom Metazoa; phylum Chordata; class Mammalia; order Rodentia; family Cricetidae; genus Dicrostonyx; species Dicrostonyx torquatus. Next base: position 721,709 of record JAQHUG010000303.1, on the reverse strand, counting down.
CTTAGACAGAGATGGAGGGGGGCGGGCCTTGGGCTTCCCATAGGACCGGGTATCCTGTACCATCTTAAGGAAGCAGGGGGAGGGCAGTGGGGTAGTGGGGGAGCGGGAGGGCAGGAACAAGGGGAGTAAATGTAAATTTTTCTTTTAACAATTAAAAAAAAAGAAATAGAAGAAACATTGCCAAATTCATTTTATGAAGCCACAGTCACCCTGATACCCAAATGACATAAAGATTCAAGAAAGAGAATTTCCCTCCTATTCATTGATCCAAAAATACTCACTAAAATACTTGCAAACTGGAATCCAAGAACAAGTCAAAAAATATCATCCACCATAATCAAATAGGTTTCATCCTAGATATACAGTGATGGTTCAATGTGCAAATATCTGTCACTGTAATCTACCATATAATGAAATTGAAAGAAAAAAGAAACACAAGATGATCTCATTAGATGTTGAAAAAGTCTTTAATAAAATTCAATACCCCTTCATTGTAAAAGTCTGGTGCTGGGATCAGGAATACCAGGGCATACCAAAATATAATAAAGGCAACTTATAGCAAGTCTATAGCCAACATCAAAGGAATTGAAGAGTCCACTAGAATCAGGAACAAGACAAGGCTGTCTACTCTTCCCATATATATTCTACATATTTACTTGCTCTTATGGCTGTTATACAAGCTAAAAAACAAAAAGTCAAAATATCAAAATTTTCATATTCATTCATTAGTGTGGAAAATTCTTTTTTGGTATTTTTTTTGCTTTGTTTTCACACCCCAAGCACAGTTTTCCCTCCCCTTTTTCCTCCCAGTCCCTTACATCAACTCCCCTCTCCCCCAACCCCGCCATCATCTACTTCTCATCCTTTGTTTCTCTTCAGAAAAGTGAGAGCCTCCATTGAATATCAGTCAGCCATGGTATATCAACGAGCAGAGAGACTGGGCCTCTCTTCTTCTATGTGCTGGAGTAAGGGTGGGGCAGAAATTGTAGGAATGGCCAACCAACGACTAGTCCAGCTTGAAACACATGCCATGAGAGGGAGCATATCCCTGACATACCATGGAGGGTTAAGCCCCAGAGCCTGGATAGTCCAGAGACCTAGAATAGAATCAAACAGGACTGGCAAAAAATAAAGCAAAGCGTCATCGAAATTCTCCCTAATGATATTCTACTATGCCCACAGGCTGATGCTCAGCCTAACTGTTTTCAAAGAGGCTTCAACCAGCAACTGATGGAAATAAATGCAAAAACACACAGCCAAACATTATGTAGATCTTGAGGAATCCTGGGAAAGAGTGGGAGAAAGAATTGCAGAAACCAGAGACGTCAAGGACACAACAGAAAAGCACACAGAATCAACTAACTTGGGCATATAGGGGCTCATGGAGACAGAAAATTTATTATAAAAGCATTAACGTATTTTAGAATGACTATCATTTAATAGCTTTCAAAATTAATTATTTTTGCTTATTTAAAAACAATTATATTGACATTGGTGAGTTATATATTTTAGTGTATATAGGCTAGTGTAGTTTACATTAGGAGGGATGTGTATATTGGTATTTTGTTTCCTCAATGTACCGTAAGTCAGCATTAGGAAAAATTGTTTTAGTGCATGTCAAAATCCTCTGTATAACTTCTGTAACTGCTTTGTAAGTCTAAAATTATTCCAAAATAAAGTTTTCTTAAGAATGAAAGTTTTGCTGACACAGACTGTGACTGCACAGATCAGACCAAGAGGTGAGTAAGCAGCCTACCAGGTGGACAGCCCAAGTGCTAGGCCCTAGACCATCCTGCAGGCAAGCTACTTCAGCACCCCTCCTCTGGACCTTATACTATACAAGTCTCACTCTGCCCCCAAACCCAGCCATTCCTCTAAAGTTCAGTGGCTCCTGGAGACACAGAAAGTGACTAGACAGAGCTGACTGACAGTGGCTTAATGAGACACAGATAGTGATGCACCAATAGGTTCAAGATAAGATTCCTGAGACATAAACACCAAAGATCAGACCAAGATGCAAAGACACTGCCTTCACCTGCCTTCACCAATTGGAGTAAGAGATGGGTAGATGCCAATGCAAGAATACATTCAACAATCTAAAGAGCAACATGGCACCACCAGAACCTAGTGGTCCTACAACCTGAACATCCCAACGGAGGAGGAGGAGGAAGAGGTGGAGGAGGAGGAGGAGGAGGAGGAGAAGAAGAAGAAGAAGACCTTTAAAATAACTCTATAAAGATGATAGAGATTCTTAAAGAGAAAATGAAACATTCCTTAAAGAAATGGAGGAAAATACAAACAAAATATTGGGTAAAATCAATAAATCTCTTAAAGCAAGCAAAAAAGAAGCAATTAAACAGAGGAATGAAACCGTTCAAAACTTGAAAATTAAAATAGAGGCAATGAAGAAAACATTAACCGAGGAAATTCTGGAAATAGAAAATCTGTGTGAATGAACAGAAACCATAGATACAAGCATAACCAACAGAGTCCAAGAGATGAAAGAGAGAATCTCAGGAATTGAAGATACGATAGAAAAAATAGACTCATCAGTTAGAGAAAAAACTAAAGCCTACACAGTCATAATACAAAATGTTCAGGAAATCTGGTACACTGTGAAAAGCACTATGAAATGTCCACACCTAAGAATAATAAGAAGAAAGATAAGAATACCAGCTCAAACACACAGAAAATATATTCAGCAAAATCATAGAAGAAAAATTTCCCAACCTAAAGAAGGAAATGCCTGTTAATATACAAGAATGTTAAAAACACCAAATAGACTGCCCCCTGAAAAGTCCCCTCTACACATAGTAATCAAAAGACAAAATATACAGAATAAAGAAGGCCAAGTAACATATAAAGGCAGGCAGGCCCGTCAGAATAATACCTGACTTCTCAATGGAGTCTCTGAAAGCTATAAGGTCCTGGACAGACATTATGAAGACACTAAGAGACCATGAATGTCAACCCAGACTATTATACTTAGCAAAACTTTCATTCACCATAGATGGAGAAAACAAGATATTTCATGACAAAACCATATTTAAGCAATACCTATCCACAATTTCAGTTCTACAGAAAGCACTAGATGGAAAAATCAAACCCAAGGAAGTTAGCTATACCCATGAAAGCACAAGCAATAGATAGTCCCCAACAGCAAATTCTAAAGAAGGGAAACACAAGCACACAACCACCAAAAATAATAGGAATTAGCAATCATTTTTCATTAATATCCCTTAATATTAATGAAATCAAGTCACCTGGAAAAAAAACAAGCTAACAGAATGGATATGAAAATAGGATCCATCCTTCTGCTGCATACCATAAGCATACCTCAACTTCAAAGTCAGACATTTCCTCAGAGTAAAGAGTTGGTAAAAGACTTTCCAATCAAATATATCTAAGAAGCAAGCTCATCAGTATAGCTATGAGAA